>JAVKPL010009470.1:0-365151 GCA_032173675.1 Gastrolobium villosum
GATACTTGGGTTAGAAGCTACACTGGAGTGGTTTCCAACGAGTTTGGGGAAAATAATCGGGTAGTACACGTCTCCTTGCGGAAAGACGACTCCTACCCCGTATGGAAAAACCACTACCCTGGCTCTCACCTAGACCCCGACTAGACAACCTGGATCTTTTTTTGGATCTACCTCTGCAATAACCACGAAGCATTGCTTCGCGTTCCTCTTCCCCAGTTCTTTAAATCCCCCACAACCAAAAGCGAACACCAGATGGACTTTCTTTAGCAACTCGGATCCTTCCTCCTTCTTCCCCTCACAGTGCAGAACTGGAGAATGAGGTTTTTTCCCTCTCATTATGGTAAACATTGAAACGACACCAAATTCAAAATAACAAGCAAGAAAACAACAATAGAGGATGATGTAGGCTAGAGTGCCAGAAGAGAAAAATATTGATGCAACAAAGAAGAAAAGATCAGAAAAATGATTTACCAGAATGACACATGAAGAATCGCAAAATCAAAACAGAAGCAATGAATGTTCAAAAAGCCACCGGAAGAAGAAGAACAGGAAAAGTTCAAAGGTAGACAAAATACCTGATTAGAATAAATGAATTTGCAAAGATTCGAATTTTCAAATAGCATTAGTCAAGGAACTTGCGTGTAGAAAAGTTTCTGCGGAATGTCAAAAGTAAAAATGCAAGAATATGCAAGTTTATATACTCATAAGTGGTAACTGCAACGGTTACGAATTGCAAAGGTCAGGGGCATTGAGGTCATTACACCCCAAAGGTAATGATTAGATGCCTGGAACGACATATTCAATAAATGCGCACGAAATACGAAAATGGCACAAAACGGCTGCAACATGCTAACAATTGTGACAAGCACCACGTGTCAGAACGAAATGTTTACTGACAAGAAAGTCGGTAAGGAGAGCTGAAAACTCACATCCAGGATCCAAGAAATGGACACCTGCACACAACGATGTTAAGCTGAGTTACAAGGATGATGCGCTTGGGGGCAACTCGCCAGTTCGATCCGAAAAACTCAAGCTCATTCTTCACCTGGCTATATGGAATGTACACAGTATCTCATCGGGTTCATGCTTAACCCGCCGAGATAAGGGGCCATAAGGAACCATTCCCTGTGAAGAATCACTCCCGGTTCCATAGAAAATGAAGTCCACGGTTGAAAAACCCTAAGATGTGAGGAGCATATACGCAAAGAGTTCGCAAAAAATCAGAAATTTTCAGCAGAAAACCCGAACCAATGCACAAAGGGGTTCACCCCGACAACCCGGATACCCAGGTAGCTTGGCTGAGGGGCAACTGTTATAGACTCGTATAAGGGGTCCTTTGATTGACAGGCCCAACAAGGGACAATCTAATATTTAAATCAAGCATGACTATCGAAAGGTATCCATCAAGGATACTAATCCTAATACGACAGATGAGTTTGGGCCTTATCAGAGGGACTAAATGTCCATATTCTACTACCCACAGGTAAATCCTTTAAAAAAGAGATGAAACCTAAAGGTAGGGTACGCTATCTCTCTCTCTTACTGTTATGCTGTCACTGTGCGCACACACACACTCCATTGGCAAAGCCACTTTTCATTCATTGTGCACAGTGATCTACTTGACTCAATGGTATCTCCTTCATAGATGCCTTGGAGAGGGCACTAGACCCAAGATCAACATACCAGTCTATTGGGTTGGACATCTCTGTCTCCAAGATAAAAAAAAATATTTTGAATATTTAATTATTGATGTTTTGAATTTTTTGAATTTTTCATATAGGATATATATTTACATTTCTTTAGGGGGGTGTGTTGGATTGGGATTTTAATGGATTATTTTTGGACAAAAAAATTCATTGATATTCAATTAGGATTTTAATGGATTGAAAAAAAATCTATTGGTATTCAATGGATTGATTTAAATTGGACAAAGAAATGCATTGGTCTGTCCAAATCCATTAGTATTCAATTAAGATTTTAAATAATGGAAAAATAATCTCTTGGTATTAAAAGATCTGACGATTTTAATGAATTTTCTATTGGTATGGATTTCGTGAGACTTTTTAGTAAAAATTTAAATAGGATGCCCCTATCACAATCTCACCCTAACCTCCAAAATTTCTTGAGATTTTTTATTGCAGTGTTTTCTTATTCCTTTGGCAGGTTGACCCGCTCAAAATCGGATTCCGCCATGGGAGCTTTGTCAAAACTCAAAAATAACATATTTTTGAGCGATTTTTATCACAAAACAATCCAGAAATAACAAAACAACAAGATTTTAATATAATCTATCTCAAAAACAACATATTTTTTTAGCCATTTTTGAGAAATTCTGGAAGTTAAAAAAATAATTTTTCAAGCTATGGGTCGCGATTTTTCTTGCCACAAAAATGTGTGATTTTTGTATTAGAAATAACTTAAAACAGTGAGAAAATAACAGGAGGACTAAAACACTCAACCCAATTTTCTTTTTACATCAATGAAAGAATATTAATTTAAAGAAAGATTGAAACTTTCAAAATATGAACCCTGTATTTCGTAATGATACATTCATGAACGAAATGTCTTCACTATAGGAAACGATTTCAAACAATTTTTGTGCCAATAGATAACAAAAAACTTGTTTTTCAAAAGCCGCAAAGCAATTTAAGGTTTCAATGTATCGATTGAAATTTTTTTGAGAAATTTTCTAAACTTTCATGTAATAAAACCCAGAAATTCAGATTCGAAATTTTCTTAGAATGTGAAATGAAAATATGCATACGATATACGGTTAGAAAACTCTCATCTCATAAGACAAAACCCCCCAAGATTTTCAAGATCAATTGCAAAAAATTCCAAACGAAATTTTATCATGAACTTTAGGTTCTATATGCAAATTTAGAATTATTTTAATAATTTAAAAAAAATTGGGTCTTATAATCATATATTCATAACTTTTTTTTTTTGGATTACATCCGGGTATCCCCCAGCCGATAGCCATGAGACTAATCCCTCGCCCCGGGTAAGCGCACAAAGCGGTAAAGAGTGGCCACAAAATGCTTTCCATTCACAAGAGTTGGGGTTCGAACCCCCAACCACTTGCTTAAGGGACGAGATGTTGAACTATCACGCCCACCCACGTGGTTATATATGCATAACTTTGATACCAAATGAAGAAGATAATTTTCAACCCATTGGTTAAATCCAAGAGCATGAACGAGAAAATGCTAATTTGTGGAGGACTGTATAACATTATATATGTGAAGATATGTTGCTTATCAATTTTAAATGTTTGTTAAAAATTATATTATTTTTTTTTGTAAATAAATTATATTATGTTTTACTGATTGAGAAAATTATATTAAGTTTTACTTTATTTCATTAATTTCATTGCATTTCATTGTTATTTTTTTATTATCTCTTATAATTTTGACTGTTTGTTAAAGATTCATATGTATAAAATCCAATCTTATGAAATTTTGATCGTAAAAAAGTTCTTTTAAAAGAGTCTTTAAAGTCCATCCAATTCTAAAAATAGTCTTTTAAAATCTATAAGATTCTTTTATCTCAAAAAAGCCTTTTAAAATCCTAATCCAATACACTCCCCTTAATATATAAAACTGGGTCAGCGAAGTGACTTCGTGACCTCCCGATTGAACCTGTGACCCTTGATTCCGGCTGTGTAACATCCCGAGCGTTGACAAGGGCGGGGAGTGATCGCCGGTGCGAAAAGGCATGGACAAGGAGCGGCTTCTGACAGGCTTCCAGCGGGGGGTTACATGCATGAGTGAATCGAATCGACACCCGAAAGAGAGAGATTCCAAAGACTGTGCATGTGTGAGACTGCACAGTTTGTGATAGCTTATAAGAATTAATTGGTACTACTTATACTAACAAGATGCATCTACTTTTCGGTAGCCCGAAACCGAAGAACTCCATATTTAAGCGTGCTTGACTTGGGGAAATTCTGGGATGGGTGACCTCCTGGAAAGTTTTCCCGGGAAGTGTGCGAATGAAAAAAAGCACACTGAAAAGTCTCGTGTTAGTATGTGGGGATAGTCGTTGATTCTTGAAGCGGCCGGGCGTTACAGGTTGAGTCGATGATCAGAGCCGAGTTTTTAAACACTACTTGGTGGTACCCAAAATGCTTTAAACTTACGGTATTTAACTTGTTTGGCATTAAATTCGACAAAATTTAAGTTTGATTTAGAACTTGATTACAACTTTCTAAACGTTAATTAGAAAATTAGTTTGTATGTATATATAAAAATATCCTTTTAACTCAATATTATATTATCAATAATATTTAATTTAGCAAAATTTATATCTTTTTTCACTAATTACACATCTTAAACTAATTCTTATTTATATTATTTAAACAACATTTATTGTGTTAAAATCACTTTTCAAAATAAATATTTCTAAATATAAATCAATTTACTTAAAACCACTTTTAACCAAATATAAAATTAAGTTTATTTAAAATTATATTTACAAACTATAATTGAAATTACCCCACCACACCTTTGGCGTTGGAAAATTGTGTGTTTCAAATTGATTCTATTGATAGAAAATTGTGTCTGGCTTGCGCTTGATTTTTATTTTTTAGTAATTTTTATAAACAACTATTTCAACCCAAAAGTTTAGGTTGGTGGGTAAGATTAAATTAATGATTTTATATATTTCTAATAATTTTGTTTGAAAATAATTTTATCTTACATCATTAAAAAAATCTTTTTGATTAAAATATCAATTTTAAACATAAATAAATTCTTTTACATTAATTTCTGTTAAATCAATTGTGTTAACAATAATCTATTAAAAAACAATCAATCTTACCAAAACTCAAACCAAATGACGAGAAAGGGTTGAAAAGTGAAAAAATGAATAAATTTGATAAACCATGGATATTTTTTATGAGAGATAATTTTATTTGAGACGGATCTAAAATTAATACTTTAAATTCGTCCCAAAAATAATATTGAAAAGAATCAAAGAGATGCTCTTATCATCGTCAGCTCAAACCGGCAGCTGATAAACTTAGAAAGATCAAAGATCATAAAGTGAAACTTATGATAAGGAAGTGACCCTTTCTTTCTTTATTGTCATTTTATATGATGACTTTCGAGGTAACGATCTATTTTGGTTTTTCAAAATCTGCGGCTGTGACAAATGACAATGCCAACCTACAACGACTAGGTATATGTGTGGACGCACAAAATACTGGTCTATGCATTCATTTTCTCCATCATAGAACCGTATATAAATTTAATACAATATTCATTTCAGAAATATCTTATTGGCTAGCATATATGATCTCTATGCTATTCAATAGGGCCTCCAAACCTAATCTTCAGGTATGCATGCTAGAACAACCTGTTATATTTATATGTACATGTGTGTTTCTTTTCCCATATAGATCTTTCTAAGTTTCCAATTATATATGTATTTACAGGACTTGGAAGATTAATGGGGATGATTTTGAAGGCATGGGAGCGTTGCCGATCATTAAAAGCTGGCAGTGGCAACAAGAGGTCACCATTGAAAACCACTTCAAAATCATTGTCCGAGAATTATGAGAAGGGTCAAATAGCACCTGTGGGTTGTTTCTCAGTATACGTTGGACCTCATAGACAAAGGTTTGTTGTGAAGACCGAGTTTGTTAATCACCCACTATTCAAAGGGCTACTAGAAGAAGCAGAATTGGAATATGGGTTTAAAAGTGATGGCCCTATTTGGCTTCCCTGCAACGTTGATTTGTTCTACAAAGTGTTGGCTGAGATGGATTGCGAAGATGATCATGTCATTAAAAGGGCCAAGGGGTTTTCTTCTTTTGTTCTTCGCAGCCCAGCTCGCCTTTTTTGTTATACAAATAGAGATCATAGTGCATATAGGGTTATGGATTCTGAAATGCTGAAAATAAACCAATTTCTATAGTATGTTATCAGTTCGTAATACTTACCATTGTAGAATATTTCCGAGATGTAAATCGAATTCGAAAATACGTATATACATCTAAAAACCAATAAATTTGTTAACGTTTTCCAGTTTGTTATCTGCATATGCGAGGATATATATGAGGCGATGATTATTTATAGATTTGCGTAGTAATTGTATAGCTTAATTACTAGAAAAATTGAAATAATATAACTGTATAGTTAAGTATATGCAGTAACAAATCTATGTATTAAACTCCTATTCACTAGTTTCTGATTTAGGAATTGAATCAATTTAACTCAATGGTAGAGTAACGCCATGGTAAGGCGTAAGTTTTGGTTTATTTTCTTTTTTTCTTTTTTCTACAGCTAGAGCCCGGCTAGTTGATCTGGGCAGATTCACCCATTTTTTTTATAATTGAGCCATTTTTGAAGATCTATATGTTGGGGTTATTCAAGTGTGATGAGTCTCACATTGGTTAGTAATGGGCTAAGTAAAGTCCATATAGGTGGGAAGATCCATGAACCCAATACCTTAAGGTTTTGGGTTGAAATGTGTAGTTGGACCCACTTGGTGTGGTTGACCTAGCTTAGTCCATTGGTAATAGTCCCCCGCCTCAAGCTCTTCCTCAACCCACCTGAGAGTGGTATCAAAGCCGAGTTGGGCTTAGGCTAGCCTTGGGTTTACTTAGGAGGCGGGTTGAGCACTTTTGGCACTGGGTACTCAATTGAGGTGGAGCATACCAATGTTGGGTTTCATATTTATGGGTTATTCAAGTGTCCAATGCCTTAAGATTTTGGATTGAGATGTGGTGTTGGACTCACTTACTACGATTGGAGTAGCTTAGTCCATTGGTGGTAATTCCCTGCCACGTGTTGATGCCATGTCTTCTTCTTCTTCAGTCTTGGGACACTGGTCAACCGATAACTTGGAACCAATAGACATGAAAGTCAACACAGGTTTGTAGTCAATCATCTTGAATTTCTTCAGAACATCCTCTATATACTTCTGTTGACTCAATCATAATCTTCCTTTGTCATGCTCCCTCTTGATCTGCATACCCAAGATCACATTTGATGTGCCTATATTTTTCATTTCAAACTGCTTTGCCAGTAATCCTTCATAGTGCTGATCATCTTCAAACTATTTCCAACGAGTAACATGTCATCAACATACAAAGTTAGAATAACAAAATCACCTTATAACCTTTTTACATAGACACAATGATCAATATCATGATGATCATAGCCAAGCATCACCACATAGGTGTCGAACCTCAAGTACCATATCTTGGGGGACTACTTCAGGCCATATAGAGATTTATACATCTTACAAACTAGCTCCTCTTTGCCTCTTACTACGAACCCCTCTGGTTTCTTTATGAAAATAACCTCCTCCAAATCACATCAGGAAAGTCGTCTTCACATCTAGTTGTTCTACCTCTTGGTCATATGCAGCTGCCACAGACAAAATAAGCCTTATAAATTTAAATTTGCAACAGGTGAAAACACCTCACCATAATCAACCCCTTATGTCGTGAATATCCTTTTGCAACCAACCCAACCTTGTAGCGCTCAATCTCCCCATTGGCACCAACCTTCTTCTTGAACACCCACTTGCAAACAGTCTCCTTTCAGTCTATAGGTAGTTTCTCTAAACTTCAAGTTTGATTTTTCATTAGAGACTTCATCTCATCTTTCATTACTTCCTCCCAATATTTGGCATCCTCCGAGTTCTTAGCTTGTCTTACAGTGATTGGATCATCACCTGTAATATTCAGGGCATAACTACCATCACTAGCATAGAGGATGTAGTTTTCATGTGTATACCTCTCATATGGTTTTCTTTCCTTTGTGGATTTCCTCAGCACTGGTGCTTCAACTTCAGCCTTCATTTCAGAATCTTCATCTTCAACCACATTATGTTCAGCAGCTTCAAAATTTGAATTTTCCACTCCGACCTGTGAGTTTACTCCATTTTCTTTCTAACCTACGTCTAACTCCACAGTTTGTGCCTCTTTAGAAGCTTTCGGGAAAAACTCATTTGGCTGAGATTCCCTGAACATAATGTCTCTACTGTAAGTTAGACCTCGAGTATCAGGATTCCACAACTTGTACGCTTTGAGACCATCCTTGTATCCTTTGAAGTCCATATAAGTGGGAGGATCTATGAACCCAATGCCTTAAGGTTTTGGGTTATGACATGGTATCGGACCCATATTGCTACAGTTAATGGAGGTTGTTGGAATATTCAAGTGTTATGAGTCTCACAATGGTTGGTAATGAGTTAAGTAAAGTATATGTAAGTGGGAAAGAGCCAAGTACCCAATGCCTTAAAGTTTTAGGTTGAGACATGGTGTTGGACTCATTCGGTATGGTTGGTCTAGCTTAGACCATTGGTGGATGGTCCATCATCATGGGCTCCCCCTTGGACCCTCCTAACAGTGGTATCAGAGTCGGGTTGGGCTTAGACTGGCCATGTGTTTGGCTAGAAGATGGGTTGAGTTCTTTAGGATTTGGTATTTGATTGAGGGGGAGCATACCAATGTTGGGTTCCACATTTAAGGAGAAGATTGTTAGGTTATTCAAGTGTGAACCTATGAACCCAATGCCTTAAGGTTTTGGGTTGAGACATGGTGTCTAACTCACTTGCTATAGTTTGCCTAACTTAACCCATTATGGTAGTCCCCCGCCATGGGCTCCTTCTGGACCCGCCTGACACTATAGAAATATTTCTCATTTTTACAATGGGTCCTCAAAAAAAAATTGTATCAAATAAAGTATAGACTTAGGGTCAATTGAATTGGGATGTCCTAGATCTGACATGTCTCTTGGGATAAGTAATATGAAGCTCGGAATTATGGGTGTATTGAATCCCAATAAAAGGGAAGAATTGGTCTATGGTCAAATCAGTAACAAATAAATATTCTTTTTTAGTATTAAATGGCTATAACAGAGTTTATGTTACATGTATTAACAGCTACTTTAGGAGGAATGTCTTTATGCGGCACTAGCGATTTAATAACCATCTTCGTAGCTCCCTTTTGGGGGCTGAATACCTCTGATCTCTACTGTAGGTGCCAAAGAAGGATGAGAAGAGCTCTAGCTATGTAATGGACTTTTCCATCAATTTATATAAATGAGACCATAAAGCAAGAAGTTTTTTAATTTCATTAACAAAAAAAAATATGTGGATCAACTATCATATGATTATTTTTCAATTTAAAAATTTGATATAAGGAGAGTTTTATTATTGTTTCTTTTGTGATGTTGCCCAACTCAATCAGATTAGTTTATTAATCAATGAATTGGTGAAAAAATCTAAAAAAAAGTTTCCAACTTGTATATATTTCTTATTATCTATATCTAATTGTTGTCATTAAATTTTTTATTATATAATTATAATGTATTCAAACACCTTATTATTATTATTATTATTTTATCATAATTAAAAATAAAAAGATAAACTGACAACCACATAGTACCTGTCAATTTATTGATATATCAGAAAGGACATTTAACATATGACATAAAATAAATATTGAAATGGAGATAAAATTGTTGGGATATGCTCTAACCTAGAAGAAGAAGAATGTTGGTAAGTATTATGTTTGCTGACGACCTAATGTTGTTCGCGGAGGCATCACTTCCCTAGATGGAAATAGTAATGAAAATGCATTAATCTTTTTGAGAAGATATCTAGGTTAAAATTCAGTGTTTAGAAGACTACAGTTTTCTTCTCCAAAAACACGTCACATCATAGCTTGCTAATGATATTATTGAGCGATGTGGATTCAAATAGATGCGCAATGTTGGGAGGTATTTAAGTACTTGGATGATCCACGGACATGCAACCAAACAACACTATGAGCATTATTATTGACAAAATGAAATCTAAACTGGGTAGTTGGAAAAACAGGCATTATCGCAAGCAGGAAGGATCACGCTATCACAATATGTGTTGTCTTCGATCCCTTACTTTCACATGCAACATAACCAGCTTCCTGTGAACATTTGTGGTGAAATTGAATAGATTCATAGGAGATTTATCTGGGGAGATAATAAGACTACTCGTAGGCACCATGTGATTGACTGGGACACTTTAACTCTGCCAAAGGAATTTGGTGGACTGGGGATGAAGAGACTAAAACTAATGAATGATGGCTTCCTCTCAAAGTTGGCATGGCATTTCCATAACGAGGCAGACTCTTTGCAGGTAAAATTCTTGAAGGGAAAAAACACAGGCAGCAGGGCTGATACCTCTGCACTTATTGAGAAGGCTGGTTGTTCCCTACTATGGTCGACTATTTTTCAAGTGTGGCTGTCTATGGAGGACATGGTCAACTGGGAGATTGGAGATGGTACCTCGGTTTTATTCTGGAGGAATAGGTGGGCGCCGGGACTACAGCCTCTGATTGATGGGAGTATCAATCCAGTCCAGAAAAAAGAAGCTCCCAAGTTGGTGTGTGATTACATGGATGGCAACAATGATTAGCAAGTAGAGCTACTGCGAACTTGGCTGCCTAAAAATACTATACAATAGATTTAGAGTTGCTTGCCGCCTGTTTTGGAGGATGAGTTGGATCGACGGACTAGAAGACTAGAAAATATGGCTTGGGTCATAGTTAAAAATTGCTACTCAACTTTGTTAAGGATCACGGAGGATGATGCCCACTTGTCATGTGTGTTATGGAGAAAATTGTGGAGTTGGAAAAGCCCTCAGTGCATGAAAATACTTCAATAGAAGTTAGCCCATAATAGATTACCCACCAAAGCATGGAGCACTTACTAGTCTCATGGGGACCCTCGGTGCCCCATTTGTAATGAACAGACATAAAACTTATTGCATACTATTAGGGACTACCCTACCATAAAAAAAAAATGGGTTGCTCTTCTACCTGCATCAGAGAAAGAGGTCTTCTTCAAAGTTGAACTGGTTGAGTGGTTACAATGGAACTGGAATCATAAGGTGGTATGCACAGGTACGATCCCTTGGGTTACAATGTTTTTGTTGGCTATTGGTTGATTGGGCAGTGGCGTAACTCAGTTGCACAAGGCCAGCCAGCTCCTCCTTTACTTCATTCGCACCTTGCTATAATTGATAATACGCCACAAGTGTGTGATGCGTTTGTAAAGGACACCCCACTCCCTGTCTAGTGTACTATTACTTGGCTACCTCCTCCGGAAGAATTTATAAAACTTAATGTTGACGGTGCATCTCGAGGCAATCTGGGAGTTGCTGCTTGTGGTGGGGTGCTGCAAGACTCTAGTGGCAGCTGAAGAGGTGGATTTGCATACATAATTGATACTTGCTCAACGTGGAATGCAGAACTGTGGGGTGTTCTAAAGTAGCTCCATCTAGCTTGGAGTAAGAGTATCAGGAAGCTGGTCATTGAACGCAACTCAAGCTCTTTGTTGCGTTGCTCACTAAATTTGATGAGAAAGCTTGTGAGTCATCTTTGATGACTCAGATTCAAGTAATGATCAATCGAACTTAGCAAATTCATTTTATTCATACGTTAAGGGAAACTAATTGTTTCGTCGATTGGTTGGGGAACTTTCTATTTGATCATCTCGACATGGATGCTGATTATGCGTATTCAAAACCTCATTCTAGTCTTCTCTTATATTTGTTTGTGGATTCCTTAGCCATTCCTCACCTTGAGGGTGGCCGTTAGTTTTTTGTCTTTCTCTTTTTTTCTTTTGCGCTTTTCATGTAAAAAAAAAAGTATTGCGTTTCTCGTGTCGTGACTGGGAGGTTTTAAAAATATCCACCCCTAGAATTCATAAGTTTGGCAATAAATTGAAATTCTTGGGATGTCATTTATAAAAGTGATTATGAAGTGATATGTAGTTATTTTATGAGGCCGGTACCATGATTTGTCATAATATTTTTAATTCTTTTTTTTTTCTTTTTGTTGAAATCGTTATTGTTGTTGAATTCGTTATTATCTTTTTCTTGTATTTGCTCGTTAACTTGCCTGTTATTTATTTTATTTTATTTTATTTACATAAGTTGCCGGTTAATTTTTAGGACTTTGATATAAGGTTTGATTTCACCTGATCTTACTTACGATGTTCTTTTTTTCTTTTTCTTTTTGGAAAACTTCGATGTTCTTTTTTCTTTTTTTTTGTGAGGACGATGTTCTTTTTTATGTCTTCATTCATTGTTAAAAAAATAATATTTTTCTAAAATAAAAAATATATAATGCAGTAAAATTTACACTGATTGTTCATTAATTAAAATTGATTCTAATTAAATTAGGAATTAGTATTTCTCATATTGTAGAAAATAAAATTATCTCCTACACATATAAAAGTGTATAAGGTTCATGTTTCCGTTTTCTCTCTCTCTTCTATTTACATGGCCTTATATGAGGTTCTCATATTTTCATATGCGTCTAGGAGATAAAATTATCTCCTGTAATATGAAAAATATTAATTCCATTAAATTAATAATGAAAAAAGTTATAATTATCTTTTGACAGCTCCACTCCGCATTCAGTTTGAAGTGATATAAGAAGTATGAATAACCAAATGGTGGTAAGCTGGTAACTCAGTTGATAACAAGAAAGTTGAGGTAGTGGAGAGAAAAGGGTCTCAATCCCACACTTTAAATTAGTCTTGTAGCTAGTTCAAAGAACCAAAACTTATAGAAATACCAGAGAAAATCAACTCGCTTTGAGGTAATTAGGGTTTACTAACTTTAAAAAAAAATAAAAAATGAATGGTTTTACTTTTTTTTGATAAACTAGAATGAATGGTTTTAATCATTCAATTAAGAGACCAAAGCATCTTTCTTTGTTACATTATAACAAGTAAAGTGTTTTATTCCCCTTAATTTTAAACGAACAAAATTGAGAAAGGTTCTCTTCCCGCAGTGAGTGCAATTTCTTATTCAATTGTTCATTTTTTTATCAAATTGATAATAGAATATTATACAATTAAAATAGAATTTTTTTAAATCGAATTTTGAAGACATTGTTAACCGATTAATTAGCCAGGTAGATGAAATTAAAGTGTGAGTCTCTTCTTGCAATTGCAACGAGCACTTTCCTAAACATCAATATTGTAATTAACTTTTTCTTAATTTTACGGGTCAAGAGATTAACAAATATGCCAATAAAAATAACATGCATGATTTACGTGAAAATTTCAATTGAGAAAAATCACAGACATGATCAAAAAAAAAAATTCACTATATATGAAAGAAATTATAACCTCTCTTAATACAGAGAGAGAATAATATTATTTCCCTTTAGAAGAATATATCTCACTTAAAATAACATTCAAGAAAAACTTATTATTTTTTTTCTCTAAATTGAGATATAAAGGATACACTTTCTGTTGAACTTGAGATGCAATGAACCAAGAGAGAGCCTCTATTTATAGGACGAATTTTTCACTCTTAAATGCGTTGCTTTTTTTTTTTTTCTTCTTCCGCGCGTGTGCAATTTAAATTGCATTGTTGTATTTTCGGCCACCTAAAGTGTCCAAGGTAGTGTTTGGTACATGGACTATTTATGAATGCCTTGGAAAGTATGATAGGGAAAACATGAAATCCATGTTTGGTTGGCCAAAATCTAAAAAGTTTCCTTGTCAAATTTTTTTCCAGGATTTGTGTATTGTGTGCAAATCGAAACACGGACACCAACTTTCAAATTTCATGTTTTACTTAGAAATATATCTTGCCCGGGGAACTAAGAAATAAACATCAATCAGGTGGACGATATTAACCCTGTCCTTTGTTAGATTGGTGAAGTTGTGTTAGTAAAATCGCTGCTCCCTCCGTCAAAACTTGCAAGTTAGCTTGGTCCATATTGCACAGCAGCAGCCAACGGGTATCAGAAGCATGAAGAAGCAAAAGGACCCATATTGCATATATTGCTTCGCTTTCCTTTGCTGCAAATTGATTATTAAGAGGGTATCATTGTAAAATAACCTCATATTCCCACTAATATTTTACTATCAACCAAACACAAACTCAGTAAAATTAACTAAATATTCTTAGGGAAATGTAAGCCTACCAAACGATTTTTAGTAACATTCCAGTAAAAATCTATTTCTCACTATTTTTCCGGAATTTGTGATTCCAGAATAAAAAAAATTTATCTCCTACCAAATGCCTTATCACAAACTACGTTTATTATTCTTTTAATTATGAGATTAATGCTTATCATTTTAAATAACATAAAATTATATTATTTTAAGTAAAAATAGAGATAAATGATGAAAATTATAAGGGAAGAGAATGATAGATTTTTTCATTAATTTAAATTTTAAATAAGAAATACTATTTTTAAATAAAAAATATCATCTTTAAAAGATAAACATTTTTCTCTTTAATTATATAATAAAATATTTTAAGAATTTAGATCTTTATGAGAAATGCAAAGGATCGTGTGCCATTCTCTCTTTGCCTGTTCGAAAAAGAATGATGTTCAAAAAGCGCAATGAATAATCGATTCATATTAATATTTTATGGGATTAATATTTTTTATAGTAAGAAATACATTATCTCGTACAGATACATAAAAATGTGTGACATAAAAGTGTATAAGACCTATATTTTATATTTTTCTCTTCCTCCACATGGCCTCACACACTTTTATGTGTGTAAGAAATAAAATTATATTCTTCTTTTTTGGGGTTTTTGATATTTTTACCCTTTATTAATTAATTAAGAACTATTTTACCCCTTATTTAAAACTATCTACTAATCTGACCCTCTTTAATCGATTAACTTGAAGATTTAATTGATTAAATGGTCAAAACTAATAAAAATGGTCGACTTGAAGATTTAATCGATTAAATTTTCAACTTAATCAATTAAATCTTCTTGCGTAATGAGTACATGTATTCAAATGCAATAAAAATTCACCTCTTAATTGACGTCCGGTTTCTCCATCTGAAAAAGAACTTTAGACCCATCCCTTTGAATACTAGGCTTCCTAAACGATGAACTAGGTTTTTTTTGAAATCCTTTCAAGAAAAAAAGAGGACTTTGGGGACTAATGGTATGCGGTGGAGACATCTAAGTAATAGCGCAAAAAAAAAGAGGATTTTGTCATCAGGAAGTGGGAAAAGTCCTCTCTTTTTTTGAAAGAGGCTTTTGTCAATCAAGAGGTGAATTTTTATTGCATTTGAATTATGTACTCATTTTCTAAGAAGATTTAATCGATTAAGTTGAAAATTTAATCGATTAAATTTTTAAGTCAATGATTTTTGTCAATTTTGATCATTTAATCGACTAAGAGGACAGATTGATAAATAATTTTAAATAAGGGAGAAAATTGTTATTAATTAATTAATGAAGGGTTAAAGGATCAAAAAATCTCTTTTTTTGGAGATATTTCTTTAATCATTTCGTAACTACTCTGATTCGGGACAGATCCCGAGATTAAGGTTTCAAACTCTTCTCAAAGAAAATATTATGGAGGATATAACATATACTCGCATGATCTCAACCTCACCTATTCAATTCCCGGGCGCCAATTGAGCTATCATTACTTAGTAGAGATAAAATAATGAGATGGTAGAGATAAAATTATCTAACACATCATGAAAGATATTAATTTTTTTATTTTATTATTGAGGACAAGTAAAATAAAAATAAAAAAAGGGACAAATTTAACCGACCAAGAAAGGCAAACCGACAAAGAAATATGACCCAATAAAAACACGTGTGTACGTATTCTTCTCTTAAATTGGATTTTGTGACTTGTGAATGAATAAGTTCACCGGTCAGGAACAACTTCGTTGATCATTCTTTATTTGGGAGAGAATTGGAATTCATGTCTTCCCAGTTGCAATATATTCTTTAGTTGTTATTTTGGTTCTTATTAGTTATTATCTAGAATTCCAAATTAGTTTGCTTATCGAATAATGAGCTTTACATAAAGGAAAAAATATCTTTTTAAAGGAAATAAAGTTATGTTATTTTAATTGAGAGGAAAAACATAAATAAAGAAAGAAAGAAAATAGACAAAAAAAATATAAAGATGCGAATCCTACCTCTTTATAAGAAGTAAAATGACATAAATTATGTCATTAAAAATAACAAACACTTCTCTCTTTCATAAAATATATGGTAAATTATACTGTGACGTTAGATGCATACCACCGCTGTTTTCCTTAATTTCTCGATCAATAACTTCAAGTCATAGGCATCAAATTTCGAAAAACGGGAAACAGGGGTTAGTTGGCCCTGCCCTTTCTATGATACTACTTGCCTTCGAAGAAGGGAAAAACAAGTATTACGTTGTAGGAAAATACATGACTTTCCTACAGACATATAAAAATACATGGTCCCATTTTTTTATTTTCTCTCACTATTCTTTTCTCACTCTTCTTTATGTTTGTGTGTAGGAAAGGGGTATTATTTTCCTACAACATGACAAAAACAATCCCCATAAACAAATCATATTCTCCTATATAACGAAACCTTTTGGATGAGGAAAAATAAAAGTACAATAGTAACAAGGTTTTAAGTAAATTTTCTTTTTGTTTAGCTGTTTCAAAAAATGAAAAATCATCTTTGATCTTCTAGAGATTTGATTTCATCTTCGTTATGAATATTTTAAAACTTTAAAAGATTTTAAACATTTAAATAAAGTAAATGAATTTTTTTTGAATAAATCACGAGTATCCTTTATGGGAGACAATGTTGTTAGGAAGTAAAGATAAATTATTATATTTAAAATCATCTCATTCTCGTTGCAATCTTAACTGTGGCATAAAATTAATTAAGAAATCAGTTATTTTCAGAGTTTTTTTTTTTGTTTTGGAGATAGTTATTTTCAGAATTGAATTTAGTTAAATTGATATTTCTATACTTTAACTTATTATTTCCTCTCACATCAAAGACCCATTTTATAACAACAAAATAATAATAGGGTTTTCTTTTTCTAATGTTATTTTAAAAAGAATTGTCTAATGTTTACTGAAATGATGTCGTTTAGGGGCGAAAATCATGATGTATTTGTAATTTAAATTTATTTCAGAGTTATACAATTCTTTATCATTTTAGATTTTTAATATTTTAACCCAAAACGAAGTCGTTTAGTTGAACATTAAACAAGATTCTCTAAAGTAACATACATCAAAGACCCATTTTATAACAACAAAATAATAATAGGGTTTTCTTTTTCTAATGTTATTTTAAAAAGAATTGTCTAATGTTTACTGAAATGATGTCGTTTAGGGGCAAAAATCATGATGTATTTGTAATTTAAATTTATTTCAGAGTTACACAATTCTTTATCATTTTAGATTTTTAATATTTTAACCCAAAACGAAGTCGTTTAGTTGAACATTAAACAAGATTCTCTAAAGTAACATTAGATATTTTATTCCCATAATAATATTTTTTATTCTCTCTCTTGCTTTCCATTTTGTTTTGTTTCCTTTGATTTTGTTTTCCTCAAGCTAAGGACAACATCGTCATGGACATGTTATCCTCTCCTTCAATTTGTGATATTTTACATGTACCCATTTGTTTTGGACTGGTATATTGGGCTACTCCTCCAGGTCCAACTTTTCACTTTCATTAGAGGACAAAAAGCCTCTCTACATTTAATTATCCCTTATTCTTCCTTGCATATATGATCTTCTCCCATGAACAATCTTGCGGGCAAAACAGTTTTGGCTCACCCCATCACTTTAAAGGAATATAATCTTTCCTTCGTCAAGAGCTATCTTCATTACCTATTTTCACACCATATTTGTTACTTTACTGGAACAAAGCTGCACATAATCATATTGTGTCCTCCACACCTCCTTGATTCTCAACCTTCATCTGAGACCACACACAATTCATCTTCCATTTGACTCAAGCCAAACGGAAGCCCAAAGAGGAATTTTATGTTTCATCTTATAATAACTCACATCAGTAGAATAAGTAAATTGAAATTTGCCATAATTTATCAGATAAGTAATTAGATCAGATATTTAATTATCAAGTAAATTAGATATAAAATCTAATTTATTACAGAGTAAGTCACTTTTCAGATAAAAATGCAATTACAGTAAGTTTTGTGGTAAAAATACAAATTAGGCAAAATACCCAAAATTGACGAGTTGTGCATGTAAAAGTCAATTATATGAGATTTACGAAATTTGAATACATATTTAAAAATCCTAAGTAATTTGGCTAGAATGAGTAAGAAAGCAAGTCAAAATAGAAATTTATCATGTTTAGTGGTATGATCAAAGACTACTAGTCACTTAAGTAACTAAAGAAAAGAAAGAAAGAGACACAAGGGACACAAAATTTTATCTCCTTCTTCTTCATATTCGATGGCGGCCATTTAAGAGAGAAGGCTTGATGGAAACCTAGAATCTTCTATAGGCAACGAGATCCAACGGTTCCAAAAGCAAAACTATGTAAAATCTCTTCCTTTACAAAAGCCTCTATGTAGTTACCATCAAAAAGCCATATTGAGATGGTACCGGTAATAATTAATAATGAAAAATGAAAAAATAAAAGTTTTGGGACTGAAAAGTAAATGCAAAATATGAAATTTATGCATGTTGAAAGGAGGAAGGATATTGTATGCTGGAAAATGTGTTTGCACTCATGCCATGAATTTTTTGCTTCCAATTCTTTAGTTGCATTATTCTTTGTCTATCCGCCCCTTAGCCAGACCCCATTGCATCATGAGTAAAGACCTCTTGATCTTCTGTGTATGTTACTTAATTGTGGAAAGTGAGAATATGACCAAGTCTATGGTAGTATTGATTCAATGAAGGTTTGAGTGAGACATTTACCCCTTAGACACTTGAGTAATGAGAGAATTGATAATTCTAGTGACGATGTGTATAAGATTCGGTTATCTTTGTTTTCTTGATACATCTCTTGTTGTTATTTTATGACTTGCTTGCTTTTGGAAACTACTTGATTTAATACTTGTTCTTAGAGTTTTTGTTGTTATTGTTGAGTCTGATCACTATTGTAACACCCCGTAGTACTCTGATTGTTAACATGCATGATATGATAGCGTACACAACAGAAGACTTGATTTTATTAAATATGAAATCATCTTATAAAAATATGAGTTAACTTTTTCCAAAATATTTTCTAAAATATTTCCAAAAGCGTTCACATGAGATATTGCGTAAGCGTAAATCTAAAATATACAACTACTAACTAATCCCATTAGCCATTATTAGTGGCCATTGACTAACCAGATATGACAACAAGTGTCGTTCCCGCTAGAATCTCACAGACAACATAACGACTGTTTAACGGATATATGGGAAATAAGAATCTCATGCTATAACATAATTCTGATAGACACAACTTATATAATCAATCATCTCACAAGTCCCACACGAATTGTGATCCCCTTAATGGGTTAATACATACATAGAGGCTCCATGCCCAAAACTAAACATTAATTACAACATATTCATATAATCAACACATGCATCTCAACAAATACTTAACCAATACATAATTCTCCATCAACTTATCAAATACAAGTCATGACCATTATTACACAATTACCATAATCTCAAAATAACATAACTATAGCATGTTAAAAACACTGAACATGCTATCAAATGAATATCCAACTGGCACTCCACTAGCCACGTGCCAGGTCCTTGACCATGGAGGGCTCACCACTATGGTAGGTACTTGAAATGATGCCCCTAAGAAGGGGTGAGATAACAACAATCTCATTAAACTCAAGACTTATAGGGAATCCTTTATTCCCTTGAACCCACTTCCTGCTGATACTATGAACCTGTATGCTTGCATTGTTAAGAAATATTCAAAAAAGGAAAAAAGAATATTGGGTAAATATTACAGAAATAATAGTATCACTACATTTATTTTCATGAAAACAAATACAGAAAGTTTCTTTTAACTGCATTTCCAATTCCATTGTAAACTGCTGCACAATTTTGTCTCTAATATTTAGGATCTCTTTGCTATGATAACATCAGGTTCTTTAAGGAAATTTGATTTTCAGGTGAGTGGGATCGTAAGATTTTAGTATCTTGATGTAGACTTCAAAATTTTAAGCTTTTATTTTCCTGCTTATCCTCTTCCTCTGCTCTTCTAACATAGTCTAATAAAATTTCTTCTTTTTATCAAATTAATCACGCATAACATGGATAACAAATAAGTAAATCTAAAAAGAAACTTAAAGCACTTCATTTAATCACACAGTTATGGTGAAGGAAGCAGGCCACCATTTGTTCACAAAACATACGCTAAGCATTGTATCCACTTCAATATTAAACTTGCACTCCCACCTAATTGGTTATTAATAAAGGTGCTGGTGCCTTTGACTTTTGTTTGGGAATGGCGCGTTAAGTTTTGTAGCATTGGTGGCATTCTAAACATCAATCAACATGCAACCATGTCCTCTCCCTGGCCAACTTAACATATAAAGACAAATATGACCTAAGTACCCATTAAGCAGAGCCACTCTCACACAAAAACATGCACCTAGGGAAAGTCAAATCATACAAAAATAAACTTGTGATTCGTACGGAGTCATCCGCTTCGGAAAAAAACCATGAATTAATACCAAATGTTTCGTCAAATTCAACTATCATTTTTTTTGTTAAATAAAAAGGTACAGGTCATTCATTAACACATTAATAGAATTGTTTCTATATTTTTTAAGATATTTTTGACAAGCTTGCTTATACCTATTATAGAGGACAAGCCTGGAACAATGATAAAATTGCTCTTGTGTGATCATAAAATCATGGGATCGAATAGAAGAAACAATTTCTTTACAAAAAACAATGGTGAAGCTGCGTAAAAGGATTTTCTCACCCTTACCCTCGCAAACAGAAATTTCATGGAAAGCACTTTTTTTGCTTATACCTATTGAATTTTTTCCTTCATTTACTTAGTTTCTTTAGTCTGACTATTTTCAATAGCCCACCAAACAGAATTTCAAGTGGAAAACAAAAAGTGTGACTCTAGTCTATATTGGTCAACTTGGTACTGATACACCCCAAGAACCAAATGTTAAGTATCAGTTAGTTGGTTAGTTAGTTGTTTTCTATTATTCAGTCTTTAGTGTCCTGTTAAGTTCACACTATATATATGGGTGAACAGTATAACTTAAACCAACTTGATTCATTCTTACTCAATAATAACTCAGACTTCAATATTCTCTGCCTACAATTGTAACATGGTATCAGAGCTATATATAGAGCTCTGATCGCCAATTACGATTTTTTTCTTTCGTTAGTTTCGTGTTCGTAAATTTTGATTCTTGCCATTATCTGAAGACTTTTCTAATGGCGGATCAGAGCCCTGACAATCAAGAACCAGTAGCGGATCAGAGTTCGAGCTTGAGCACAGCTTCAAGAAATGCATCGAGCATTTTTTATGATTCAATACAAGTAGTCCTTATTTCTTGCATCCTAACAAGAATCCTTCTCTTATATTAGTCTCAACACTCATGAATGGTAAGAACTACCATGGTTGGGCTAGAGCCATTAAAATGGCCCTGATTTTGAAGAACAATCTTTCCTTTGTGAACGGAACAATATCAATACCATATCAGAGGTATGCAACATAGGAGAGATGTAACATCATGGTCCTTTCATGGTTGCATCGGTCAATAACAGATTCTATCTCTCAGTCAATATTATGGATGGATAGAGCTTCAGACGTGTGGAATGATCTTAAAGAGAGGTTCTCTCAATCTGATGTGTTTAGAATCTCTAATTTACAAGATGACTTATACAAGCTACATCAGGGTGATAATATTATTTCTGATTACTACACCAAACTTAAGATCCTGTGGGATGAACTAGAAGCTTTGCAGCCAACACCAACATGCAGATGCATATGCCCTTGCTATTCAATTTCAGCAGAAGTCAAAAATATCCTGTGGCATTCACGTTTAGGCCACTGTTCTAGGTCTGTAATAAAAACCATGATGGTTCAATTTCCATTCATTTCCTGTAAAATTTAGATGATCCATGTGACATTTTCCATTTGGCAAAAAAAGAAGTTGTCATTTTCTAACAGCTCTTCAGTTTCAAATTCTGCTTTTGATATTGTGCACATTGATATATGAGGGCCTTCTTCTGTCACTTTAATTCATGGACATCGATATCTCTTAACTGTTGTTAATGAGTTACTCGTTATACTTGGGGGATTCTCATGAAATTAAAATTTGAAACTCGTAGTCATATTCAGGCATTTGTGGCTCCCATCGAATATCAACTCAATGTGGTTGTGAAATGTTTTCGCAGTGATAATGGCCATGAATTTTGTATGGATGAATTTTTTGCTTCAAAAGGTATTCTTCATCAGACTTCTTGTGTTGAGTCCCCTCAACAAAATGGGACTGTTGAAATAAATCATCAACACATTCTTAACATTGCAAGAGCTCTTTTTTTCTCAAAGCAACTTACCACGAAGCATATGGTCTTATTGTGTCAGTCATGTTGTCCACATCATTAATAGACTTTGCTCTCCAACACTAAAAAACAAATCACCTTTTGAGCTTTTATACAGTGAGGCCCCAGTCCTTATCCATTTAAGGACATTTGGATGTTTGACATATGCATCTACCCTGACAGCTAGTCATTCCAAATTTGATCCAAGAGCTCAAAAATGTGTTTATTTTGGTCACAAAGATTGTGTCAAAAGGTATGTGCTCTATGACTTATTGTCTAAACATATTTTGATTTCAAGAAATGTTGTTTTTTATGAGGAGCATTTTCTCTTTTCTGTGCCAAATCACTCCAAGCAAGATTTTCCTTGGCCACTTACTGTTGATTCTTCTACATTGTATGATATGCCTCCATCACAAGGGCATATTGAACCTGAGCAATTTATTTCTAAAGATGTCACTCTTGTTGAGCATCAGAATCCAATTTCAGAAAATCTTATTTCAGATAATTCCTATATACAACTTCCTTAGATGCCGACATTCATGCATCCTTAGATAATACATCAGTTCCTCCTCTTCCAAGGAGAACTACTCGTATAAAGGTGCCACCTAGACAACTTCAGGATTACCAATGCAACTTGATCACTGGATGTCATGCCACTTCATCTGACCAAAATTTTGGTACTTGTCTCTACCCTATCTCTTCTGTTATGTCTTACAATCAAGTTTCTGTCGCATATTCCACATTTTGCAATAATATTAGCTCTTCAGTTGAGCCACACACATTTAAACAGGCAACTCAATCCATTGAATGGGTTGCTGCTATGACGGAAGAAATTGATGCTCTCAACAGTAACAATACATGGACTTTCGTGGATCTACCCAAAGGTAAGAAACCAATTGATTCAAAATGGGTGTATAAAATAAAACACAATCCAGATGGCATAATTGCTCGCTACAAAGCAAGACTTATGGCAAAAGCCTACAATCAATTGGAGGGAGTAGATTACTTTGAAACCTTCTCACCAGTTGCCAAACTCACTACCATTAGGCTTCTTCTAGCTATTGCAATATCTCGTGACTGGTTTTTGGAGCAACTTGACATCAACAATTCCTTTCTTCATGGCAATCTTTCTGAAGACGTTTACATGTCTATACTAAAGGGAGTTTCTGCACCTAATCCTAATCAAGTTTGCAAGCTTCAAAGGTCCCTTTTATGCACTTAAACAAGCGAGTAGAGAATGGAATATGAGACTGACCACGGAGCTGATCTCTCTTGGATACACTGAATTAATGCGGACCATTCTTTATTCACCAAAGTTACTTATGATTCTTTCATTGCACTTTTGGTGTAGGTTGATGACATGGTTCTAGCTGGTAACAACATGAACGAGATACAAATTGTTAAGTAGCACCTTGATAATCTCTTCCAAATCAAGGATTTAGGTCCTCTTCATTTCTTCTTAGGATTCGAGATTGCTCGTTCTCAACGAGGTATAATCTTGAATCAAAAAAATTATACACTTGAATTGTTGACTAATGGTGGTGTGATTGGTGCAAAAATTGCTTTTATTCCAATGGAAGCCACACTTCGTTTATCTCAAAACCAAGGAGAACCTTGCCATTATGCTGCAGCCTATCATCGCCTTGTTGGATGTCTCTTGTATCTAACAAACACCAGACCTGGCATTTCTTTCGCTGTACAATAACTAAGTCAGTTTGTAGCGCAACCTATGAAGCCTCACTTTGATGCTGCTCTTCGAGTGTTGAGATACCTCATGGGATCTCCAAGAAATGGGCTTTTCTTTCCTTCTCAGAACTCACTTATTCTAACGAGATTCACGGATGCTGATTGGGCCGCATTCCCAGATACTCGTTGTTCTACTACAGGTTTCTGTGTGTTCTTTGGATCATCGTTGATTTCCTGGAAATCTAATAAGCAAAGCACAGTCAGGCATTCATCAGCAAAGGCGAAATATCGGGCATTAGCAACCTTGACCTGTGAAGTGCAGTGGATTACATATTTCCTTCATGACCTCCATGTTCCAGTTAATGATCCAGCCATAATATACTATGACAATCAAGCAGCCGTACATTTGGCTCATAATCCCACATTTCATAAAATGAGAAAGCATATAGAGCTTGATTGTCAGCTCATGCATGAGAGAGTTGTCCAAGGTTTGATTCATTTACTTCTAATTTCAACCCAGCAGCAACTTGTGGACACTTTCACAAAATCTCTTCATCCAGCTCCATTACATGCCTTCTTGTTCAAGTTCGGACTCCATGATATTTTTCTCGTAACTTGAGGGGTTGTTGAGTATCAATTAGTTAGTCAGTTAATTAGTTGTTTTCTGTTATTCAGTCTTTAGAGTCCTGTTAAGTTCACACTATATATATGGGTGAACAGTGTATCTTAAACTAACTTGATTCATTCTTACTTAACAATAATTCAGACTTCAATATTCTCTGTCTATGATTGTAACACCAAATGCCCAGATTTCCCATATTTTCCATTGATTGCAGTCTGAATTAGGTATTAAATGTCACCAAAGCCTTGCCATGACTCTTACCTTATCCTCGTTTAGATGACAAGATAGGTCCATGATTCAAAATTAACAAAAATGCCTAATGGTACCACCCTTAGACCCTCCAAAAAGAATTGCATACATTCCCTGCAATTCAATGCAATTTCCCAATTTTAAGGGAATTGTCCCATAGAAGTGGTTGTTATGAAGAACACTACAACAGATGAATTATCATTGCATAAGCAATTATGTAAAAGTATCAAATAACTTAAAATAAAATATATATGCAATCAAAGTTTTAAAAATACATACAGAACCCTCATATGCTCTAGCTTCCTGAGGTCAGGTGACATAGACCCACTTAACTTATGGTGAGATAGACTCCTAGAATATCACCAATGAAGGCAAAGTTAGATCAAGGATTCCAGACATAAAGTTAAGTGGGAATATGTCCTGCCAATTGCCTAGAGCGGTGCACGCTCTCTATATTTTGTTCACCATTTGTATCAGATTCTCCATTGTAGATGACAAATGAGTTAACTCGATGACTCGAAAATTTTGAGATAGAGTGAAAGAGGATCGAACCCGCAAATAAAGAAGAAAAATCTGTTGAAGAAACTACAAAGGGGTTTGATTTGACTTCAAATCGAACCATAAGTATCTAGTTTTTTCTAGGATATTCGTTTCAAGTAATAAAGTGATAAGAAAGTATCGTCTCCACAGGGATTGATGAACAAGTACTACTATAACCCGTCCTCTTAATTTAGACAGATCGATTAATTGTTGACAAAGAATTATAACTTAAATTAAATGACAATAAAAGTAAAAGAATTGTTTTTGTATTTTTCTGAAAAAAAAAAACTTAAAATAGAGGAAGAGATGTTTTTGTATAAAAAGTGATGAAGAAGACTGTAGCCAGGGTACATTCACCGATTGCTCCCAATTTTACTTCGGATTGATTCATAAAACCTATTGACATTAACAACTCAGACAAATTATCATCTTTTAGAATAATTAGTTAGATCCCAATCCCTTGGCGATCTAACCCTTTACTTCAATTGGAACCCTAATCCCTTAGTAGTTCCGCCTGAAAAATAAGCATTACGTAGATAAATCCCACGACTGCAATCCATACAAGTCTATCCCTAGAACATGCATGGAGAGTCATCTTTATCTCCTTTCAGGATCAAGTATTCCAACATCCCTATTGTGAATCCTGATCCCCAGAATATCATTTCCTATTAGGTTGATCAGATCTAACAGAAATAATATCAATACGCTCAAGATAAAAGATGAAATATATTAATTCAATACATAAAATGGATCAATCCTTGTAGCAATTGTTTACAAAAGGATCATGCCCCTGACTACAGAAATAGATCTAGCCAATCAACAACATGATCGCTGATCTGATTTCAACATAAACTAAAGAAAGAAAATAAAGAAGAATACAAGAACAGAGTGATGAACACGAAGAACGTCTCCTCTAGGTCTTGTGATGTGATTTTCTGAGATCCTTTCCTTCAAAGGTTGAGCCTCCTTTTATAAGAGGGATTCTGACCTAATTTGCACATTTGAATCTTCACACTTTCGCGCTTCCCACGCTCAGAGCGCCACTCCCGCGCTCAGAGCGTGGGAGTTTCTGCCAATTTTCCACCTCCCGCGCTGATGGCGCGGATCTCGCGCTCTCAGCGCGGGAGCTTCTGCCAAATTTTCCTTTCCCGCGCTCGCAGCGCCAATCCCGCGCTGAGAGCGTGGGAACCTAGGTCTTTTTGACATGTTTTTGCCTCCTTTTGTTCATCTTCTTTGATATTCAGACTTTGGATATTTTTACTCTTTTTCCCTGCTTTTCTTGCACTGATCGAGTCATTTTCTTCCTCTTTTGCCTTGTAATTTCCTATATGCTGACTGCATATCAAATAATTCCCAGATTTGAACTTTGCTGTCCCTAGCAATGTATAAGACTAAATCCAGGAAACAGATTAATCCAACATAACACTGTACAGCCAACAGATCATCTTACTAAGTATGCTTGAATCCATGTGAAGAATTAATAATGCCTTTCATGAAAAGATTAGAATCTAATTTGCACATCCCTCACCCAGATAATCAAATAACACTCAATACTCAAGTGTTTGGGGGAATGACAATCACTCCAGCTATCACTGTAACAACATTATCATAAAACTTGCTCATATTCTCAAGTACCTAAAGATGAGGAACATTAATACATGCAAAATTGATCAAAAGGATACCACAGGTTATAACTTGGCCAGGCTAAAGGGTGGAATTTTTCTGGATAGTAACTCAAGTAACAATGAGATTGAAAATTTGATATTTTCATTTTAACACATTCAACTCATTTGTTTTGCTCCACTAATGTTCCCACAGAATTTCGGGAATTCCTTCCGCCATATTTCCTTTTATTCATCTTTTTCTTTTTCCTTTTTAAAGACACAATTCAGTCACCTTTTATTTTGACCTCTGTGGTGCTCACCTTAATTCTTTCTACATATCAGGGATTCAACCTCTTTTTAAGGTAGAATATGTCCACTCAACAAGAGTTTATGAACAAAAAGGTTCAGGCCCAAAGGGTTAATATTGGAAGAATTCACATAGGTGATTTATGTGGCTGCAAAAGAAAGTCTGCCTTCATCATTTCAATCTATGCATGTATGTCAGAGAAACAAAGCAAGTTCTAGAATGCTATCACAGTGATATCTCTCAAAATAAATTCTGTGTTTGGCCCAAAAACTTACTAGCTATGATGTTAAACTAGATTTCCAAACTAATCATTTAGGCATTTATTAACCATTCAAGCTTAGCAATTCAGACATATTAGTTGACAAAATTTTGGCTATACAATATCATGCTAGCAATTTGTATATCCAGAATTTAATCAAACATAACTGAACCTGAGATTTTCCTTTTTCAATACAAGGCTCCTTCTTTTTTTCATGGTGTGGTTCCACCATATTCATCAATCGTGCAATCTTGCATGCAGCATGTATGCCATAATTCCCAGATTTGAATGTTGCTGTCCTCAGCAACAAACTAATCCAAGACATAGCTTAAGCTGCCATATATAGCACACCCACAGTTGTTAATATCCAAAGCATAATATGCAAGAATTTTGAACCCAATATGAAGTGCCATCAACCTTAACTTTGTTCGAATTTAAAAACAAAATATAAAACTAAATTGTTCCAAGAAATTTAAAACAAAATGCAGTAAATGGAAATGAAGGAACAATATCAAAAGCCATCCATAAATTCATCATCTGCAAAGTCGCCCAGAATGTCATCATCTTCAGTGTTGGAAGGCATAGATGGGCCCGCTTGTGCAGCAGGGGGAACTTGACCCATTAATCCAGCCGTGTCAATTCCCCTATCCAGGCATAGTCGCTCCAACATGCTCATCATATAATTGTTCTGAACCAGCAACTGTTGGAGCATCTCAGAATCAGTAGATGTGGATGGTGCAGATACTGGGGCAGGTGGTGGAACAGCACCGCCAGATGCTTTCCAGATTGCTTGTCGACGGGACTCCTTCTGCATTTCATTATAAACACGCTGTGTTAGTTCTGCTTTGGGCTTGACATCCCTGGGCTCATCATCTGGGATCTCTACCCCTGCCCTAATGCATAGCTGCTCAATGAGTGAGCAATGAGCCAGACTAAAATCCAGCCGACCATGAGTAATCATGTGGGCTATCCTATCAGACAGAATAGCCCCAATATGAAGGTTGTGATTTCCCAGCAGAGTATACAGTAGGACTGCCCTTTCGACATTAACATCACTGAGATTTGTTGAAGCCATGATGGTTGAGTTGATGAATGAGTGCCAGAAAATGGCCTCTTCATTGAGATCAAGCCGATCCAATTTTTCTGGCACTGCTGGCTGGCCTTGCTTGGGCTTCCATGCAGCTCGGGGTTGGGCGATTCCTTCCCGGATTGT
This sequence comes from Gastrolobium villosum, assembly GCA_032173675.1. NCBI lineage: Eukaryota > Viridiplantae > Streptophyta > Magnoliopsida > Fabales > Fabaceae > Gastrolobium > Gastrolobium villosum. Next base: position 28,779 of record JAVKPL010009470.1, read on the forward strand.
GGTAGCCAAAGTCGGCATTTCTTCTCGATACAAACCGTCAACCGGCTGCATCCTCTGAAAGGTATCAGTAAAAAAACAGGACTGGGTTGCTTCCCATGAGGTGTTCAGCAACCTCTCAATCTGGAAAGCGGTAAAAGAAACTTCTTTTCCTCTGACCCAGGTCTTTCGTGTCCGGTCTACTGTGTCCTTGTCAGCATTGGCACAGAACTCTCTCAAAATGGTGCTGCAGCTTAACTGTGGGAGTTGAATCAACTTTTGCCATTTCCTGCGTTCAATCGTCAGGACGACGGGACAGTCATCATCCAGGAAACTGCTGATTCTTCGTTCTGGTATAATCTTCTTTTTCAGGAACCAGTTGTGGTACCGGTCTTGGTTTGCTGGAGCTAGAAACCGGTGGGCATCGAAATCAATTAGAGCAGGGACCCTTTGCCTTTTGGTGCCAGGTGCACCTGGAGTTTTTTTAGCGGCCCTTTTTTCCTGCACTCAGAAAAGTTCCACCACAGATAGCATACCAATATGGACACCAGAATATTAGTAATGCAATGACAATTCCCAGATTGATATTATGCAAACCATAGTGCCCTAACATGCCATTATCGTATATACCATTAATCATGCAAACAGCCAGGCCAGTACAATCATCATAGTATGAATATGAACAATTACATTGCCAGAAACTGGAACATGCATTTTAGCAACACTAACATACATATAATTCTGGAACATGCAATTTTATTCGTTTTCACATATGAGGACAAGCATCTAATGCATCCTAGCATACATTGTGCATAGAGATGAAAATTCGTGGCTTAACTATTCTATCCAATATGAACCATGCATTCATCCAACATCATAGCAGCAACAAGAACATGGCAACTTGAACAGAATAAAAATAAAAGAATGCATTCGTACCTTGTCTCCTGCCATTTTCAAGAAATGAATATACCACAGAGATATGATGAGTAGATGAAACAAAATGTAACCTTAATCCTACAATGGTGGGGAGAGGAGAAGATAATGTGGATGAAGGAAGTGTGTGGGGGAGAGGAAGATGATGAAGAAGAGAGGAAAAGAGGAAAGGAGGAGAAGAAGAAAGGGAAGAAGAGGGGAGAGTGGCGGCTGAGTGAGGGAGAAAGAGAGAGAGAGGGGAAAAAATGGGGGAAACTTTAGGGTTTCCCCTTTTTTAAAAACCTGTCCGCGCCTCCCGCGCTCACAGCGCCATCCCCGCGCTGTGAGCGCGGGTCATTCTGTCTCTTTTGGGCTTCCCGCGCTGATGGCGCGGTTCCCGCGCCCTCAGCGCGGTCTGCACTGCCGGTTCTGCTTCCACCGCGCTCTGGGCGCGGTTCTCGCGCTCTTAGCGCGGTGGTCTCTGCCTTTTCAGCTTCTACCGCGCTCTGGGCGCGGTTCTCGCGCTCTTAGCGCGGACCCTTCATTTTTTTTATTTTTTTTTTTTATTTTTTTTTTTTTTTTTTTAAAAGATAAATATATCCACTGGTTGCCTCCAGGAAGCGCTTGTTTAACGTCACGAGCCTGACTGGAACCATGTTTAATCAGGTGAAGTCAAAGAGACAGAAGTTATCTCTCTATTCACTGGTTCCCCAAAGTAAATTTTTAACCGATTTCCATTTACCTTAAAAGATCTCTCATCATTCAGGGGAGAGATTTCAATGGTGCCATATGGAAATACATTCTTCACTACAAAGGGACCAGACCAACGAGATTTAAGTTTTCCCGGAAACAATTTCAATCTAGAATTATACAGTAATACCTGTTGGCCAGGTGTAAATTCTTTCTGTTTGATCCTGCTATCATGCCACTGCTTCGTCTTTTCTTTATAAATTTGTGCACTCTCATAGGCAGTTCTTCTGAACTCATCTAGCTCATTTAGCTGCAATATTCTCTTCTTTTGAGCTCCTGATAGTTCAAAATTTAAGAACCTTGTGGCCCACAAGGCTTTGTGTTCTAACTCCACTGGTAAATGGCAAGGTTTGCCATATACCAACTGATAGGGTGACATGCCTATTGGAGTTTTGAATGCAGTCCTGTATGCCCACAGTGCATCATCAAGCTTTTTGGCCCAATCTTTCCTAGAATTCCCCACTGTCTTTTCTAGGATTCTTTTTATTTCTCTATTAGAGACCTCCACCTGCCCACTAGTTTGAGGATGATATGGTGTGGCTATCCTGTGCCTCACTCCATATTTGTCCAACAAACTCTCAAATTGTCTGTTACAAAAATGAGTACCCCCATCACTAATGATAGCTCGAGGTACTCCAAACCTTGTAAAAATATTCTTCCTTAGAAAATTCACCACTACCTTAGCATCATTAGTGGGAAGAGCAACAGCTTCTACCCACTTAGATACATAATCTACAGCCACAAGGATATATTGGTTAGAATAAGAGGACGGAAATGGACCCATAAAATCAATGCCCCAAACATCAAATAACTCCACTTCTAAAATATTATTCAAGGGCATCTCATCTTTTCGTGAGAGATTTCCTGTCCTTTGACATTTGTCACATTTTTCCACACAATCTCTTGCATCCTTGAAAAGTGTTGGCCAGTAGTAACCGCTTTGCAAAACTTTTTGTGCGGTTCTATTGCCCCCAAAATGTCCTCCATAATTTGAAGAATGGCAATGCCATAAGATCTGGCCTACCTCAAACTCCGGAACACATCTGCGAAGGATCCCATCGGCACATTGGAAATATAGATGTGGATCCTCCCAGAAATACCGCTTCACATCTCGCAAAAACTTCTTTTGTTGTTGCCTTGTAAGGTTGGGAGGCAATTCTCTTACCACTTTATAGTTGGCAACATCTGCGAACCATGGAGGAACAAAAACTGCCATCACCTTCTCATCAGGGAAATAATCATTGATTTCTTGTTCTGAACTATCTTGTAGTTCTTTTGCCTGAATTCTAGAAAGATGATCAGCCACTTTATTTTCCACTCCAATTTTGTCCCGAATTTCCAAATCAAATTCTTGAAACAGTAGCATCCACCTTAACAACCTTGGTTTTGCATCCTGCTTAGTCATCAAATACTTAATAGCAGCATGGTCAGTAAAAACAACAATTTTAGATCCTAACAGATAAGGTCTAAATTTATCCAATGCATAAACCACTGCTAACATTTCTTTTTCAGTTGTTGCATAATTAATTTGTGCATCATTCAATACTTTGCTAGCATAGTAAATGACATGTAATAACTTTTCCTTACGCTGACCAAGGACTGCACCAATTGCATATGCACTGGCATCACACATGAGTTCAAATGGAAGGTTCCAATCGGGAGCTGTAAGCACTGGGGCTGTAGTAAGCTTTTCTTTCAGTACATGGAAGGCCCTTAAACAAGCATCATCAAATAGAAATTCTGAATCTTTCACCAAGAGTTGGCTTAATGGTTTAGCAATCTTGGAAAAATCTTTGATGAATCGCCTGTAAAAACCTGCATGTCCTAGAAAACTCCTAACAGCATTTACATTTACAGGGATGGGAAGTTGTTCAATCAACATTAATTTTGCTTTATCTACTTCAATCCCTGCCTTAGAAATTTTGTGTCCCAGCACTATACCTTCAGTTACCATAAAATGGCACTTTTCCCAATTTAAAACCAGATTTGTCTCATTGCATCTTTTCAAAACTTTGGATAAATTGTTCAAACAAAAATCAAAACTAGAACCAAAAACAGAAAAATCATCCATAAATACCTCTAGACCTTTCTCCACCATATCTGAAAAGATGGAAAGCATGCACCTTTGGAATGTGGCAGGCGCATTACACAGGCCGAATGGCATTCTTCTGTATGCAAAGATTCCAAATGGGCAAGTGAAAGCTGTCTTTTCCTGGTCTTCAGGCGCTACAGGAATTTGATTGTAGCCTGAATACCCATCTAAGAAGCAATAATAAGAATGGCCCGCCAATCTTTCTAGCATTTGATCAATAAAGGGAAGTGGAAAATGATCCTTCCGTGTAGCAGTGTTCAACCTCCTGTAATCAACACACATTCTCCAACCCGTGATAGTTCTGGTTGGGATCAACTCATGTTTTGCATTAGTGACGACTGTGACCCCACCTTTCTTTGGCACTGTTTGAACTGGACTTACCCATGCAGCATCAGAAATGGGGTAAATCATTCCTGCATCAAGAAGTTTTACAACCTCCTTCCTTACCACCTCCTTCATGGTTGGGTTCAATCTCCTTTGTGGTTGCCTTACAGGTTTGATATCGTTTTCCAAGAGGATCTTATGTGTACAGAAGGAAGGATTTATACCCTTTAAATCAGCAATAGACCATCCTATTGCTGTTTTATGAGCTTTTAAAACTTCCACTAGATCTTTTTCTTGGCTTTCTGATAGAGCATTGTTGATGATTACCGGGTAAGTATCACCATCTCCCAGAAACACATATTTCAAAGTGTCGGGTAATGGTTTCAACTCAACCTTGGGGGCACCAACCTCCATGTCTTCCACTTTTTCTTTCAGAACCTCTACAGTAAGCCCTTCTTTTTCAAAAGGTATAATCACGAGCCTTCAACTCATAATCAAGTTCTTGAGGCCGTTCTTTCTTCTGTTGAACAGATTCAACTTGGAAACACTCATTATTATCAGCTGGTCTTGTCATCGCTTCAGAAACATTGTAGATGATTTCCTCATCGTTCATTCTCAGTTTAATCATCCCCTGCTCAACATCAATTAGGGCTCGGGCTGTAGCCAAAAAGGGTCTTCCTAGTAACATGGGCTTCTCACTTCCTTCTCCCATATCCAAAACCACAAAATCTGCAGGGAAGATAAACTTATCAACTTTGACAAGAATATCTTCTATGATCCCATTGGGTTTCCTTACGGATCTGTCAGCCAATTGGAGTGATACCTCAGTGGGTTTCAATTCCTCAATCCCCAATGATTTGTAGACTGACAAGGGCATTAAATTAATGCTAGCCCCAAGATCACATAAAGCTTTCCCAATGCCAATATCACCAATGGCAATAGGAATATTAAAACTCCCTGGATCACTCAGTTTGTCTGGAATTTTCTGCTGGATAAAAGCACTACACTCTTCAGTGAGTGTTACAGTTTGACATTCCTGCAATTTTTGTTTTCTAGACAAGAGATCCTTCATGAATTTTGCATAACCTGGCATATTGGCTAGGGCTTCGGCAAAAGGAATATTAATATGTAGTTTCTTGAAAATGTCCAAGAATCTATCATAATGTTTGTTGTAGGCTCCCTTCTTGAATCTTTCTGGATAGGGTGCCTTTGACATAACATATTCGTGGCTTAATTCATGTTTTTCTTTTGCCACCACTGGTTGTTCTGCAACCTGCTCTTTTTCTTTTTCTTTTTCTACAATTACCTCAATCTCTGGCTCACTTGCTTTCTTTTCTTGCTTCTCCTTCTCTTTTTCCAGTTCCACAGGTGTTTTTGTTGGAACTGTTAGTACCTTACCACTTCTGGTTGTAACAGCCATACAGTCATCCCTTGGATTGTTGACTGTGTTACTTGGGAAGGTTCCTGGACTTCTTTCTGAAAATTGTTTGGCCAGCTGACCTATCTGGTTCTCCAGGTTTTTAATGGAAGCATTAGTATTTTTATTGTTGGCTCTGGTTTCTTCCATGAAAGCATTGGTGTGTTGAGCCATATCATTGGAAGCTTTAGCCATTTGAGCGAAAGCTTTCTCCCATTCAGCTGGCTCTTTTTGCTGACTTTGAGAAGATTGAGTATAATTATTGCTAGTTTTGAAATCCGTACCTGATCCCTGGGTCCTCCTTTGGAAATTGTTGTTATTTCCAGGGAAATTTTGATTTCGCTGGAAATTTTGTTGAGGACGCTGATCGTACCAGATCCCATTCACTTGAAGTGAATCTTCAGATGATGAATTTGGGCACTCATTGGATTCATGACTTTCTTGACATTGGTCACAAATCGGTAGAGTGGTTTGAACTTTTGATACCTGAAATTTGTCAAACTTTTCACTCAAGTTGTCAACCTTCCTAGATAATGATATCACATCATTATCTGTGGATTTTTTTAGTGCTCTTTGTGTGGGAACAAGCACACTCTCATTTTCATTCCTTGCAAGCTTTTTGATCAACTCAATGGCTTGCTCAGATGTGCTTTCCCGGATAGAGCCTCCTGCGGCACTATTTATTATCATCCTGGTTTCTGGGGTGATTCCGTTGAAAAATATCACCACTTTTCTATCATCATCTCCTTCATAATGTGCACATTTCCTGTTTAATTCTTGGAATCTGTTCCAAGTTGCACATAATGATTCTCCTTCCAACTGGCGAAAGTTTGTTATTTCGTTCACCAGCTGATTATATTTCTCCATGGAAAAGAAATGATCAAAGAACTTACTGGACAGATCTTCCCATGTCAGGATGCTGTTTGCCGGTTGTCTCTCGATCCACCTCAATGCTTTTCCCTTAACAGCGAAAGGGAACAACCGAAGCCTGATGGCATCTGTAGATACCCCATTGTGTTTGGTGGTATCACAGACCATCAAGAACCGGTCCATAAACTCATGTGGATCTTCATCATCAGCTCCAGAAAATTGAACTCTCTCCACCAAAGAGATTAATGATGGTTTGAGTTCAAAATTATTAGCCTCCACGTTTGGCCTGACGATGCTGGAATTGGCCCTGTTGAATACTGGAGTCAGAATTGTATTCAACAGTCTTGGAGGTTGATTGTTTGCATTTCCTCCTCGCCCATGACCAACATTGTTGTTTTCAGCCATTTCTTGAATTGGATGTAAAGATGTGTGCTTCAAATCTTCCCAAATTATCTGTCTAGCAGCCTTCCGTAGTTGTTTTTCTGTCTTTGTAATTTCAGAATCTATTACAAAGTCTTTAGGTGGAAGTCTACCTCGCATAAAAATTCAGAGAAAATTAGTAATACCTGCACAACACAATTAAGATAAAATAAAAATAAAAATCCAATCTCAAGAATCTAAGGTTATTTGTAATATTGTAAACACAATCCCCGGCAACGGCGCCAAAAACTTGTTGCGATCTCGGCAAGTGCACCGATCGTTCCAAGTAATAAAGTGATAAGTAAGTATCGTCTCCACAGGGATTGATAAACAATTACTACTATAACCAGTCCTCTTAATTTAGATAAATCAATTGGTTGTTGACAAATAATTGTAATTTAAATTAAATGACAATAAAAGTGAAAGATTTGTTTTTGTATTTTTCTGAAAAAGACTTAAAATAGATGAAGGAATGTTTTTGTAGAAAAGGTGATGAAGAAGACTGTAGCCAGGGTACATTCACCAATTGTTCCCAATTTTACTTCGGATTGATTCATAAAACCTATTGAAATTAACAACTCAGACAAATTATCATCTTTTAGAAATAATTAGTTAGATCCCAATCCCTTGGCGATCTAACCCTTTACTTCAATTGGAACCCTAATCCCTTAGTAATTCCGCCTGAAAATAAGCATTATGTAGATAAATCCCACGACTGCAATCCATACAAGTCTATCCCTAGAACATGCATGGAGAGTCATCTTTATCTCCTTTCAGGATCAGTATTCCAACATCCCTATTGTGAATCCTGATCCCCAGAATATTATTCCCTATTAGGTTGATCAGATCTAACAGAAATAATATCAATACGCTCAAGATAAAAGATGAAATATATTAATTCAATACATAGAATGATTCAATCCTTGTAGCAATTGTTTACAAAGGGATCATGCCCCTGACTACAGAAATAGATCTAGCCAATCAACATCATGATCGCTGATCTGATTTCAACATGAACTGAAAATAGAAGAAGAAGAATACAAGAACGGAATGACGAACACGAAGAACGCCCTCTTCCTTCAGCCGGATCTAGGTCTTGTGGTGTGTTCTGATGTCCTTTCCTTCAAAGGTTGAGCCTCCTTTTATAAGAGGGATTCTGACCTAATTTGCACATTTGAATCTTCACACTTTCGCGCTTCCCACGCTCAGAGCGCCACTCCCGCGCTCAGAGCGTGGGAGTTTCTGCCAATTTTCCACCTCCCGCGCTGATGGCGCGGATCTCGCGCTCTCAGCGCGGGAGCTTCTGCCAAATTTTCCTTTCCCGCGCTCGCAGCGCCAATCCCGCGCTGAGAGCGTGGGAACCTAGGTCTTTTTGACATGTTTTTGCCTCCTTTTGTTCATCTTCTTTGATATTCAGACTTTGGATATTTTTACTCTTTTTCCCTGCTTTTCTTGCACTGATCGAGTCATTTTCTTCCTCTTTTGCCTTGTAATTTCCTATATGCTGACTGCATATCACATGACTACATAGTTTATGAGATATTTGTTTTTCTCACTCTTTATCTCCTAACAAATAGGACTTTTTGTCATAGAACATCCTTTCAGCCTCATAAGTTCAGCATGTTGATAATTTGCGCACCATCTAAAATACCGTTTAACTACACTCCCCACCAGTGCGAGAGTAATTGATTAAAAAATAGTTCAGGAACAAGGTTAGTGATCCAACCTCTCCTATTTAGAATCATTTGCACGTCACCAACAAAGTCATCACACAAAATGGATGAAAAAAGCAAGACCTCAACTCATTCTCTTGGTAATTTACATTTTATAATTGCAATTCACCAGAAAAACAACCTATTAGAAAAACCCCACTATCCCAATGAGTATACAAAGTGTATATAAGTAGTTCTAAGGGGCCATATGAACATTGAAACACCTCTAGGATCTGATGTATTACTAACCAGGTTGAGAAAGACAAAGAGAAAGAAACAAAATGGAAAGAGACAAGATCTTCAATTTAATAACATTGGCTATGACATTCCTAGCAATAGTACCAAAGATGGAGAGCCAAATAATGCCACCAATTCCCATGGTACCAATAGCTCCACGCCCACTTTGTGGTTCACAATTTGCACTAGTAAACTATGCATGTTCAAGGTTACCATTTGTACCAGGTATTCCACCTGTGCCCCCACCTACCCCAGAGCCAGAACCCGAGCCTGAGCCTGAGCCTGAGCCAGAGCCAGAGCCAGAACCAGAACCAGAACCAGAACCTGGACCAGACAATCCTCCATCACGTGATGATCACAGACACCACCATAATAGACATGGTCACAAACATGGACACAGGCATAGGCGCCGCCAAACACCTGAGGAAGAAAACTGTTGCAGGTGGGCTAAGGAAGTTGATAGCCAATGTGTGTGTGAACTTCTAGTTCGCTTGCCACCTTTCCTTGTTAGACCTGTTCATCAGTACACAGTCGCCATTGGAGAATCCTGCCAAATCACTTACTCATGCGGTGCTCCAATTTGATTATGATCATGCCACCAAAGTTTAAATTACTACTAGTCCGAAAGACCAATCTTGTGTTTGGTTTTTAAGGGTTAAACGTTTAATATAGTGGCATGTTAGTTTTTATTTATATAACTAGATTTATTGCATGAACTTATATTTAATATCGATAGAATAAGAAGTGCTACTGCTACCTCTGTTTTTAGACTTCAAGCATAAAAGGGTTGGTTGTATTTTATCACTGATGAGTAAAGTTAATATTTAACTTTTCATATAAAATTAAATGTTTAAGATTAACTTTTATTTCAATTGTTATGCATTATTAATTGGGGGAAAATATTTATCCTTTTAAATGACACAACTTATATACTTACATTCTCACAAAGAGTGGGACCCACATCTTTATTTTTTTGTCAACTCTCTCTCCTCCTTTATTTATCTCTTTCTCTCTCTTAAAATGACACAACTTTACATCCTTTAGAATGACACACACTTTACCCTTATTAATTACCCGATAAATCCGGTTTGCCGCGCCCATTCTTCCAAAGACTATTTTATCCGGACATTTTCATTTTCAATAAAATAACAATCAAGTATGTAAAAGTTGGGGGAAAAAGTTATTAAAAGTGGGGGCAAGATATACTTACCATAACAAAAGTTTATCACCTTCAAAACCAACCTAATTATTGTTGATTTCCGTCAATTTAACGATTATAATTTATTGGAAATTAATAATTAATTAATAAATACGACATAATAATTTTCAATAAATTATAACTGTTATATTGACAAAAATCAATGGTGATTAGGTTAATTGTAAATGTTGTAAACTTTTTTTGTGGTAAGTATATCTTTCCTCTTACCCACCGATGAATCTAAACTTTTATTTTTGAACCCTAAACTATAGATTGATGAATTATATATCTCTTTATCTACCAACTATGCAGTACTTATTATTCATGAACAAAAATTGGTGTGGCACTTGCATATCATTATAACGTGCTCTCTCTGTCAAAAGTTCCTCCTCCGCTTGGAAATAGATTACCCTTTTCCATAATAACAATGACACCGTCCATAAGACCATAAGGCCTAAGGGAAGACAAAATCAAAAGCAACTCGTAAAAGGACTGGTGTTTCTTCTTTTGTAGGCAGGTTGGTGCATTTTGCTACAGTATTCCCATGTGAATTAAATAACATATAGAAATGGACGTTTTACCTTCTCTTCTTGTTGAGCACCAAAATGCATATTGTGTTGGTCAAAAAGAAAGAAAGAAAAAATCACGGTGAGAAAAATTAATTTTGGATTATAAATCAATTTTGAGGAGGGTAGAAATTTTAAAATGTTTACATTCAAAGGATTTAATTTTTGGCATAATACTTATACATCTTTTCCAAAATATTTTTGTTGCTAGATTTTAAATGGGTTCTTCTTGTTCACAACACACTTTCATTACTTATATTAGCCAGTTCTTCTAGTCTGAGCCTACTCATTAATTAATTATTAATTTACAATAAATGATAATAGTTGATTGACGGAAATCAACGGTAATAAGATATGATTATAAGATGTTGTAAAAAAAAAGTTGTACGTATAACCTTACTCTTGTTTAAAAAAGTAAAAGTCTAAAAAGAAACTATTTTATTCAAAATGTCGATTTTTTTAAAAAATTTAAACATATAGGACTAATAATTCAGTTTAAAGTTAAAAATTAAATCTAATTTAAGATTTATTGGTCCAAATTTCATTGTTGATTTTGATAATTAAAAATTTTACAATCTAATTAAAGTAATTAATTTAAAAAAATCAATCCTCAACCAAAATAGTCCTGCAAGCATTTTTTTAAAACTAACTTTTTAAACACTGTACACTTAAAAGATCCATACACTAATTATCCTTCAAATAGGGTTTTGCTTAATTCAAAAAGCGAGAAGCGAAGGAGGTGCCGGTGTGCCCTGCTCTAAGGCATAATCATGTACGGAAGAGCCATGATTACTGTTCTTTTTAAGCGACCATCACCGAATTCTTTATTTTTCTCTTATGATTTAACACTTGCACCGAATTTTAGGTTTATGTGCGTATGTACGGCTACTATTTAAATCATTGGAAATGAAGCCGTGATTTTTGCTAAGCATCTTTTCAAACTTATAAAATCATTAACAACCCTGCTTCTGAGGGTATTTCTACTTATAATAAAAAGAGAAAAAAAAGTATTTCTACTTATGCACATTTTTTATGTCGCTAAATTTATCAGCAAATTTATGTCAAAATATTTCAAAACTTTTATATACAAATTAAATTTAACAAATATGCGCGGGTGCGTATTCGCTATATATATAAACAAAATTTTTTGTGATTACTATTTGTCCGAAAAGAATAAATCAAATCAAAGCCACTAAAAAAACTACAAAAGGTAAGTCAAAAGCAGAATTCATCGAAATAATGCTGATTCACCCCCTTTTTGTTTGGGTATAAACCACCCACTTTAATAAGATGATACTCGCAGTAAAAAAGAAAGGAAAAAGCATTCCAGTGTATTCCTCTTGATACGTTAGTCAAATTCCACTTTTGAAGAGTCATATTCTTCCTTTTTATACCTTTTTTCTTTTTCTTTTTCCCTCCTTTTTTTTTTTCCAAAATCAAAATGTAAAATAAAAGGTGTAAAAATTTAAAATATGAATATCATTGTCGGCAAATGGCAATTAATTAGGCCAAATTACGCTTTAAAAAAATATAAAAAAATATTTGTCATGCCGAAAACGCATAAAAAATATGACTAAATAGAACTTGAGATACAATAAAAAAAGTAATCATCTGATTCTCAATTATAATTATTAAAATAACAAAATTCAACTCTTACAATCAGGGTTATAAACACTTTTTATAGACTAATTACAAATTGATCCAAAAATATAAAATCCTAAAAATATGGAAAATTTCTAACATAATTATAACGGTAACTAACTTTCAAAAACAAACAAATAATTATAGGCGGACTTATTTTTTGGCATGTTAATGGCCGACATAAGCGGCCCGAGACGGGTCAGTGTAAAATAGATTCAGACTGACAGACCAACTTGCCTAGCCCGCCAAACGAGACGGGACAAATTGAGTTTTTCAGCCCACTTTCAAAAGCGATACGGGACATGCTTATTCATTTTTAAACGGATTGATAGCCGCGAACTACTCACTTTACCACCTCTAAGGATGAGTGATCATGCCTCAGGCAGGATAATAAAAGTCAATCAGATAATTTTATTCTATCCGCAAGACATACCAAATAATTGATAAATGCAAAATATGATGATTTACATATCCCATAGCTAATTTTATTCTATCCACAAAACATACCAAACAATTGTTAAAAGCAAAATAAGATAATTTACATATACTATTTTTGTTATAAGGTACACCAAACCATCGTGTAAAAATAACAGGGTTAAAGTTGTTGCATGGTAATAGTAACACTCTTAGAAGCTGGTACTCCAAGGCCAGAAACAACATTAGCACTGTAGAGAAATTGGTCAACTATCATGGCACTCGGTTGTGCAACCAGATTCTTCCACGCATCATTTGCATCTTGGCCGTGCTTTTGAAACACAGGCGTGGCACAAAGACGTTGGATTTTCCATCTCTTAACATTTATGAGTCCATGAATCCTCCCCAGTTGTTTGCATGCCAATTTGCACGTATTCCTCTTGACTTCACTTATTGCTTCTTGCAGTAACCTCTGTCTCGTTTCATCATTTGAGAATGCTTCACTTCGAAAATACAAGTCAAATTCTGGCACACCAATTGCTTTTCTTATACCCCTTGAATAATCCCCATTGGGATTGAAAAAGGGTCTCAATTCATTTACCATTCCACTATCAAGCATGTGATCAACCCGTTTTGCTACATAAGGATGAAGAACAGGAATTGACACATCCACCCAAAGACAACAAAAATTGTACCTTGACCCGAACCTATCAACAAGTGCCTCAACATAGGAGTTGGAGCCTCCCACGATTATTGGAAGGTGGTCACGACCCACGATTGATTCAATGGTTATTGATGCCATGTCACAGAAATCAGTGGCTGTGAACTCTGAGTTAGGATCCTGTGTTCCTAACAAATGGTGTGGCACCCCACGCTGTTCTTCCTTGGTGATTTTGTTTGTGACTATGTCAAGCCCTTTATACACTTGCATTTTGTCTGAGTTTATGATTTCAGATGGAAAACATGTGGCCAAATCAATGGACAACCTTGATTTCCCTGTTCCCGTGGCTCCCATCACCAACACTACCTTCTCTTTCTGCCTCACGTTCAATTTTTGGCCACTTGAAGAAACATTTTTCAATGGTTGTGTTGGAATGCACATAGCCATTGAGATGGTCATGGTGATTGAATAATATATAGACCCAATTTAGTAGAAAAGGGTCTCAGTAGACATGAAAATTAAGAATTAGTGTGATTGAAAACAGTAATTGTTGAGTATTTATAGCGAAAGGCAAGCCGAAAGGGATTAAAACTATCATTTTCTGCCTCGATCCGTTCAAGATTATAAAGTACTAGGAATTATTGTCGGTAACGTAGAACATATATGCTAGTGGTCTTCACAAATATTCTGGAAATATTTTTAATTGGCTTTTATGTGTCGTATAGAAAATTGTACTGGTCCTGAAGAGGCTCAGTGAAGTTATTTCTTCCTGTATTGATAATGTTTCTAAAAATATGTTTGCACTTTGCACCTTTATTTTAAGTTAAAAGCTATTATTAAGTTAAAAAAATTAAAGAAAAAGAACTTAAAAAATAAAGCTAAATGCTATTTAGTGATTATATAAAATTGTTCTAATAATTTTAAAGGAGGAAAGATAAAATAATATTTATTAGAATGAATTATTAGGTAAATAAGAGGGGAAAAATTGACATATATCTTAAAAAAAAACTCTTCTAGAGAACTTTTAGTTTTTAACTTTTTTTTTATTGTAAGAAAAAAGGGAAAATGTGTCTGCAGTTGATGTAGATAAGTTATCCGCATTTATTCCTAAAACGACATCATTTTGATATTGAAATCTTAAAAATTTATAAATAGAAAGACTATTATCATTCTGAAATAAATTAAAATTATAAAAACATCATGATTTTCATCCCAAAATGACGTCATATTGGGTTTACTGCATATAACTTAAATACAGTAACTGCAGAAAAGGTAAACCAAAAAAAAATTATAATAAAAACTTGGGTTTTATAAGAGTTATATTTTAAGAAAAATGATTGTGTAATGTTATAGAGATTCCTTTTGTGTGCCTTAGTTTTTTTCTTGTTTTGCTTCAAAAAGTGTAGACCCCACAAATATTGTGTGTGTAGGAAACTTTTTTTTGTGTCATGTTAAATGATGAATGCAAACTCCTAAAAAAATGTTTGACAAAGTTACTACTTAAAAAATAAAAATAAAAATAAGACATATCAAATAAGCAATCAAAGTTAAGTGGGTACAAGGTTCTTTCTTTAGTGGTCTCTACAGAATAGCAAATTGCGCACAGAATATATACCCATGAGATAAGATTTTATTATTCCCTGATTTGTGTCTTGAATTTTATTTTGTACCTTACATAGGTATAAAGGTTTCTGCTAGCTAGCATCAAATGATTAATACAGCTTTTCCGCGTAGCCCATCTCACGAGAAAAACTTTAGTGGTTAAGATAAAAAATAAAAATTCCCTTTTACAAAAAGGACCACCGCAACACTAATTCGATGATGGTGTTTGGTTCGGACATTTGTAAATTTTCCCATTTCCGTTCTCATTGTTTGGTACAAAAAATAAAAAAGTTTATCCATCAAATACTTTTGGCATTGATAATCATATGTATAAAAGCAATATATATGTACCCAAAAAAAAGAAGCAATATATGCATCATGCAAGAATGCAACTTTCAAAGTAAATATAAGCTTAAATTAGGTGGTGTTTCGTTGTATTATCCATCAACTTTCAACTTTCAAAATGTAAATATGTAAATCGATTTAGATTAGATCGATTTTTTATTTTATTTTTCAGAATACTTTTGATATACAAAACCTAAATATAAGCTTAAATTAATTCATCGAAATATAACAAATTTAAATTTAAATATTTTTTAAAATATATTGAATTATAAATACAAGTCAAATTTAATCATTAATTTTATAATATATTCCTAAATCTTAAAAAAGAAAATAAATTAACTTCAGATTTATATAAATATGATAGAAAAGTTCTTAAATAAATATGATATTATAAGAATTTCTTAAGTGATAAAAATATCAATAATATATAAATATATATATTCAAATTTAAAAACTAATGTAATTTAATTAATGATTTTAATTTTAATTGTTTTACACAATTTTTTAATTTTAATTAAATTTGTTTGATTTTAAAAAAGTGTTGCATTGTGACATGTATGACAATTGACAAGGTTGCTGACACTGGCAATATGACTTGAGAAATTTGTAGGATAGCGTCACGAATTCTTGTATGATGGCAGACTGGCAGCGATCAAACTTCGTACGAAAGGTCCTTTTCCCGGAAAATACCATTTTCTTTTTGAGGAGGGATATTCTTATTATCAAAATTTTCTACTACCAACTTACTACCTATCTAATCACCATTGAATCAAAGAGAAAGAATGTTAAAAAGTTTTTGAAAAAAAGAGAAAACGTTGATCTAATGGTGATTAAATAGGTAGTAAGTTGGTAGTAAAAAATTTTGATAATAAGAATATCCTTTTTTTCCTGCCAAGTGGCTTCCAATCCAACTTCAGATTTCATTCTACCGTTCAATATGGCTTGCCCTCTTACTTCACAAGTGATCTCATATGCATTTATCTATATCATATGCATCTATACAGCAGTTTTTTTTTCTTGCTCAGAAGTATTTAACAATTGATAAATGTTAAGCCATTAGATTTGTGCTGAGGAGTTTGGGTAGATTCTATTAGATTATATGTTTAATTTTCACTTGTATCAATAAAAAAACAATTGATAAATATTGTTAATTCATAGTTCATTCATGAGTAAATAGAATACATAAGTGTTATATATGAGTAAATAGAATACATAAGTGTTATCGTCAACCAAAAAAGAATACATAAGTGTATATATATATATATATATATATATATATATATATATATATATATATAGCGTCAGGGTCATTTTACAACAGTGTAAGTTATACTCTCAATCTTGTCCATTTATCCTACTTATATCTAAGGGCTCTAATTTTTTAGTAATGTGAGTCATTAGATACAAGTGGATCAATAGTCAAGATGGAGTGTAAGACTTCTAACTCTTACACCGGTGTAAAAATATCCTACATCATATATATATATAAGAGAAATACAATGAGTGAGCCTTATATAGAAGAGCATAAGAGAAAAGAGAGATCTAGAATATCACTGAAATACAAAACTACCCTTATACCTAATATAATATATATATATATATATATATATATATATATATATATATATATATATGAGGTAGGATCCTTTGACACCGGTGTCAAATTTGAAGTTTGACACCGATGTCAAATTTGTAGTTTGACACCTTATTTGAGAGCCGTTAAATCAAAAAATATCAACGACTCTGATTTGTAAGCATGTGATACCATTGATATTTTTTTATCTAACGGCTCTCGGATGCGGTGTCAAACTTCAAACTTGACACTAGTGTCAAAGGATCTTGCCTATATGTATGTATGTATGTATATATATATATGTATGTATATATATATGTATGTATATATGTATGTATATATATATGTATGTATGTATATATATATATATATATATATATATATATATGTATATATATATATATATATATATATTTATATATATATATATATATATATATATATAGGGTTTATCATCTATCATTTAATATGACCACAAAAAATTTCTTACACTCACAACATTTTGTGGGGCCCGCAGCAAAAAAAAAACTTCAGCACGCAAAACGAATCTCTATAACATAACACAAACATTTTTCCTACAACGTAACTCTTATAAAACCCATATACATATATGCAGGGCTTATCATTTCTCAAGCTACCGGAGATAACTTTATCTCCGGCTACTAAATGATAACCGTACAAAGATAGATCAATGGTGATAAAAGAAGAGAGAGAAAAAGGAAATCATAACCATTCAAAGGTGAATAAATAAATATAAGGAAATAAATAATCAAAACGACGTAGTTTTGGGTGATCGGATATAAACTTATCTAAAGCAGCTTGAGAAATGTTTTTCTACACCAGTGTTAAATTTAAAATTGAACACTTCATCTCAGAGCTGTTAGATAAAAAAGATCAACGACTTTGATTTGTAAGCATGCGATACCATTGACCTTTTTTTTTTATCTAACGGTTATCAGATGAGGTGTCAAATTTCAAATTTGACACTGGTGTCAAAGATCCTATCTATATATATACATTTGTACCGTTGTTGTACGTGAAACAGTCAAATACTTACCTTATATATATGTGAAAGCATTAAATGTGAGAAATCATAATCATACAAAAGGGAAAATCATAACCATACATGTCACTGCTATACGTAAAGCAGGTAGAAATAATTTTACCATATATATATAGGGCTTGATGAGTGTACAGTGACTGGATGTAAAAATCGATCAAGTGCACTGTCTTCTCCCGCGATAACACAGTTATAGTAAAATTATAACTATGTTCTCCCGGGAGAACACCTGAACAACACCATTGTAATATTTTTGCACTATGTTCTCGCGGGAGAACATAGTTAAAATTCACTCACTCAGTTACTTTTCAGAACTTTTTTGCTGACGTGGAGAGAGAGAAAAGAGCAATTTTAACGTTATAACTATGTTCTCCCGAAAGAACATTGTTAAAAATGGCAGCTGTAGATAAGGTTATCTAAAGTTGTTATAGAAATACTTTTGCCTATATATATATATGGTCCAGTGAGTGAATTTTAACTATGTTCTTCCGCGAGAACATAGTGCAAAAATATTACAATGGTGTTCTTCAGGTGTTCTCCCGGGAGAACATAGTTATAATTTTACTATAACTGTGTTCTCGCTGGAGAATATAGTGCACTGGATCGATTTTTGCATCCAGACACTGTACACTTATCAAGCCCTATATATATATATAAAAATTAAAAATTCAGTCACTGGACTGTCCATTGAGTGAATTTTAACTATGTTCTCCCGCGAGAGTATAGTGGAAAAATATTATAATGGTGTTCTTCAGATGTTCTCCCGGGAGAACATAGTTATAATTTTACTATAACTGTGTTCTCGCGGAAGAATATAGTGCACTGGACCGATTTTTGCATCCAGACACTGTACACTCATCAAGCCCTATATATATATATATATATATATATATATATATATATATATATATTGCCATTTGCCAAACAATGTTATTTCATAGTCTAAAATTTTACACCTTTTCTTTAAAAAGAAAAAATACACCAGAAAAAAGGTGTAAAAGGAAAGAATATATGACTCTTGAAAGTGGATTTTGGCTCACTATCAAAGTAATTCGTTGGATTGATATTTTTTGTCTTTTCTTTTTTAATGTCAAGTATACAATGTATAGTTCGGTTTTACTTAAAATATGAATAGCCACGCAAATCAAACAATATTTTGATTTTTTATGCTGCTGTGATTATATTAATTTTTAAATAATTAAAATAACTTGTATATTTACATCTAATTGATTTTCTTCCCATATTTTTGCTATCTTTAATAAGTAACTATATCCTGAACCTTTAGACAGAGGTAGAACTCTCATTAATCAGTTAAGTACAAAATAGGCTTACAAATAGGGGAGGAATTGCAATTAATTGCAGTTTAATTTGGGTTTTACAAATAGGCTTAAGAAAGAGCCCACTTTTTTTTTTCCCACTTTTTTCTTAGCTGTGGTGTTGCAGTTGATGGGAAAGTAACCATTTTGTCACGTTTGGACAAAAAATTTACACACGTCAACAGTAAATTTTTCCAAAATGTCACGCGGCATAATTCGCTACACAGTGTAGCGAATTATGCATGCAAGTAATTCGCTACACAGTGTGGCGAAATATGTCACGTCAGAACTAAAAATGCCACATGTCAAATTTTGACATTTTGTTGTGTACCGAATTATGCATGCAAGTAATTCGCTACACAGTGTGGCGAAATATGCCACGTCAGAACTAAAAATACCACATGTCAAATTTTGACATTTTGTCATAATTCGCTACCTTAGGTAGCGAATTTCTGAAAATTTAACACGTGGCATTTTTGATTCTAACGTGGCATATTTTGCGACACTGTGTAGCGAATTACTTGCATGCATAATTTGCTACATTGTGTAGCGAATCATGCCGCGTGGCATTTTGGCAAAATTTACTGTTGGCGTGGCAGTCTGGTAATTTTTTTGTCAAAACGTGACACTTTAGTCACTCTCCCGCTTGCAATCTACTTCCACTTAAATTTCCACTTATCTCCTTGTTTGAATTCAACCTAGTTTCAATAAGAAAAAATTTCCTTCATATTCAAGGTAACGATGAATTCAACATAGTATTAATAAAATTAACCTTACATTCCCGGTAAAACTTTGGGCTAACAAACACATTTTTGTTACTTTCTTGGGAAAAAATATTTTCCTACCATATTTATAGAAAAAAAAATTCCTGATAAAAAAAAAAATCTATTCAACCAAACACACCCCTTAAGTTATTATATTGTAAAATATAGCAAATATGTACATATTTTAATTGTTTGGAAGTGGAACAATTTTATGCAATTGGCAAAATTAGTGAGTGACATTGAGACTAGTACACGTGGTAGCTTGAAGTAACAGAGATGAGGTGAAACCGAATCTGTTCAAATCAAGATCAAACTGCACAAGATTATCCTCCAACTGATACCCTCCAATCACAACGGGCGTCCTCCTATGGGCCCCACCATCCACAAAACCCAAACACCACACATCATCAACTCTTTCCTTTTCAATCCTCACCATCGAATTGCGCCCGAAGATTCTCCAGAACACATCCTCGCCGTGCATCACAAGATCAACGGTGGGCACAGCGGGTCCAACACTGTTCTCCGTGAGGTCTTTCGCAGGGTAGCACACGCCAAAGGGCTCGACGGCTTCCGTCACCGTTAAGTTGAAAGCGGAGGACTCATTCACAAACAGCTCCACGAAGCGTTTGTAGATGGAAGTTTCCAGAACGGTGTAGGGATCAGAGGTGCTGATCTTGGTCCCACCTAAGCCGTTCTGATCAACGGTCAGGATCGACGCGTTGATGGGGAGAGGCTTACCGTTGACTCGGATGGAGGTCAGGTTTATGAAATACTCATCGGACGGTTGTCCGTTGTAGTTGATGACAGTGTCCCCAACCGGGTTCACTATTAGAGGGGTGTAATTAAGCGACTTTGAGAGGTCAATTTTGGAAGAAAAAAAATAAGGACCGGTCGAGCCGAAGAAAGCCGCGCCAGGGTTCGAGGCTGAACCGGGCAAGCAGAGCGCAAAACAGCGCGTGGATGACAAGGCATCGCTGATTTGGGCCGGGAGGGAGTGGTTGGACCGGCCGAGTGCAGCTAGACCGGAGGAATTGCTAGCTAGGCCTTGAAGCAAGGAGGGTGTTGAGCAAGAGAAGATGAAATCGGAGAGAAGAACGAGTGGGCCCTGAGTTGACCCGTCCGAGTTAGGCAGAGCGAGCGAGTCAATGAGTGCTGTGTTAAGAACGGCGTTTCTGGTCACTGGGTTTTCCGGGAAGAGTTCGCAGGTTTCGTTGGAGCAAGCGGCGGCGTGGAAGGAGGAGCAGAGGGAGGAGTTGCAGGGAATGTGGTGGTAGGAAGAGGAGGTGTAGGTGGAGTCGCAGAGGAGCCAGGTGAAGGAGGAACCAAGGTCGAGGTGTAGTTTGGTTGGCTGAAGAGGGGTTTTGAGGAGAAGGGAGAGAGTGTAGAGTTGGGTAGAATCGTCTTTTGATATGGGGGCAAAGAGGGGTATTTGGAGAGTGTGAGTGGCAGAGAGTAAGAGGGAAATGGAGAAGAAGAAGAAGAAGAAGAAGTTGGATAATGAAAAAGACATTTTGGTTTTAGCAAGTGGAAGGTTGGAGGAGGAAGATAAAGAAGCAGTACTGGTTGGTGTTGTTGGACCGTTGAGTGCATAATTACGAGGCAATTATGAAACAAGCTGCAGTGACGGGATATGTGGAATAAATCTTTGGTACTATTGCTCCACCAAAGATTTAGTGCATCTCACTAATGAAAATATGAAAATACTATATGTCAGTTAAAATTATTATTATTTTGTCAAATTTTTTCTCTCTCCTCTAATGTGTACTGATCTCATTGGTGAGATGAACTGAATCTAGGTAGATTATAGATTTATTCGGATATGTGTAATAAATCTTGCAAATGTTAAGGCACAGTACACTCCCCGAGAACAGGGTAAGGAAATGGGAAATGGGATCCAACCCACATGAGATATTTAATATAACATCTGAATATATAATTATATCTGACCAGTTTAGTGGGCCTCTAATAATTTGGTAAGTTAGGTCTCTACAAGCATAATTATTGAGGCTGTGTAACTTGAGGGTGCTTTAGCCTCACCCCTTTCTTAATTTAGAATGGGGTCTAACGAGGGTGCGTTACTGCGTACGCACAGTTATTTAAGGATTTCGCTGCGTAAATACGAATAGTGTTCTCATGACTTCGTTGATGGATAATATGTAATTCTTATAAAAAAAATTCAAATTATAAATATTTTTTAGGATAAATCATGTGTATCTTTTATGAAAGATAACTTTGGATAAATCATATTGTTATTTCGATGGATTGATTGTTTCTGTCGAAAATTCAAACGAAACTTATTCCGCCAAAACAAGTTAATGTTCGTAGAAAAATTATGGTTGACAATCAATATTAATAGAAAGGGTTTCCGTATCTATTTTTGACGTTTATTGTCACAACCAATGTACGTCAAATTATATCCCGTCCAAAAAAGTTCCATCATATTTTTGTCATAAAATTGGATCAAAGATTTTTATTTTTTCCGATTGACTGTATCGTCTAGTTCGTCGAAATTGTCATATTATTTTGGATAGATAAATTCAGTCGCAAATAGGTTTAAAACTTTTGCTTATTGACAGAATCTGTATTCCGTAAAAAAAAAAAATTCCTCTTATAAATCACAATGACTTAACCTGATTAACATTCAAGCAAGACATATTAAAAATTTAAATCCAACAATCCAATGAAATAGTACTATAAACATAATATAAACTAAAAATATTGACACTTAAGAGATACATAAAGTCATTTTTCTAGTGCAATATGATTATGATTATCATCCAGATCTTAATCTTCATTATTTAGGTGACTGAGTTTCATCCATTTACAAAAATAAAGGAATATCCAAATATCATTTGGCATGAATGGCAAATAAAAATTTCGACTCTCATTCACCTTGTCAACTGTTAGGACAAACCCATCATAGTAATTAGCTTGCTGTCATCGTCCACAACCAAAGGCAAATCTGTTGTTGAAGATGCGTACATTGGCCCAAAAAGTGCACTTAATGAAAGAAATTTTTTCTTTTTTTTCTTTCTTGTGTGGATCTTTCAATAGTTAAGCATTTGATGAAAATCCAGAATTAAAAATGAATAAAAGATTTAGAATGTGGCAGTAAATAAGAAACGATACCACATATGGCACTGCATTATCAATTATATACTTTCACTAATTGCGCAAAACAAAGCATAAATGAGAACAAGTGGAAACTCTCCTAAAGCAGCATATCTATGAAGTATACAATATATTAAAATGGTATTCAAATCTTGTATTACTGTATCCCCATCAAAGCCGTTTGTGTAGAGTTTTTTCCAACAAGACCTTATAACTCGTGATCCACTGTGTGAGGGAAAAAAAAATGAAAGTAAATAGGCAAAATTGCTAATATACAATAGCGACCAAAATCTTATTAACCCAACAAAATCATAGAACCTAAAACTCTTTCCTGAGGTATTTGAGGGATGAGACTGACAATAACGTAGCAAAAATATAATAAAGTTGGCAACGAAAATGTACATCTCGCCTGGCACTTCATTAACAAGTCTTGCTTGCTCTTCAATAAGCGTACGACATTGCACATGCTTAGCTTTGATTATCACTCACTTGCGACGTGAAGAGACCATATGCTGGTGAGCCTTGATATCCCTTTGTATTCTGTCTGCATACAAGGGAAGGCGAATGATCTCACTTATCTCATTCAACAGGACATCTTCTGTGATGTTATCCTTTATGCTTCGCATTACCTGTATCAGAAATTTTACAAAACAAATTGTTCATCATGTTTTCATATGAAATAAGGGAAAGGATATTGTAACAACCAAGTTGTGTTACTACCATGTTACTATTAATCAATCTCACCATTTGATCGATTATGTTGATCCAACGGTTATATTTATTTCCATCTTCGTATGGTCATGATTTCCCAAATTAATATTTTATATTTATTTCTACCTTTGTATGATTATGATTTTCCATATGTAATGCTTTCACTTTATATATGGAGAATCATAACCATACAAAGATGAAAATAAATATAATCGCTGGATCAATATAATCGATCTAACGGTGAGATTGATTGATAGTAACATAATAATAACACAACTTGGTTGTTACAATATCCTTCCTCATGCAATAATTAAAAAGAAACGTGGACAACCTAAAGAGGAGAGCATAGTATAATGGTAAAAGATAATAGGTATAACCTTTCTATAGGTGTTGATATCATTTGGAGTAGATTTGTCAACTCTGATCCGCATACAGACCCAATGATGCTCCACAGGATCCCAGTAGCACTCTATGATCCTCCCTGAATAGGAAGAAATATCTGATGCATCTGAAAATTATTTAGAGCCAAAAATTAAAAAAAGATAAATTATGGTTTGAGCTTTACAAATACAAAATTCAGTTAAATCAACCAGAATTATATTATATTTTAGACTGACTCCATGTCATTCCATTGGACATGGAGTCTTGCTGAAGGAATATACATAGTTCATTACAAAAGGAAATTCATGTATGGCCAAAAATTTGAGTAATTCCTCTAATTAGCTGTCATCTTCTGGCCTAAAAATAATAAATAGTACTAATAACATTATGATGGTATAAAATAATAATTAGGGCCTACAACCTTTAAAAACAACATTATCCCCTTCCATTAACTTCTTCTTTCCGCGTTCAAACAGATAAAGCAGGGGACGATCACCAGCTCCCACCTGGCAACAAAGATATCATCAATGTATTCGGATTGGCATGATAGAGAGGGAGTTAACGCCATATAAACTAATTCAATTTCTGAACTTGAGGAAAAGTACTTATGCAACCTCAAAGTGGAAATCGACAGAGTTCATCTCGGGGTATTTCCACTTCAGAAGACCTTCATGTGTGCGAGGAACATATGGATCATCCCAACCCTGATAAAATCCGAAATCAATAACATTGGACTGTTATAAGGATTGCCCTCACCCCACCCTCACTAGTTGAGGTTCAATGGGGGAGTGAATTTTTTTCACTAGTAGAGCATCTATTCAAAACAGCATCCTCAAAGAGGTGGTGTTTCCTAAAAGCTATCTGTTTATTGATTCAACTATCAATACATCCAAGCTCAACTTGGGAGGTTATACTAATTATTACCTGGAATACAAGACCATCTGATGAATGCGAGAGTTGCGGAATGAATTTATGAAGGAGCTTTGACACCGTAGATAGTAACCAAAAACCCTTCCTCCTCACCTGAAACAAAAATAAACAAATATAAACAAAAAGCTAACCCGGTGCAAAATGTTTCTGAAAATAGAATGGGAAATATCATTATACATACACTAAATGGTTCCAAGTCATATCTATAATAAGGATTTATACTCTTGGAAAGGCCCTCCCGTTCCATGTTACGAGGTTCAATTACTTCTTTCTCCAGCAATTTCCACCTTTCATAGAATGGCAGCTGCATGCATTAGACCAAAATGGTCAGTTCAAAAGTGTGCTAAGCAAATGTATAAACATGAATCCAGGGACTTACAAGGATCCAGACATCATTATATTGTATTTTGTCATTTTTTTAATGTTTTACCATAATCCATTTCATTTGCTTTGTGGAGGGGGGAATAGAGGGGGTTTAAAACTTCATGCTGCTGGTATGATAACGATGCTTCAAATCATTTCACTAGTTGCAATGTCTACCTAGAACCAGAGAAATCAATTACCCGTGATTTCCACACTAAGTCGGGGCCCAATAACCAGAGGTAGTTCCAAATGCAACTAGAAATCTTACAGGTGCTCATTTCAATGCAGCAATTGTTAGAGATACTTCAATTAACTGATAAGTTCAAATACCTTATCCGCAATATCATTTGTTTTTTGGCTGACCACTAAATACAGGGATTCAAAATTGCAGAATACAAATAATAGTTAACCTATATATATATATATATACACACATATATATATAATAGTAGGATGGATAGGATGAACCAACCAAGAAGTAAGTAAATCTTGACACCACAGTTCTCAATCAATGTGTACCTCTGTCAAAGAGACTTGATTGATTGCCACCAAGTCATAAATGAGGTATCTTCTCTCTTGCTTGTGTGTATGTGGATCCTTGTCAATAATCATCTCCCCGTCAAGTAATGTGTAGTGGTGATTCCTCTCAGGTGTACTCTTGAAATGGTTTTATGATTAAAAATAACAGGTAAGACATAAAAATAAAAAAACTCTCTTCGCTACACAAGTAAATTGAATAAACATGTATACCCCATTTGAGTATCTGCAAGGAAACCGCATATTGATCCTTCTGAAAAGAAATTTTCTGTCAATCAGATAACATCCATCAAAAGTAATCAGCATCATATATCGTGTCCCATCAGCTTTCCATGTGGCATAGTAATAACGTTGTCTTAAGAGTTGCAGATTGTCCCTGCATAAACAAATTGATCTGACGTCAATTGACAAAACCAAAGTAGATGATTAACAAATAAAAAGATTTAAAATCAGGTTTTAATAAATTACTCTCCCTCCCCTCCCTTGAACTCAGCTGCATCAAATGAATATATTGTTCCCTTTTTCTCAACATATAAAACTGAACAAGGATAGGATTAGGAATGACATTTGATCACAAAACATCCTTTAACTAACAGACCAATTACCAGGCCAAACAGCATTTTGGAGTTAGTTGTAGCATATTTTATTAATACAAAGGCAGTTTTGTGCAAGTATACATAATAAACGAAAGAGAATGTCTGTGTAAACGCAAAATACAGAGGGTGATAGTTAATTTACTCTAAGAGGAATCATTTGTCGATAAGATACAAATTGACACAAGATGAAGAAATTTGATTAATTGATCAAAGCTAAATTAAAAAATAAACCAGATAGAAATCTGAATTTGAGCTTCCACCATTTTAATCTATGCAAATTTGTCACAAATCTGGATCTGATAGTTTTGACATATAATTTATCCCAAAATTAAACTAATGGAAGTTCAATATAGTACTGAACCATGACTTCTTCATTGACATCCCAGTGTCAGAATTAAGATATCTCTTCCACTAAGATCCTGTCATGTTGTTGAGTCTGTTACAAGTTATTGTACTATTTTGCGGTCTATGTGCAAATCCAAGTCTGCAGAAATTCTAATCAGATTATGTTCAAGGGCCCAACTAGCTCTCCAGAAGCATAAATTACATATTTAACCCCTCTTCCCCATCAGATTCAATTTTTAATACTCAAAACATAAGGTGCTAAATTAAAAATAGACAGAAGTTCTAATGTAGAAAATAAAATGCCAGCCACTCCATTCACTTGAGAACTCGTGCAAAAATGATTCTAAACCAGTTTACCGATGGCATTGTTAATTTAAAACTTCTAAAAGATTATATTACACAAATTTTATCAACAGCACAAGGTGCTCTTTTCCAATGAATAACTGAAGCAAAAAAGAGCAAGTTGACATCAAATTAAGAAGAAATATTCTAGGTATTATCACTTCCTCAGACTTTATAGAAAAACGAGATGTCCATCTCCCTGTAAAATAGCCAAGTCCATCCTTAAGTTATATATAATTCCCAATACAATAGAAATCAAAATGATCAAAGTAGTAAGATTGGACCTATTAAGAGAAACAGGATGCGATCCAGGAAACTGCGAACGTCCTCTACCCTGGAAAGAGATAATATCAAATTTGAGTACCCAAAATAAAGCAATCAATTCATTCTATAAATTTAGGTATAACCAAATCAAATAATTATTTGGCCTCAAACTTATTTTTGGATTTTATTGAGATGCAGCAATTACAATCCCTTATACTAGATATGCATGACTCTATTTTTGTAATATTCATGTGGCAAGTGATATTAGAGAAGGGAACCAGAGAAACATAATAATCGAGGATCAGAAATAACTCTGAAAGAAACAATAAACTCTAAAAGCCAGAGAAAAAAAATCCAAAAAATCAATTTAACCCATAAATACGCATCAAATAAACCAAGCTTGCCAACCTCTATGTAGACCACCCAGAAAAATACGTTAAATAATCCATTAGCTGAACATTACAATTTACAATGATGCAAGCACGATCACTTTACACATAAAAGATGGAGGGCAAAGTAATCCTTAAAATTCTAGGAATTTACTTCATTCATTTATCATACAACAAAGATACATCAGAATATTTAATACATTCCATAAAGTTGCCAAGACACAGAAATATAAAATCATGCATTAGTGGGGTTGTTAATATCAGCTGACAGTTTATAATATACTCATTATTCTTCAATTTGAAAATCCACAATATATTTTGAGCAGCCACTTCATTCCCTCAACAAATTATTAGTATGTCATGGACTCACCATGTAATAGATGGTCATTTAATTTTGTAAAGTAACGTTTGAATAAGGAATGCCAGAGGACCTTAACTATGAAAAGATGGGGTTATCACCTGAAGCAAAAAGACAGTCTACACTCAAGACATTAAAAAAATTCTACAGATAATTGCTAAGCTAAAAAATTAGAATGATTATAATGCAGATGAATTGAGAAATACATGCAGAAGTATGAATCCTCATAAATTTATAGGGTAGAAATTACAACAAGACACATGCACGCCAATAATGAATACGAAAGAGGAAAAGATAAGTGACAAAAAGAATGAGGACTAGCAACACCATCAACATGCAAAATGACTATTCTATGATCTGACAACATTCCAGCCAAATTGCCATATTTTCTATCTTTTGTATATGGATGGAAGGCTTTATTTAAAAATGTTTGTCTTCCAAGTATATGAATAAATTAAAAACATGACCTACAAGCTTTGAACATGATATAACACAACAATTGTCTAAACGACACAAAAGGGGAAAGTAAAAGCAACATAGTATGAAGTTTTGGGGTCATATGACAAAAACATAAGCATGGTTTCTGTGACTCCCTTCATATGATAGCATCACTTTTCCACACTAGATTATGCAAATTATGTTGAATCATATTCAAGAAAATATATACAGAACTCGACAAAGAGCCACTTTAGAAACCCACCCCTGTGCCCAACTTGAGCAATTGATAACAAACGTCTTGCATTGTACGTAGCTGGTTCGAAGGAATGGGCTCTCCCAAAACATCATCGTTTGTCAACACTTCATCCCTCACAATATTCTCCTAGAATATCAAACCAAGCATAAGAAAAATCCACGTAAACATATAACTACCAGCATTAAGTTGAAGTGATTTAAGGTTTCATAAAGAATATTCTTAATTTCAACAAAGCACACTAACTTAAATAAACAGTGAAAGTGATAGCAGGAAAAGAAATTCAATTTTAATGTGACCACATATTAATCTCATAGACTGTTATTCACAAAACTGCATATCAGATAACAAGCCACACAAAAAAGACAACATGTCCACATAGTTAGGCCATGAAGGATGACAAATGGCAAAAGAAAATACAATTTCCTTCCGTGACAATTAAGGAAATATAATAGCTTCATGGAAATTTTCCTCTCCAAGCATACAAACTAATGGGAAGTTAGTTCCAAGCATCCATCCAAGTAAAGAATTCAACCAGGCAACAGCACTGCAAATCACATACTCTAGGGAGCTAAACAAACTGTGCCAACAAGAAGGTGCAACTACCTGCTGAGGAATGTCTCCATAATTGTCTACAGCTGGGACAACCACACCATGAAATTCAGGATCAGAAAGTCTCTTCCATTCTGGAGTTTGAGGACAAACAAGATCTTCAGGCTTCTTTTCGTGATAAAACATGTACAGGGCGTCAATGTAGTCCTGCTTGTATATTCCTGGGTGACGTGCCCAAGCAAATTTATTTATTGCCTGAAAGATAATATGCACAAAACAATTATTATTGTAGTCAAGCAGTTATTGGAAAAAAACCAATGAACAGACCCATGATTTTTTACTCACCTCGGTGACAGAAATTGATTCTGTACGGACAAGAAAATGAACAATCATATAACCTGTACGATTATGCCCATGTGTGCAATGTACGAGTATATATTTCTTTGGGTTTGTTCTTCGGGAGCAAAAATCCAGAACCTAAAAAGCATGTCTAACAAGTATAAATCATAAAACCTCAAGTGAGATATCAGGAACTGTACCACCATTCCTAGGAACGCAAACAAGAAGAAGATACTTAACTATTACATTGTAAGCATTAATCAAGACAAATTTTTTTGAACTGCACAATTCACACATATCAACACTTCAAATGGAAGCTACCTCATCACAAAACTTTTTTACAGACTCATCATCAGGTACAGAATCTCTTCCTTTGCATCTTATCTGCCACAAGCAAGTAAAAAATCTAAATTTATTTGCTATTAAATTCCATAAATAATAGAATTCAAGATCATACAGTACCTTGACATGACCAACCCCTTCTTTCGTCCAATCTGACACCGGATAGTAGCGAGTAGTATTTGTCAAATCAATCACTAAACCAAGCTGCAAAATTAATAGAGTTAAGCACTATGAATCTGGGAGCAACAAATTTCTGTACAAGACTAAAAAAAAAAAAATGCAGACGTGTTATGCATGGAACACAATGTAGAATCACAACAATGATAAATGCTCTTAAATTGCTTAAAATCATAATTTTATTCCTTCAATCTTTGATTCTGCCATTCAGGTTAGAGATAGAACTTGTACAAGCCCCGCTATGTTGCAAATTTGGCCCTTTCTGTGATTATTCCTCTTTCTGTATTTATTTATTAACAGAGAAAAATGAAATATAAGAACTTATTATCCTCATTCTTCATGCTTCTATGCTTTTTCCTTTCTAAACTGCAATCTAAGCTGTCTTTTGTCAATAAAACTTCCTTGGAACACCAAATGCATGTAAAGCCCAGTACAGAACAAGTTTCTTTAAATGTTGTAAAGTAATAAAATTTTGGAAATGTTTGACAATTTATCAAACACATTAAAAGATGATGAAAAGTTACATCAAAAGATTTAACAAAACCATCCTATCACTGAACTTAAATAATGAGAACAACAGTTTATGCACTCCAAAATCTACTATTATCTCCCTTTATGTACTGAGAAAACAGATACCTAGCTTCCCAAAGCAGAGCATATTTAGCTGAGTAAATTGATGCTACTATGCATTTGGTGCACTTACTTCTCTACCTAAGACTCTCTGTTGAAGAATTGCTTGCTTGGGAGTATATTTTTGACTTGGGATGTAACCATTGAAGGATTCACCAAGTGGAACCTTTGAAGGGATTATGTATCCCAGTTCTTGCCCCTGTGATGGGCAGTCTAACCAACCTGTGATATAGAATCAACTATAAATAAATAAATAAACTATAAAAAAAATAAAAATAAAGCACAATATAATAGTTGTAACATTATTATAAGTATGAAGAGCAGTAAAAAAAATAAAATTCAACACTGGAACCAGTACATAAAGAAAATTGTATCATGAAGCCAACTATGAACAGAACTTACAGGAAAACCAGGCATATATGCTATCACAAAAATAAAATTGAAAATTAGTTAAAGAAAAATGTCTTCTTTAGACAATAAGAACATCTAATAGTCATTTGAAAGGATGTACTCAACTTTAAAATTCCAAGCAGAATAATAATATCTAATCCCCATATTGAACAATTGAGACATTTAACATACACAACCATCTTCCATATAGTTCTAGTATGTGCAGGACCAAAAAAAAAAACCTCAAATGCCAAAGGTAACTTATGGTTTCATTTGTTTACATTTACAATGCTGTATTTCAGCAGAACGCAATAATCTTCAATGTATGACAACCAAATCTGTGTATCATATTTAAAAATTAAAAATAAAAGCAAAACCCACCAGAAGGAAGCGCGTTCCTATCATAAGGTTCAGAATTCATATTGTAAGATCCATTTTCTTGCCCTCGATCCAACTCTGGGGGCTTTCTTTTCAAACCTCTGCGTGTCTCTTCATTATTCTGATGCATAAAGAACTCAATACTCATAATAATAAAGACAGTAAGAGTTATCTTCACAAAAATGATAATAGATAAACAATCCATCACTAATCTAATCAAATACAAAAGATTACCAAGAGGAAAATGAGTTGAATGAATATAACTAAAGAGCAATATGTATGTTTCAATGCACATGAGGTGCACACATTTTTGGATAGTGAAGTTCATTGACACAAGACAAAAACAGCCAAAACTTCCATTCATGAGTATATTGACAAGCCAACAAGCTTTAACACAGACAACAAGATTCTCACAAAAAAATTGCCGCATTAGGAAAATGAGTTGAATGAATATAACTAAAGAGCAATATGTATGTTTCAATGCACATGAGGTGCACACAGTTTTGGATAGTGAAGTTCATTGACACAAGACAAAAACAGCCAAACACTTCCATTCATGAGTATATTAACAAGCCAACAAGCTTTAACACAGACAACAAATTCTCACACAAAAAAAATTCATCAGGTTGCATTCTTACTTAATGATTATAGTTCTACAAAAGAGAAAAAATGTTGTGTTACAAAGCTTTTACGAGAGTAGTGAAGTTTTTATATGCCACTGAAATTGGAAAATTATCTTATATTAAATTTTTAAAATGTCACATCACATAATACATCAATCAATGATACTCAGAAAAAACTGAGGGAAAAAACATGTTGTCTTTGATTGTAGAGTAAGAAGGACATTGTTTTAGCAGACATCAAATGACTTCAATTTATCTAAGGTGTTGATTTCTCGTACGTATTAATCATGATGCTTTTTGCAACCCAGATTTAAGTTGGGAGTAACAAAAACGAACAGCAAAAGAGGTAAAAACAAAAAAACAAAAAAAATCAAAAACAAAAAAACGAAAAAAAGAAGAAGAAGAGATTATGGTTTTGGAAAGGAGGAATCTACCATGTGATAGCTCATAGGAGTTATGGATTCAGAAATAGAATAGGGAATGAAGTGGTAAAGAATCGTATTAGGGTTTTAAGGAGAATGGATCTTCTGAGGAGGAGAATTTGAAGTCTAAAGTTACAATACATACATATCTGGTCTTCCCACTCGTGGAACAACCGACATAACCTTACCCTTCTTTATCTCTCTTTTTATTTCATTACTTTTTAATATTTTATTACTATTCTACATGTATATTTTACTATTTTGACTTTTTTTTTTCGTAATATGAAATAGTGTTTTATAAGAGTTATGTGGTAGGAAAAGTGATTGTGTAATGTTATAAAAATTCATTTTACGTGCTTTAATTTTTATATTTATTTTTTGTTTTAAAAAGTGTGAACCCACACAATGTCGTGTATGTAGAAAATTTTATTGTGTTATGTTAAAAGCCGAAACGAAAACCCTTTGAAATATTTTGACAATTGTTATTGGGTTTCTATTCATCATGTAACATGACACACACAAAATTTTTACACATAATATCGTGTGTGGCCCACATTTTTTGAAGGAAAAAAAGAAAAAAAAAAAGTTAAGCACGCAAAATAAATGTCTATAACATTAAATGATCATTTTTCTTATAACATAACTCTTACAAAAACCCATTGTTATTACTGATATATTATAATAATTTTTTTTATCTACCGCAAAAACACTTATCATATCACCTGAAAAATCTTTTCTGATACTTTGATTTAAGTAAAAAATATTTTTTTTAAAATAAGTGTGGATCATATCACTAATTGAGTCACAATATGAAAATATCAAAGTCATGTATATTGAAAACGTTTAACTATTTAAATTAGATAAAAATTATACTTACAAACTTATTTTCATTTACAATCTCTTACAATCACATTGTAACTGTTGATTTCTGTCAATCAACGATTATTATTTATTATAAATTAATAATTAATTAATAAATTTAATTTACCAAAATAATAATCGTTAATTGGTAGAAATCAATGGTTAAGATATAATTATAAGATGTTGGAAACAAAAATAAATTATAAGAATAATTTTCCTCCATAAACTAAGGGTTAAA
Source organism: Gastrolobium villosum (assembly GCA_032173675.1). Taxonomy (NCBI): domain Eukaryota; kingdom Viridiplantae; phylum Streptophyta; class Magnoliopsida; order Fabales; family Fabaceae; genus Gastrolobium; species Gastrolobium villosum. The sequence continues at coordinate 62,599 of JAVKPL010009470.1, forward strand.
AACTTTTCATATCACCTAAGAAAATATCTTATCTTACATAACACAATAAATATGTGGTCTCACTGATTTTATTGCGTGCGTAAAAAAGATCTTAAACAAATTAATCATAATTTTAAGAAGGATATATGAAATAAATACAAAAAATAAAAGTATAAAAAAGATATAATTTTTTCACATACTTCACCTATTTAAATTAGAATTGTTTACCAAAAAAATAAAATTAGAATCACAAGTAATCACATGGCATTAAGCATAGGTTTAGATAAGTATAAATGCATTGATTTTTCCTCTTGATTTTATTTTCTATATAGTTAGCTTACGGTTTTTTGGATCCTCTTATTTTTAAGCTAAAAACTACTTATAACCATAAAGTAGGCCAAACAGGTTTGTGAAAAGCTCTTATCATGAAACATTCTTTTTCTTATAATGATTTTTCTTATAATGAAGAAAAAAGTTAAAAGTTAAAAACTCCTAGGAGGAACTTTTTTTTAAACTCTTATTTATTTTTATTGAATTATGTATTTTTTTAAATGAAGAATTATAAAGATGGAGAGAAAGATAATTTTCTGGAAATATGTGCATTTAAGTAATTTTTAAGTTAAATTTTTTATATAATTACTAAATAATTTTTAACTTTTATTTTTAAATTATTCTTTTTAACCTTATCTTATAAGTAGCTTGTAGGTTAAAAAAAATGTAAACAGGCTCTTCATGTACTGTGTGCTACTAATTACAAAACGCTATTGTCATTTGGAGCCCAAAACCCCGACTTGGAGATTTTGGTGCTGTTAGGGAGTCTCCTCTGCGACGGTGGTTTCATCTTCTCCTTCTCGTTTCTCTGCCAACATGAAGCTTGTCAGGTCTCAACTCTGTCGGTTACTCGTCTCTCTCCATTCTTATTATGCGTTTCTTTTTGTTTACTTTTCTTTTTTCTTTTTTTTTTTTAAATCTTAACCTAAAACCTTTGTATGAAAACTCGAGCAGGTTTCTCATGAAGTTGAACAACGAAACTGTATCGATTGAACTCAAGAACGGTACTATTGTTCATGGCACCGTTACAGGTTACTCTCTTCACTCTTCCACTATTTTCAGATTATACTGTTCTTCGCCTCATGATTTTGTTGCTGGTTTTGTTATACCCTAGGTCTGGTTTCGCGCTTAAACATTTATGGTTTAGCTTTACAGCATTTAGTCTTCGATATTGCAGGGATAGCACACTGGTTTCCCAAATGCTAAACCTAATACAGTTTTTTACTCTAAATGTTACACCTGAATTTTAAAACCTTTTCTCGTTTGAATTTGAAAATCTTCCCTATTTTTACTCGTTACTTTATTAGTTTGATTTGCATTTTTACATTGCACAGTAAATGCCTGTGATTATTTAGAGTTTAGTGGATTGAATTCTAATGAAATCTGTTGGATATTCTTAATAATTTCATCTATATAGAATATGATATCAAGTGTCTGTGTTGCTAATCGATGTAGGTTTTTCATAATCAACAATGTCCAATTTTTAGCTTCATATTTTTCCGTTCTACTTATTTGCAGCTTCCAGAAGATTTCTACGTTTGATATATGACTTCCTTACTTGTAATTCCTATGTTAATAGCTTCCTGTCATGTCAAGGGGAATATGCAGCTGCACTATTACTTCCTTAAAGACAATAAGATGGGAATTCTCTTATCAGCATGATAGGTTACAACTTACAGCAAAATGAATATGATTTTGAATCCTTTTATTTTAATTTAGCGGGACTAGATGTTGATGTTTTATTCCACGGAATAAGTTGTAGTTTTCTTTGTATCTATTGACAGTTTTTCGACATAAATCACTGGTAGCCCCTAGGTAGCTTCTTGTTTAGATTAATAATGTTTGAACTTTGAAGTATCTCTTTGCACCTAAACTTGCTAGAGGATAGGATTTTTTTGGGCTTTTCTTTGGTGTTATGCTCTAGACTTTTTAAGAGAGAGTTGCCATTTCTGAAATGGTAGAGAGATTGAATAGCTTTCCTGGGTTCGTGAATTTTTCATATTGCACTTCTTGCTCTTTTCAAAGTTATACCTTACATAATGCATGGGTTGTTTCTTGTCTTTTTCTGTTTTGAACAATGTCTTGTCCTCCCCTTATTTGTGCTGTCCCTCTTTTCTCCTTAATAAATTTATTTATGATGTTAGATGTAAATAGTAACTGATTACTGCTTAAACTTTAGACTTGGAACGGTAGGAAGATGTTTGTTGCTTAGACATTTTGGTATGAGGTATATTAAATTCTTGAGTCTGCATAATTCACTTGGGTTGGCCGTAACCAACCTCCTAGCGTTTAGAACAACTATGCTTAATAAAACTGTTGTAATTTAGAATTCCCATACTGCATCTGCATCATTTCAAAGCCTATTCATTTGTGCCTGTTCCATTCATTGATACAGACCGTTCCATTCATTGATACAGACTCCCAGTTCAGCCTATACATCTTAGCTAGGCCAAACTTGGTAGAAATACACCATTCTCCTGTCTTGCTTCTGATTGAACCCGCCGCAGTCTGTGGTGTGGAATTTTCTTTTGAAAACCCATCTGGATTTAGTTTGACTTAGTCACATAAATAGAAAACTCAAAAGTTATGGACATATTACATCTGTTGTCTTTGGTTGCATTAATTTTGTAATGTCTGTGGTGCAGGTGTGTCCCTTAGCTTCATATATGAGTAGCGAACACAATAACTTTTCTTTATCTAATGTTTATAATTAATTGAAAGTGGACATGGTTTGAGGATAGTGAATCCTCATATTTTAAATTTTTAATTGTGCAATATATTGTTACTTAGTATCCAAACACAATCAAATTAAGCACCAAGGAATTTCCTTGTCTTTAACGAGTGAAACATGTCAGCTCATGTTTAAATAAAGAGCTTGCCATTTAATCTCAGAGCCTTTTATTTGGGATGGGTTGAAAACTTAGAAGTGTTATGAAGCTCTAGTTTTACTGATCCTTGAGCTTGTTGCTATGCTACAGGTGTTGATATCAGTATGAATACACATTTGAAAACAGTTAAACTAACCCTGAAAGGGAAAAACCCAGTTACTTTGGATCATCTCAGTGTGAGAGGTAACAACATTCGTTATTATATCCTTCCTGACAGCTTGAATCTTGAGACTTTACTGGTTGAAGAGACTCCTAGGGTCAAGCCTAAGAAGCCAACTGCTGGTACTGTATATTACTTGACTGTCACTGCAATATTTTTCATAAAGACCCATTAGGGTTGGCTGTTATCTATGGATTCCTGGTTTTCAAAGTTTTGATTTTATTTGCAGGGAAGCCTTTGGGACGAGGAAGGGGGCGAGGACGTGGACGCGGCCGTGGTCGTGGCCGCTAAGTTGTGTATCACAAATTTTGTGGCATTTGCTTGTACCTTATTGTAGGGGAATTTTCTGGGCAGTTTTAAAGACATCAAAGGAGTGTTATTGTTAATTAGTTATGTTGACCTGGTATTGTTGCTATTTTCTTACATCAGTGATTTAAAGTTCTAGTTTATAATTCCTTCATGTTGGATAATGCCTAATACCTCTCAACTGAAAGAAACTGCCTATATGTGCAGTTTGTCCAAGATAAGGAAAGTTATAGGAATTACTGATGATTGTCCTTCGTAATGGTGGCTGTGTTAATTTAAGACTGTTATTACATATATTGGACCTTAAAGTTGACACCTTTTTTAAGGGATAAAACCAAATATCTGGGGCAGGGCTTAAGTAGTTTTATTACTGACTGGACCGATTCTTGAGTTTTAACGCCGCCAGTTACTCTGAGATTGGATCTTTTACTGAATTCTTCAACAATGATGCAAAGTAAATATTTTGAAATGAACTGGTGTACTTAAACCGGCTGATAGTTCAGGACATTAACCACAGATGTGGAGATAACAAAAAATTATTAAGTTTATATATTTTTTAATAGGAATAAAAGTTTCTCCTGATACATTTCTTCTGTACAGACAGCAACAGTCAGCCCTTTTTCGTTTTTTTTTTTTTTTTAAATATTCGGTGGGTACCATTTTTGTTTATTTATTCAGGAAAGTTAAAAGTTTCTCCCGTAACAAAAGAAATTTTTAACCCATTTAATATGCCGTGCAGTTATGAAGCACAGATACGTCTAATGCGTATCCGATATGCATTCCAGATGGATACGTTGGCCATACTCATTTTCACGTATCGGATGAAGTGTGTTTGTAAAATTTAAAAAACTGAAGTGTGTTTTATAACTGAAGATTTTTGGCAAAAAAAACCCTGAATTGAAATCTGACCCACTTAGTCACCTCCGCCATCTCTGTTCTAAAATCGCTGAGAGCTCACTGCCATCTCTGCTGGCCGACTCACTTCTTCCTCTCCTCATGCGTCTGCCATCTCTGATCTCTGGCAAGTGCCGACTCACTTCTCCCTCCACTTGACGCGGTTGGGTCTCTTTGCTCTCCTCTGTGTCTACCTCTCTCTCTATTTGCGTCTGTTATTGTTGGTTTGTCTTTTCTTTAACCTCATTTTTTTACCTTTTTTATCGTGCATCAATGTTGTTATAAAAAAAAGCATTAAAAAAGATAGCATTACTAATTTTATGATTTGGTATTTTTTATATATATGAGCTGTAATTATTTTTGCTTCTGTTAATTTTTATTTTTATTTTGAGCTTTTAATTGTCCACAACAAATAAATTTTTATTATTGTCCATATTTTTATTATTTTGAGCTTTTAATTTTTGTTAATTTGTCCATATTTTTATTTTGAGCGCATAAATTAAAGATCATTATGGCCACTGGCCAGTATCGTTGTTACAATGAGAGGGAAAGTTTGTGGTGGGTTCGAGTTTGAAGTCAATTTAGTAACTGGTGTCTTGAATTAATGTGCAATTAATGATGTTTGAATTTTGGGCTTATATAATGAAATCAGAGGGAGTGGATCCTCTCATGTGAAAAATTGGTCATGTTATTTGATCGCAACCACTCATTGATGATAAGATAAGAGATAGAAAAGTGTATAATTTTTGAATGAGTGGTTGTGATCAAATAATATGATCACTTTTCCACATGAGAAGATCCACTCCCGGTCCACGAATTTGGGATTATAAAAAGGATGTAAGCAGGGTTTACAATATGTGGGGATTAGACAAAATTCTCGGACAATGCAAAGGGAAGGATAAAAACTTAAAAATTGTTCACTTTTAAAAATAAATGGCAAACCAAAACTCCAATTTGAAAGGGATTGAAACCAAGATTTAGAGCCCATTTTGAAAGGGCTTCTAAGAAATGTACTTTTTATGCCTTATTATTTTAGAAGTGTGTTTTTGTAAAAGGTAAAGTTATTTATATTTTTTTAAATATTTGATTTTTTTAAAAAAAATTAGTTTTTGACTTCTATTTTTTTTAGAAGCTAAAATTTTTAATTTTTTAAAAAAATAGATTTTTGACTTTTTGTATGACTTCTACTTTTTGTAAAAAGCAGGCATCCAATAAACTTTTTTTGATAAATGTTTTTTTTTTTAAGAAAAAAAGATTTTGGAGGAATAAAAAAATGCCCATCGAAATAGGCCCTCAGTGTATTTACGTAAATAACATTAGAGATTTGGCAAAGATGAGTTGACAATACATTTAACATGTTTCCGCTTAATAATAAATCTATGATAATGATAGGAACTAAAAATGCTCTTTTGTATAAAAACAAGAGACACGAAATAAAATTCAATCGATGGATAAATTAAAAAGTAAACTAGCATATACACAAAGGGAAAAGTGTGTGTCATTTTAAAGATGTAAAGTTGTGTCATTTTAAGATAGATAAATAAAGAAGGAGAAAGAGTTTACAAAAAAATAAAGATATGGGTCTCACCTCTTTGTGAAAGTGAACGGATATAAGTTGTGTCATTTAAAAGAATAAACATTTTTCTCATACATAAATACTAAAAACATATTTGGGCCACTCATTATTGCATATATAATCCCTTATTTTACAGAAGTATGAACGAAGCAGTATTGCATGAATTCTCAAGTGAAAATAGAAAAACAAAAATAAAGGAAAAGGAAAATAGAATTCATTTTACTTCTTGGACATGTAAAATAAATCTTTAATACTATATATTCAAGATTCTATTACGATTAAATGAAAATATATTATAAAGCTAAACTATCTTTATTTTTCTCATTAGCTATTTAGATTAGGGGAAGGATAACGATTAATTAGGGCTACTATTAACGTTATTACTAATCAATTTTATCATTAGGTCAATTATGTTCATTCAAACGGTTATATTTATTTCAAATTAAACATAGATAATCATAACCATACAAAGGTGAAAATAAATATAAAGTATAAAATATTGAGAATCATAACCATACAAAAATAAACATAAATATAATCGTTGGATCAACTTAATCAATTTAACGATTAAATTGATTGATAATAACTCTAGCTGATTGGTTATTAGAATACCCTATCCCATAAGATTATATAAGACGAGAGCAATAAGATAGAAAGAACAAAGAAGTTTCATTCAGTTATAATTATTTAATAGGAAATAATTGTCTTATGTGACATAAAATAATTATCTTATATTACACAATCATAAAATTTTGTGCCTATTTTTTTCTTTTTTCTTTTTTGTTTTTTTTACTCACAACTTTATTTCATGGTACCTATTATATGTGACATAATATTAATAAGTCCCTTATTTAATACGTGTAATAGGCAGAGTGAGCAATCGGTCAACTTCAACTTGCGTCGTGTATACAAGGAAGGAGCTAAGGTTTGGGGAAGTTGTGGTGTTTGGTGTGGGTAACTAATCTGTGTTACAAGAGAAGATAAGATAAATTCTTATACCAAAAAACACAAAAAGAGAAGATAAACAGAAGAGAGAGAGAGAGAGAGAGACGATGGCGAAGGCAAAAGATGCGATGGTTGTGGTTGGAGCCCTAGCATTCGTGTGGCTCGCAATTGAGCTCGCTTTCAAACCCTTCCTTGACAAGACCCGCTCTTCCATCGACAAGTCCGACCCGACCCGTGACCCTGACGACGTCGTTCCCGACCCTGCTGATTCTAAAATCACCGACGACGCCGCCGCCGCCGCCGCCGCCGTAGAAAGTAGCGTCGGAGACGCCTGACTTTGAGCGCACGCAGTCCTGCTTGCTGCCTGTCGTTCATTACTTCATGTCGTGGGTGCTCTCTTCCTTTGTCGTATTGTGAATTTCGTGATATTTGAAATTACTTCCAGCGTTTTTTGTCTTTGTTGAAATTTGTAATTTGCATAACATCTTATTTATGTGTTCTGTTCTATTTCGTCGAATATTGGAATTCTAGGATTTAATACCAGATACCTGCTTGTTCTCCGTCCTTTATCGTGGGATATATATAACTCGACAATTGGTATTTTGGTATTTGCGTTTTTTTATTTACGATTTAATGTTTCTCACGTATAAATTTAGGATTTTATGTTTTTTTATGTTATATAACCTAACTTTACTTTTCTACTCACATAACACAGGAGGAGAAAAAATGAAATGACGAAAGAGAAAGAAAGAAATATGTGAACCTCACCTCATGTGAGTGTAAGTGGAATTAGGTTACATCGCATAACACACATAAATCACATAAATTTATTTCCTAAGACTCATAAAGCTTTGCGGGCCTCATGCAAATCAATGTGAGGAGAAGAGAGAGTGAGAAAATATGGGCCTCATACATTTGTGTGTGTGGGGAGATAATGTTTATCTCTAATAGAGAAACATTAAACCCTTTTATTTATGGATTTAATGTTTATTAATTATTATGCTGTAAAGATAAATTTTATCTCCTATATTCATATAAAAGTGTGTGGATCCATGTGAGGAGAAAAGAGAGAAAAAAATATAGGTTTCACATATTTTTTATGTATGTGTAGGAGATAAATTTATCTCTTACAGTATAATTATAAACCCTAAATGCATGGTTTTTTGAATGTTGTGGTGTAAAAAAGATAAACATTGTTAGGTATGGTTCATATTTTGCATGCTGATGAGGGCTTTTGTTATCGGAGTCAGCAGAAAGGCAACTGGGGTCCCGTAGAGGCTAGGTACTGTTGTGGCTTCTGAACTATTGTAATTTTTTCTTTTTTTAGTAGTTTGAGATTTGACCCATGAATAATTGTTATAGTTTTCTAATTCTATTTATATTCTCCTTGTAAATCGAGTGACTTGTAATGAGTGACGGTGAGGTGAATATAGTACAAACAAACTGGACGTAGCTACATTGGGTGTACCAGGGTAAACCATTGTGTCAAAATTCTTTATCTTTTTTCTCTTTTATGTTTCGATTAATGTGTGATTGTTAATTTCCAACAAACATATCATCACCACTTAATGCTAGTGAAATACAAAAAGGAAATGTGTGCATTTAAGTTGTTCATGTTCCATGCGCCACTTAAGTAAAACTCAAAAAATATATGTCACATGTTATTCTCTCTTTTAGAAAAAATCAACAAATACGTTTAGAAAAAATATGCGGGACTTATGAAATACACATGTAAAAATCAACAAATATATCATCACCACTTAATGTTACATTTAGAAAAAATTTCACTACTTTGAAATTTGTTTTCCGCGACACTGAAAAAAGTTTCTTCTTTTTAAAAAGAATGGGTTAGGATATTGTAACAACCAAATAAAGTTACTACCATATTACTATCAACCAATTTCACCGTTAGATTGGTTATCTCATCCTACGGTCCAGATTAGATCCTTAAATAGCCCTTTTCTCCTCTTCTCTCTCTTCCCTTCTCTCTCTTCCCTTCTCTCTCTCACTACACGCTCTGCCCATCACAGCCGTCGCTCCCATCACCGCCGCCGCACTCTTCCGCCACCGCCGCCGCTGCCTACCGCATACCCACCGTTGTTATCCCTCTCAGAGTTGTCCGCCCCTCACTCTTCCAAGCATGGATATTATCCCTTCAAAACCTATTAACAAATTGTTGACCTTTTTAATACCATTGATCAAAAGAAAGAAACATAAAGCAGTTTGTTGATGTGTACAGAAGCCATTGACAGATAACCAGCGGAAAAGAATAAGGTACAACACCATGTTTGGCAGATTGTGCAGGATGACTACTTCTGGGATTTGTTATTTTTTTTTGCTATCCTTTTATTAGGGTTTGTATAGAAGGGAAACAAAGAACTATGTCTGTCAGGGTCTCAGTGATGTAAAAAAATGTTCATAACTTTGAGAGGGATAACGGCGGTGGGTCTGCGGTAGGAAGCAGCGGCGGCAGAAGAGTGCGTCGGCTCGGCGGCGGTGATGGGAGCGGCGGCTGTGATGGGCAGAGCGTATAGTGAGAGAGAGAGGGAAGGGAAGTGAGAGAAGAGGAGAAAGATGGCTATTTAAGGATCTAATCTGGACCGTAGGATGAGATAACCAATCTAACGGTGAGATTGGTTGGTAGTAACATGGTAGTAACTTTATTTGGTTGTTACAATATCCTAACCCAAAAAAAATATCCAATTGAATATATATATATATATATATATATATATATATATATATATATATATATATATATAGGGATATGATCAACTTACACCGGCGTAAGAATAATAAATTTTACACCAAATCTTAGTCGTTGATTTCCGTGCATCTAACGGTTGAGATTTATTGGAATTAAAAATTAATTAATGAGTGAGAGCTACTAAATCCTAACCGTTAGATACAAAAAATCAATGGTTAAGATTTGATGTAAGATTTATTATTCTTACACCGGTGTAAGTTGATCCTATCCCTATATATATATATATATATATATATATATATATATATATATATATTGGCTTGGTCAAAACTGATATGATGTTTGTTTAATTTTTTTTATGCTTCAAGGTAGATGGAATAAAGTTATATGCTTCAGCCAGTATATAAAACAGTTAATAAGTCATCATTTCAACAATATATCAAATAACCAAGTACATTATGGGTTCGTCAGCGGGACTACTTATTCTTTGTTTTTCATTTTCTTTTGGTTCTAGAAGTTTGAATGTCTTTAACACACACAATAAAACAAAACAAAAAAGGATGATAAATGAAAGATGGGTTTGGTTGTTCATAAATATGACATGGGTTTGGTTGTTCATAAATATGACCACAAGAGTAGTCACGACAGCAAGGAGCACTTCACCTTCCTCTTTAGACTCTATCATTAATTGGTCCACAGCGACTTTTTTAAAATTTTAATTGCTTTGTAATTTATTATTATTATTATTTAAGAAAATTGAACATCAAATATTATATGATATATGTTCCATTGAGATGAATATAAAGAAAAGGGATATTAATATAATGAAATTTGAGATAAAACTTTACTTTGTACCAATTCAATCTAAATATGTAAAATGGTTTAAAATAGTAAAATTTTTAAACAGCTTTGTGTCATAATATCCTTTTTTAATCAACAAAGTCAATTATATATACTGTTGTTTTTCATATATAATGAGTCTAAACACTGTCACCTCTTACTTATTTACCATCTTCCCATTAAGTTTTAGAATTTAATACTAGCATTAAAACAGGACAGGAGATTATATGATAGTTAGAAAACTGAATAACTAGATTTAATTGTTTGTTGGATCCCTAGATAAGTTGATCCAGGAATATGAGGAATGAAATGGAGTAATTTATCTCATTCCCAATATACTTAGAAGCCTTATGGTTTTTAATGGAGTAACCATATTACACATAAATTAAGAACAAGGAATTTCATATATTTACTATTTTAATTCTACTTACTAGTCATAAATAATACGTGTAGAAAGTTTTTACATCACCAAAAATTTATAATAAGTTGGGAGTAAATCCTCTCATGTTAAAATTTATCATGTGAAATTTAATATAAGAGGTTAATTTCCTAATAAATTTGTGTTTGTAAAAATCTATTGATAAAAGCGATTGTTATGAACTATATCCATTGTAATCACTTTTATTATTAGACTTTTACAAACACAAACTTATTAGGAATCAACCTCTCATGAAATGGATTCTTTATGTTAAAATTTTACAAATTTATTGATTATGTAAAATTCCAACATGATCATGTATCAAAAAAAAATAAAAATTCCAACATGATCATTCCTAATCAGTGTTTAAAATCTCGGCTTGACCATCGACTCGGCCAAGGTCAGAGGTCACGGGGTCACTTCGCTGATCCGATTTTATATAATAAAGAAATATAAATTATACCTTATATAAAAAATTCAAAAAAATAAATTACCAACCATCAAATATTCAAAATATACTTAACATAATTCAACCAATTACGTACATCTACAAATCAATATTACACAAGCTAATCAAAGTATTAAACTATCAAACTATAAAACACATATTCCAATGGAGTTAATAAAAAGTTACATCGTCAAACTCAGGCCCTCCTTATCCTTCTCACGCACCTACAACATCATGTGAAAGGAGATCCCTTACCTAAGAGAGAATATGGAGGAGAGGCGGCGGCGGCGCGACGAAACAACGGTGGGGAGAAAAAAACCAACACGGCGGAGGAGAGGGAGAGAGAAGACCGAAAAGGATAAGAGGAACCACTACCATGACGGAGGATCTCACATGATCAAAGAGACTGGGTCCGGGAGAGAAGATCGAAAGAAAAGAAGAAAAATGATTCAGATTTCATATTTAGTTCTAGATTTAGGCATCAACGAGTTTTTTTTTTTTTTTTTTTACACACCAAATGACGTCCTTTTGTATGTAATTTGTTTTTTTTAAATAAATATAGTTACCTCATCTGATTCGGGAGTCACTGATTCGACCGTGAGATTTGGGGGTCAGAGGGGTCAAAGTACATGTAAGATCTAACTAATGACACCAACCCTTAGAAAGATAGGGTTCCTGACCTGACAGGGTCAACCCCGGAACGGGGCGGAATTTTTAAACACCGTTGCTAATAAGTTTATGTTTATAAAATTAGGGGTAGGATATTGTAACAAACAATTAATATTACTACCAATCAATTTCACCGTTAGATCAATTATGTTGATCCAATGATTATATTTATTTCCATCTTTGTATGTTTATGATTTCTTATATTTAATGTGAAAACATTAAATATGGAAAATATAACCCTGTAAAGGTAAAAATAAATATAAAGTATTAAATATGAATAATCATAACCATACAAAAATGAAAATAAATATAACCGTTAGATCAACATAATCGATCTAACTATGAAATTTATTGATAATAACAATTGTAGTAACACTAATTGATTGTTACAATAACCTTTTTCATAAAAATATGATGATAAAAGTGATTACATGGACTATATTAATATATTGTTGATAATAATTGACATTTGTTAATTTATTTATGGGAAAAGTGTATATCATTTTAAAGGATGTAAAGTTGTGTCATTTTAAGTGAGAGAAAGAGATAAATAAAGGAGAAGAAAGAGTGGATAAAAAAATATAAAGGTGTGGGTCCCACCTCTTTGTGAGAGTGAAAGGATATAAGTTGTGTCATTTAAAAGGACAAACACTTTTCCCTTTATTTATTTTTTAAATATGTACACAGTCCATTAAAAGACCAACGTATATAACCTCTCATTAATAATTTGGTAATTTATTATTATTATTATTATTATTGTCTTGATCTCATGTTTTTTTTTTTTCTTTTTTTTCAGTAAATTGATATGATGGTTTTAATATTTTCCAATCCAAAGGAAATGGATTAAAACATTGAACGAATGAGAACAGAATCGTACAATTTTTTATCCCGTGAAATGTGTTGGTAAGTGACAAACAAAATAGATTTTTTCTTCTTCTTGGTGAGACAATGTAGATCTTTTCATTGATGGCTAAAAACACAGGAGCAAAAACAAACAAACCAAAAACAAATTTTTAATTTTATTTATTTACCTTGATATGGCAAAAATTTGTGTGGTGGATTGAAGGAGAGCAAGTGCAGGGCGTTGAGGTGTGAGACAAGGTAGGAAATCACTAAGCCCCAAGATCCCGACACGTGTTAAGGTTGCGAAGGAGAGACAAACACACACTCACAAATCAGTGTGTCCCAAACCCTACTGTAACTCAAATCCTCTCTGTGTTTTCCTCTATTTAATTCCCTTTTCCTTCAAATCTTCCATTCTCCTTTTCCTTGCTCTTCTTCTTCTTCTTCCTCTTCCTCTGTTTCAGCTTGCTCATGTTGTTCATCTCTATTATTTGAGGTCACAACTCTCTCTCTCTCTCTCTCTCTATATATATATATATGTATGTATGTATTTTATAGCATTTTTTTTTATTTGAATTTTGATATGCTGAATTTGACAATAACTCTGTTCATTTCCATCTATTCGAGGTGTTTCTCAAGTTTTTGTGTTTTTTATTGATTGTTGCTATTTGTGGATGTTTTAGCAGAAGGGTTTACATCATGCTTAAATCATAAGAAGCTCGCGTCATGCATTAATTTATATTGTATGGTGAATTGCAATTTTCTGACCTACAGGTATGCTAGTTTGGTGTTTTTTTTTTTTTTAAATCATTGGCATCGGTTGAAGGCTACACAGTTATAGAGTTTGTTGATAAGCCCTCTCCTTAGAAGTCTGCATGATTTAACCTGATTGTTATGTGAATTGAATGTCTTACATTATTGGAACACATATCTTCAACAGTCTATTTAGTATATCTATCATCTCATAATGGATTGTTATGGAAGTTTCCTCTAGTTTTGCACTAGTATACATTCATGGTGAAGCATCTTAGAGAGAGAGAGAAAGAGTTTCTAAGTAGCTTACCTCTTGAGAGTTGAATAATGGATTAATCATCATTACTACCACTACTTGCATTTCGCAGCTATAAAAAATGTTTGCTTAAACCGAAGGGTACGTGGTACCAAGGACTTGTATTGAGAATTTAGTACTGCTGTTCCTATATTCTTTTCAACTTAGTTACAACTTAGTTACGAAAGAACTGTTCACTGTAATAATGCGATCGTTTCTTATATGTTCTTGAAGAGATTCATTTATTTATTGTCAATAATAAGTACCTTGATAGCAATTTCTGCATGTCGCTTGTTCACATTCACCTGATTTGCAGCATAGGATCTGTTGTACGATGTGTTATTTGGTATTGGCAATGACTATATTTCAGCTTCTTTGAATATTATGGGCCATATTGTTCTTGTCATTTCGTGTTTTACTCCTTGTGCTAATTCTAGGTTGTAGAAAGCAAACGTTTGATTTGATTAAAATTTTAGATTACAAAAGTTTATGAATTTTTGTTGCAACTTCAGAAAGTCTCGCAGATTCAATGCTCTTCACATAATAAATCATTGAAAACAGAATTTGTGCATTAGTTTTTTCAATTCGTTAAGTTATCCTGTGTGGCCCCTTTTCCTTGCGGGCCTTTTTAGCTGTGAATTGTGATGTACTGTGGGTAGGAGAGACACCCATCATAGATTATATATTTTCTGGGGCTTTCAATGCTTTAAGCATTTAAACTTGCTCTGGAGTAGTACCTTACTATATTATTTTTTGGTCCTTATGAGGTTTCTTTGTAACGTTTGGGTTATTGTTTTAATGTATAGGAAAAGTAGTAAATTCAACAGTTGAATTTGAGTATGAATTCTGATCAGGTCTTGACTCTGAATTTGATTAAAGCTAATGCTCTCATTTCCGTATAATTTTCTTACACACGCACTCAAATCCAGTTTCTGAATGGCTCCATCAATCTTGGTCTATTTTTTTTCAATTGTGTCTTTAAAGTATTCTTTTAGGAACCTACAAGATTTGGACTCAGTGGGAATATCTCCTGCTTCTCACGTTATTATATTGTGTGTTAAGAATGTTTAACACCCCCCCCCCCCCTCTTCTTTTTTTCTTGTATCATATTATGTGACTGTGTTTGAAATGCTTGGGCCAGAAACTGAGGAAAGTTAGATTGGAAATATGGTGTTCCTACCTTCTTTTTATGGTTTATGGTTTTTATACCTCAAACTGTCGATGCTACTGCAATGCTTTAATGTTGAACATCTAAAAATGAAATCGGCTTTTTAAAGGTTGGTTGTTTCAATGTAATTGAGTATTATGCAGTTGTGAAACATAATCCTGATGTAAGTATAGCTTTATACATTGTTTCAGTCATAATCGAATTTTGGGTTGAGGAGTTGGATATTTTGGCAGTTCAGATAAACTGACGTTTTATTGATAGTCCTGGAGAGCACTAAGAAGACAGTATACATATTTTTGTGTTGGTCATGTTATTGACTGATGTCTGAAAAAACATTGTTTCCCCCTTTTCTTGTACTCAAATGCATGCAGGTTTCTTTATCTGTTTTTTGATTTAAATTATGTTCATTTGACAGTCAGAGGATTATCACTATGTCAGTTGCCCCAGCTCAGAATATCCCCTCATTAAACAGCGATCTCTTCTATGACATATTACGACGACTTGATGGCGCAACACTGGCTAGTGCAGCATGTACTTGTGCAGCGTTTTGTTCCATCTCAAAAGAAGAGAGTTTATGGGAAAATGTATGTTCATCCATGTGGCCTTCAACCAATAGGGAGGATGTGAAAAGTTTGATCTCTTCAATTGGTGGATTCAGAAAATTCTATGCAGATTGTTTTCCGCTTATTGTGAACAAGGAGGTTGCAGACTATCAACGGAACAACAATCTTGAGTATCCTGACAATTGGACTGAAGCTGAATATTATGGGGACATGAATGAATCTGAAAGCATATCACCATCAGATTTTGTTTCTATTGTAGATATTAGGTTCAAGGGGAAACCAATCTGTTCCAAAGTTCTATGGGGAATTCCAAATGCAAATGGCTATGATGGTTGGTTCTATAACTGTCCTTTCAGGATTGATATTCTCACTTATGCAGATAGAGATGATAACAATGATGGAGTGGTCAACCTTTCTGTATCTGATGGTCTGCCACCAATTACATCCTTGGAAAGGGAAAGGAAGGACGGAAAACTATGGCACGAACTCCGTGACGGGCTCCAACTTAGTTGGATTATAGTAAACAGGAAAATAAAGCAAGCTGCTAATCTTGCTAGTTGGAGTCCTCTTGGTGGTCAAAGACATTGGCCAACAGATAAGGATTTTGTTATTCGCTTTGGATCAGTTCTCCCTGCCAAGGACATTCTTCCTTGTCAAGTAGTGGAATGTATCCTTATTATGAAGTTTAGAGTGACTCACACTGAAGGAGATGGGGCTCAAACAACTCTTAAATTAACAGAGCTGAGCATGCAGTTGGAAGACATGGAAGGTGCTCATGTTAATGGAAGAAACAGTTTGCATATTATTAAGGAAGCACTTAGCTGCCGAAGGAGCAAAAATTATAGTGAAGTACTTGAGTCTTGTCATATGTATTCAAAAGTGCAAAATCAGTTGAAAGAGGAGAAGATGAGAAGCGAAAGTAGGTTGGATAGACTTTGTATTTTAAGTGGCATTGCTGCATTTATGACATTCTGGTACTGCGTTTTATGAAATAAGCTAATGTCAATCCTAACAAATTTTTGACGTTGGCACTGCCATGTAACTTGTGATTTTGCTTACCCAAATAAAGAAATGAATGTTTGTCATTGGTTTGAGAGTTATAATTCTCTCCGCATGATTAATTTGGGAGTGAATTTTCTCGTGTGAAAAAGTAGTCATATGATCATGTTATTTGATGATAACTACTCATTCATAATGAGATAAGAGAGAGAAAAGTGTATAATTTTTAAATGAGTGGTGTGATCAAAGAACATGATCATTTTTTCACATGAAAGAATTCACACCCGATTAATTTACAACAAATTAAGCAGAAGGTAATACAGGAACGTTTGTGCTACCACTTACCAGTTTTATGTGGCATTCATAGAGCCTGTTTGGATCCTCTATTTTTTAAGCTATTTTTTAAGCTAGAAGCTATTTATAAGCTAAAGTTAAAAAAAGAGAGCTTAAAAACAAAAGCTAAAATTTGTTTGGTAATTACATAAAAGTTACTTAAATGCACATATTTTTAGAAAATTATCTCTCTCTCCATCTTTATAACCTTCATTAAAAAAAAAACACAATTCAAGAAAAGTAGATAAGAGCTTAGAAAAAAGCTCCTCCTAGGAGCTTATAGCTTTCAGCTTTTTTTCTTCATTAGAAAAAAATGAGCTTTTCATGATAAGAGCTTTTTCCAAAAGCTGTTTGGCCTAGCTTATGCTTATAAGTAACTTCTAACTTAAAAAACAGATGATCCAAACAGGCACTTAGTATTTTTAACATTTCTGAGTTTCTTCTCTATAAATTTTAAACTTCTTAGATCATCAAAATGCATTACCTATTTTTGATTTGGGTGTTCCAAGTAATTGACAAGTGACAACCATGAATTGAAAGGGTAAATAAAATTATCCCGGCCTGCCTGTTGATCTAACTGCATGTTTAGGTTCTAACTAGTTTTGGGAAATTTTACTTTTCTCAAAAGTTTTTTTGAATAAAATTTTGATCATAAACTACTTTTAAAATATCCTATTCGACCGCTTCTACAGGATCACTGTTTTCGTCTGCACCCTGATAACAGGTATAAATGATATCATAATGACAGGGACCATATGAATAGATTTAAATGCCGTAATTTGACCTGCATCTTAATTTGCTAAATATATACTATAAGGTGCTATGTAACGTTGATTATTAAAATGAAGGGGTGGATAATTATGATGGAATCAATCAGCATATCAAGTGAAACGTGAAATCAATCCATTAATTCGGGAGAAAAAGAAACAGAAATTTCAATGAATTCCTCTTGGGGTCCACTATAGAGAAAAGGCAACAATATAATTCTAGCGTCACGTTATTATAATGTTATTAATGTGTAATAGATGCGTACAATCAATCCTTACTTTAATTTATCTTTCTTTTTTCTTTTTAATTTTTTGGGGTATGTTTGGAGGAGCAAGCAAGTAAGGGAGGAGGAAACATGATTTGATAAAAAATATAAAGTTCTCACGTTAATATCACGTTTAGTTTCAATTGAGCTAGTTGACAAATGTACATGTGATGTATGAGAATGATATTTATTTTTGGATTTTCATTTTGTCCTTTAACATGATACAACAAAATTTCTTACACATACAATATTTTGTGGGGCTCACACTTTTTAAAACAAAATAAAAAAATAAAAATTAAGGCACGCAAAACAAATCTCTATAACATTATACAATCACTTTTCCTACAACATAACTCTTATAAAACCCTTTATTTTTATAATAACCTGAAAGGGTTCTAGCTGTAAGTTGTCTTGTATATTGTTCATCGGCTAAAAGTTGAAGGTGGATTACTCAATATTTTAACAAAGAGTTTTATAATTCTCATTCAACATAAGAATTACAATTTTTTTACACATCCTTCGATTTCCGTGCTGACATGGGTCTTACATATAATTTTTTCTAACACATTGGTCTCACATGCTTCTTATCTCTACAACATAAGATTTCAATTCTCCTTCAACATAAGAATTATAAAACCCATTATAAAACCCTTTAACAAACTAGTTTAATCTGCAATGATGTGAAAGAGGATCTACAAATAATACATGACCTAATTTAAATAGAGATGCGCGATTCATTGAAAAAGATAAAAGCATAATTAAAACTACGTCCTACCGTACCCGTTGTGCTATCTAACCACATTTTTCCTCCATGCTTAAATGATAAAAATCTTAATCAAATGACAAAGAAAATTAAACCATGGATGTACAAGAAACTTTCCTAGGGGAAATAAAATCATTGAGAAAATTGAAGATTCTGGGGTCTATTAATTAGAACGAGTCCTTAATGGCCAACTTTCATAATCAGCACATTATGTGAAAATTCAATGTAATTAATTTCCTCTTATGGGGTCTCCGATGTGAAAATAATGTATTTTCTAGTTATTTCATTTTCATGTCACATCGTTACGCGGATGCAGATGAGTTTTGATTGGAAATTAGAAATATTGAAGATAAGGGTCTGCTTTTTGTCCTTGGGGCCTTCATTTCCAGATTCCATATTTTTTTTGGTTACTATTGAGTTTTGAAGTTTCAACTTCTCGTGACTGCAACAGCATTCGAATCTTATGTCCACGAATTATTATTTATTGCATATATTGAATAGTTGGTTGCGTGAATCATATATTCAAAATTTAATTGTGTTAATTGGAAAAATTAAAACTCATAATATATTTATGGGTTTTCATTTCCTCCTTTAACATAACATAACATAACAAATTTTCCTACACACACAACATTTTGTGGGGTCCAGACATTTTAAAAAAGAAAAAAGAAAAAAATATAGCACGCAAAACGAATCTCTATAACATTACACAATCACTTTTCCTACAACATAATAAACATAAACATAAAACCCTATATTTATCAAATGAAGAAATTTGAATGGGATCTTTGCGCTTAAAAACTTTTTTTATTTATTTATAAATTTTATCGACACAACTTATACCGTGCTTTTATTATATTAAATTCATCCTTATATAACAAATTGAGTCTTCGCTTTTAAAAGTATTCATGCATATGATTATATCAGTTTTGAGCCAAAAAAAAAACGACTCATCTAATTTAATCAGATTTCTTATAATATATCTAATTGTTTTGTTTCAAACAATCAATTTGATCCCATCTAATCCAATGTAAATTGATTTGGATTTAATCAGCATTTTATTTTTTTGTTAGAATTTCTTTAATGCGTGAATTTATCAAAATATAGAAACCTGTTTCATTAAAATACATTAAATTCAAGTTTAAATTAATGATTCAAATACACTAGATAAAAGTTAAAGAAAATACGAGATTAATATATAATGAAATTATAAATTATAATTTCAAATTAATAATAGAATATTTATGCCTCATAAAACAATATAATACTTGGTTTTAAATGATCACGTACGAGAATTATTTATTATATTACTTATTATTTAACTTAATTTAATGTTAATTTATAAATTTATAATAATTGTATCGTTTATGATTTTATTTATTAATTATTATTTGGGATGTTATCTAATATTTACTTACTGTAAAAAAAAGAGAGAGAAGTGAATCATTTCATAGGAAAATTTATACTTGTCTCTCTTCTTCCAAGCATTAAATATGTAAGACCCTTTTCACATGTGAAGAGAGATAAAAAATACAAAATACAAAATTTACATATGAACAATAAAGTGGAAATTTACACGTGAGAGGGCGGGTATCAGGAGGAAAGAGCAAAAATTGAGATTTTTGGTCAGAATTTTAACATGTGACAACACTTTAACAATTACGAGGGGAGCATATTTTCGGTACTCATAAAATAGAGATTTCTTTTCTTGAAATAGAAAAAAATATGAAAGAAAATAATTATAAATATAAGGATAATATAAATGTGTTCTTTTTTATATTTAATAAAAATTTACCGAGTATTTAATACATACGATATACCGAAAATATTTTCGACTATTGGCAGACTTGATCACGCTGTCATGATTGGACTCATTCTATAGTTTGATAATTTAGTTTCCATGCTTTCGTATTTCGATAAATAGAATATAGTCTTTTACAAAATGCCCAAAGCCTATTGGGCTTATTTGATTACCTGGCTTTATTATACTGGTCGGATTGGTATTCTTTGTTTGACCTATCATAGCGGGAGCCTACACAGGCTACCTAATGAGAAAAAAAAAAAAACATTTTACTTCGAAGTTTTTAATATATTTATGGGTTCATTTTTTATATAGTCACTCCGAATAAGTTATTTGCATTAAACTCAGCGTTCTTTCAAGACAAAAATCAAAATGTCTTTGTGATTAATCAAAATGTCTTTGTGATTTTATTTTATAGGAAAAGTTATACTTACTATTTCTTTTTCTTACTACTTGTTACTACTAAATCGTAACTGTTGATTTCCGTCAATCCAATAATTATAATTTATTGGATCATACTTATTAATTAATTATTTATTTTCAATAAATTATAACCATTAGATTGACGGAAATCAACGGTTATAATTTAGTAGTAACAAGTAGTAAGTAGTAACTATAACCTCTCCTTTTATTTTATTTCAGGAATAGTTTTTATAATTATAATTTTTTAATCTTTCAATCCCAAAATAACGTCATTTTGGAAGTAAATGCAGATAACTTATTTGCGAAAACATATTTTTTTGTTTATTTAGGAATTAACGTTTCTCAAATCACATGAGATAAAGTTATAACCTATAATTCTAAAATGACATCTTTTTGTGATTTAGAATAAAAAATAGAAAATATTATAATAAAATACATGTTGAAATAGGAAAGTTAAAATTTCAAAATACCCTTTATTTTTTATTCTAAACCTCAAAATGATAATATCTCATGTAAACACTTTCCCCATTTATTTAAGGGAAATATAAATATCATTTTCAAACACACAACTTTGAGTCATTTTAAGTAAAATGAGCGTGTTTTGATGTATATATGGTGATTTTTTATATTCTCTCTTACATAAAAGTAGGAGACGAGAAAAAGAAAATATTGTGAAGAAGAAAGAACGTAAAAAATTATCAAATATGCATAAAACATTTAAAATGATATAAAATTGCGTCCTTTAAAATGATAAATATTAGGGGTGTTTATCAACTACTCCAAACCGATTCAAATCGAGATAACCAAATCGATAACCGAATTAACCTAAAAAAAAAAAACCCCGCATATTTTAATTAGATTGGATCGATTTTCGGTTTGGTTAATGAAAATCAATCTAATCCAAACCGATCCAATACTATTTTTTAAACTACCTTGAGCATGGAAGAGAAAGATAATTACTTGGAATTTTGTTATTTTTTAGACTTGGAATCTTGGATATATAGCAAATCACCTTGTTTAAGCTTTTTATTGTTTACTACTCTATTTTAACTCTTCATAAGTTCTAAGCTTTGTTTTAGTTTGAAGATTTGAATTTTATAGTGGTTTGTAACTTTGCATGACTTTATTTTGATATAACTAGTGATTTATATGACTACAATTTTAGTTTTTATTTCAAAAAAGTGAAAATCGATCGAATCCAAAATTCTGATTGGATTGGATCAAATTTGAAAAATAATCAAATTGAATGAATGATTAAATAACCAAAACGAAGGGATTGAATCATGATCTTTACTTTAAAACCAATCTAATTCAGATCGCAAGCACCCTTAATTTTTTTCCTTTATTTAATTAAATAATCCACGTATAATTTATGGGAAAAAAGTTTTCGATGTTACTTTAGATAACTTTATCTAATATTCATCGAAACGACGTCGTTTTGGGTTGAAAAATTAAAAAAATTAGAGTGATAAAGACTATTATAACCCTGAAATAAATTAAAATTACAAAAATACCATGATTTCCGTCCAAAATGACGTCGTTTTGATGAACATTAGATAAAGTCATTTAAAGTAACATCAGAAAAAACATACCCATAATTTATTATAATTAAAGAGAAAAGTTATACGTACAACCTATTTTTGTTTACAACCTTTACAATCATATCTTAACCGTTGATTTTTGTCAATCAACGGTTATCATTTATTGCGAATTAATAATTAATTAATGAATTTAATTTGTGCAAATAATAATCGTTGATCGATGGAAATCAAAGATATGATTGTAAAATATTGTAAACAAAAATATGTTGTAAGTATAACATTCCTCGTAATTAAATATGTTTATTTGAAGATCCTAATCATTGATTTCTGTCAATTAACAATTATAATTTATTCGGTCAAACTTATTAATTAATTAGTAATTCGCAATAAAATCAGAGGAAAAATATTCTAACTACCAAAATTTTCCACTACCATCTCACTATCTATCTATCTAATCACCATTAGATTAACATTTTCTCTCTCTTCAAAATTTTTTAACATTTTCTCCTTGATCCAATGATGATATGATGGGTAGTAAGTTAGTAGTAAGAGTTTTTGGTAGTTAGAATATCCCACTCATAAAATCATAATAAATTATAACCGTTGATTGACGAAAATCATATAAAATAATACAAAATCATATCATTTAAAAGGACACACAATTTTCCTTTTTTTATTTTGTTTTTTGGTAAACCAATTTTCCTTTTTTTTATTTTCTTTTTTTGATAAACAATTTTCCCTTTTTTTTATTTTCTTTTTTTGATAAACAATTTTCCCTTCTTTTTAATTTTTCTTAAAATAACCAAACTCATTAATATTTATAAGCTAAACATTTTAGTGTTTAACAAGATATCTCCACAAGGATTTTAATGGGATAGACGTGGGAGGCCCTCCCAAGGGTCTCAAGATTAGTGCAACCAATTTTGGACTTTGAAGTACTTATTTTTAGGTACCAATGTGATTATTTTTATTTCAATTCTTTTTTACAAAGGGATGATCAATTTTGAAATTAGAAGAAGAGATCGTGGGTTCCTCACTTGCTTGCACGTCCAAGGGGATAATATTCCATTCCCTCCATGATCCCCATAATTATGCTAACAAATAAAAATTGCCGCCTATGCCCCAAAATAATAGGGATAGTACAAATCCACAACGCTTAAACTCTAACCTCACCCACCCGGATGGTAGCTCAGTTGGCAATTGAGTTCCCAAGAATTTGCTTGAGTTAGGGGTTCAAATCGTGTCTCCTCCGGTAGCAACGCTCAATGCACAAACTGTTCCAGTGAGGGGCTTAGAGCTGGCAAAAAGAGCCGAGCCCACCGGGCCGGCCCGCCCGCCCGCCATACGGGGCGGGGCGGGCTGACTTTTCCAAACCCGCTGCCCGCTTGGGCTGATTTCTTTTTTTTTCTAAAAAAAATTTAGTGTAAAATTCTACGGACTTGGCGGGCCGCCTGCCCCGCCCGCCCAAACGGGACGGGGCGGGCTGAGATATCTAGCCCACCTTCAAAGGCGGGACGGGCCAGCCCGCTTTTTGACAGGTTTATGGCGGGCTGGGGCGGGGCAGACAGTCCGCTTTGCCACCTCTAGAGGGGCTAGCCTACAGAGCCATACCCGAGGTCAAAGTTACTGAAGGAGATTGAATGGGATACCTCCGGGTTATAAAAAAAACTCTGACCTCAACCATTGGTGGCTATCCACCATATCACCAGTAACTGTAAGCATTCGTCATTCACTTTCTTTCCCAAAATGCCAAACCCACCACCTTAAACGTTCCCATCACTCTCTTTTTTCTCATTAACTTTGCCACCCTCACCTCACTTTCTATATATCTCACTGCTCAGCGCCCTCCATTTATTTTCTTTCCCAAAATTCTTAAGCATTTCATTTTCTTGTTTTACGCCTGCAATAACCCAGAAGAACCATTTTTTTTTAAACTATGCTTTTCTGCCATTAATGCCAATTTTTTAGGTCCTGGACCCCACTTCCCTGAAACTCTCTTCTCTTTTTTTGACATTTCACAACCCCACATCTTTTAAACGTTCACGTTGTTGTACTTGTTGAGTTGAGCATCAACGAATGAACGAGTGAATATTTTTTGTTTCTAAGAAGGAAACGAATAAGATGAGCAAGAACGAAGAAGCACCACAGGGCTCTGGCGATACCATGACCCACTTTGATTTTTTCAAGAAATTTAAGCGCTTTAACCCTCTTGAGCCTTCTTTGGGCATAGTTGGCTTCTTCTTGGTCACTGTTCTCTTCATTGGTTGCTTCTTCTATCTTGATTACAGAGGGTTGTTACGCTCTCATGGTGCCACTCTCCTTGGCTTCCATCTTCCACCTATTTCTTCTTCTTCTTCCGCTTCCCCTTCCCCTTTATCTTTCACTGGGAATGGCCCAGTTCAGTTTCTAAGTCAAGATGGTGATAACTGTGATGTTTTTGATGGGAATTGGGTTTGGGATGAGACTTATCCCCTTTATAATTCAGCAAATTGTTCCTTCATGGATCAAGGTTTTCGCTGTTCTGAGAATGGTAGGCCTGATACCTTATATACAAACTGGCGATGGCAGCCCAAAGATTGCAACTTGCCCAGGTTCTAACCAATCCCCCTTTTTTTTGTCATTTTGTCTTGATTTTGTTGTTTTGGAATTTAGTATTAGTTTTTGATTCTGGTTGGTAGAAGATAGTGCTAAAAAAATGAAGACAAAAGCTTTCTTTCTTTTTTTGGCTATCTGTGTTCATATGTTATTTCTCTGAACACGAAAGGATTTAAGAATTTTGTCCTCATAGGTGATTGCTTATAGGATCACCGTTCATGCGCTTCCGTGTGTTTTATTATATATGCCCTGAAATCAATTTATTTTGATGAGCTACCCTTTTTGTTGTAACTTTTGATTAGCTGTTGGGTCCTTCTTATGAATGGATACGAAGTAAGGTTTCTTGTTAAAGGGCCGACCCAGTTCAATACTCACTCGTGAGTGTTTGGGGAAGGACATACGAAGTAAGGTTTCTTGTTATTTTCATTTTTTTGGTTTGTTGAATACGAAGACAAAAGGTATTGGCTTTTTTGGTTTGTTATTTGAGTTTTGTCAGCTATTATAAACGAAGAAGAACGTTTCCCCAATTGGTTTCCTTCTAGGGATGATACCTATATTGTCATTGTCAGCCATTACCAATTTCACTTGTCAATTGTCATTACTTGCCTATTCCATAAACTCTGGCTTATTGCTCAAGCTCAACACTACTTAGGGTATCTTTTTTTTTTTTAAAAAAAAAAAAAAAAGAACAAAAGAAATCATTTTTGATTTTGGGATAGGCTGATTTGGTATTTCCCGCTCTTAACTGGTATCTTGTTCCATTTTTTGTTTAAATTATTCTCCCGTGCCTGCAATTATCTGCTTTCGACTTGCTTCTTATGGGAGCATTTTGCTTGTGGATACAATATTATGTTAAGTTCTTTTAGCTCGGTTCTTGGAATGTAATATAATGTGGGGCTTTACTCATGTAACAGATTTGATGCAAGGATGATGTTGGAAAAGCTACGGGATAAGCGGCTAGTTTTTGTTGGCGATTCAATCGGAAGGAACCAATGGGAATCACTCCTTTGTATGCTCTCTTCTGCCATTACAAATAAGAGTTCTGTCTATGAAGTTAATGGGAGCCCAATTACCAAGCACACAGGCTTCTTGGCATTCAAATTTGAAGATTTCAACTGCACCATTGAATATCACAGATCACCATTTCTAGTAGTGCAGGGACGGCATCCTTTTGGAGCGCCTAAAGAGGTAAAAATGACTTTGAGAGTGGATCATATGGACTGGACTTCTCATAAGTGGAGAGATGCAGATGTGCTTGTTCTTAATGCTGGACATTGGTGGAATTATGAGAAGACTGTCAAAATGTAAGGATTTTTTCATCTGTTATTCCGATGGGCTGGAGTGTTATTCCTAATAAAAAAGCTTGTGCGTATATTACTTTGTTGATAGTTTGCAACGATATTTTTTACTCCTTATGTGATTAAGCTCTCATTGTTGAAGTTGTAATTATGTGACATTTATCTTGGCCTCATTTTGTTACATAGGGGATGTTACTTCCAAATGGGGGAGGAAGTGAAGATGAATATGACAATCGAAGAAGCATTCAGAAAATCAGTGGAGACTGTAATTGATTGGATTGCAAATGAAGTAAACATGAACAAAACTTATGTCCTTTTCCGAACTTATGCTCCTGTGCATTTCAGGTTTGCTTAAACTTTCAAACAAACTTACACTTGTATCTTTATTTGCTCAAAATTTGTCTTTTAATTTTCTAATTTTCTCTGATAACATGGCTTTTTACAGGATGTTTCCTTTCACTACATCCTCTTTTGGCAAACATTTTTGTTTTTGGACTGTAATTTGTTTTTTAAATCTGGAATGAACTTTAAGACTCAAGGGCACAAAACTCTATGCCTCTTAGCAGATGCATATGCGTTTGTCTTCTGTAACTGCTAATGATATGTTTCTTTAAAATAGTATATTATTATCCTTGTCAATGTAGAGGATCTAGATATTTAGTTTCAAGTTATCAAAGTAGTCGTTGAAAAGTTTTGTTTGGGGGGTGGGGATGAGAAAACAATCAAGATCTGAGTATAAATAGTTTATGGTATGCAATGGGTTGGAAGGAGACAAAACCAGTAGCTTTTAAATGGAGCTGCTTGAGATAATGAGCAAAATTTTTCTCTACAAAATTTCATATTTGTTTTCCAACCACATCAGCTGCATAATGAGTAATGTTTTTCCTTATTCTTACTGACTTCAGTTTTCCTACCCAATTTCATCTAATTATACTAGTGTTGACTGGCATCAACTTGTTTAATCCTATGGAAAACTAAATTTTAAATGGAATATAAATGTGTGTAGAGTATTTGTCTGTTATTTCTTCTCCATATTTTTTGTGGTTTGGTTCCATGTCTAGCCTATCTGGTTTTGTTCCTTCCCATTAATTTCTTGCTGGTTCCTTTTTCGATCAAACAGTTAAAACCTTTTTTTAATAAATGTCATAATCCAATTTTCCCAAAATCTTAAGCTAATAGGAGAAAACACATGAATAATTTTATGTTTTATCTCTAATGTGCGCCATTACGTAAGAGCCTTTTGGGACTGGTTTGCAGTATAAACAATGCAGTGACCTAATTATAGAGTTGAAATTTAATTTCTTATTAGAAGAATGGAGGCGGCAAGGATTGATACATGTCATGAGTCAACTCCACCAAAAGTTTAAGCTATTAGATGAAGAAGACACATAAGTGGTTTTATAATATTTCTTTAACAATAACTTTCCTTATGCCTGTAATGACTAATACTTGCTAGCATGTAGTAGAAGATATGAATGAGTCATGACACAATTGGTGGATGTTGCAGGGGTGGTAACTGGAATTCTGGTGGCGGTTGTCACTTGGATACACTACCTGATTTAGGCTCCTTGCCAGCAGTATCCGACATCCATTTCAGAACTGTCTTTGATGTCTTGTCAGAACACAAGAGTAAATCACAAGTTTTGAATTTGGACTTGCTAAATATCACCCAAATGTCATTAGGCAGAAAAGATGGACATGCATCTATTTACTATCTTGGGCCAGGCAAGGGCACAGCCTCTATGCAGCGGCAAGACTGTAGCCATTGGTGCCTACCTGGTGTTCCTGATTCTTGGAATGAGATTCTTTACGCACTTCTTCTTAAGCGTGATGCTTTTTCTCAACGAAATACAACTAAAGTTTCTCAAGTTTCACTATAATTGGTATATAAAGATTTCATTACAATCTCTACCAACCCTTGATGTGCTGCCTTCTTATCTATCATTGGTGAATGACTTGAAGCTGAGAGTTCAATTTGGCATCTAGTCTCACTACTTGGAAGCATCTAACTTTTTGTTAGTTTGTCTCATGTTACAGAATTTCGTTCTTGCCAAGCAAAGAAAAGAAATTAAGCTGTTTTAATTCTCTGCAAAATGATTGCTTGATCCTCTTTGTAGTGGTCTGCCATTGTAGGTGAACATAACCCAGATGGGATGTTAATTTTGGATGGTGTATTTCAGGGAGAGCTTGTATTATAAAAAAAAATAATCACTGAGATACAAATTTGATGGGAGTACAAGACATACTACATATTTATTCTGTAAATTTATCATGATTTTGGTCTTGAAAATTGTAGTGGGGGATATGCCGAGTCATTGATGTTGCTGTTTGTACACATAGTATATAAAAGGAGTTCGGTTTTTTTGGTCAATTGTTTTGACTTATAGAGTTAAATACCCTGGAATTATGTTTATGCACGGTGCTTTGCATTTTGCTCATAATCCACTGTATTAATGTTACATGTTTACAATTTTAATTTGATTCAAACGGGTGCTCCAGAAGATCGTTAGGGCTCTATTATAGATTCATGCATGTAATCTGGTTCAAGTGTTAAAGATTTATTTGTAACTTCAGTCTCCTTTTAATATTACCGTAGAATCATACACGTACGATATTGAATACAAATGTATAGGTGATTCGAATATATTTTTTACCTGATTTCCTCATTTTCTGAAATGTCTGCGTGAGCGTTCATGTCAAATTAAATTATTACTTTTTCTTTAGTTGATTATTTATTTAAAGGAGATATTTTTTTAATCAATACTTTAAGTTTCATTGGTTAAATAATACTTATAATAAAAGGGGCAGGTTATATTTATAAATTTTTTTGTTTACAAACTCTTATAAATTACACTATGTTCTCCTGGAGAACATAGTGTAATTTGTAACAAAAATTCAAAAAAATTTGTAAACGGATCATTTCCTATAATAAAATATCTATTGTTCATCAATAAAACAACCTTAAATCAATTAAATCAAATTTTGATATTTCTTAAAATTAAAAGCTTCAAAGTTTCTATTTTATGTTTAAGTAAAATGATCTTTTATCAATTAAGATTATATATATATATATATATATAGGAGTAAACATTTTTACAGCAACTTTAGCTAAGCTTATCTACGGCTGTCATTTTTAACTATGTTCTTCCGAGAGAACATAGTTATAACGTTAAAGTTGCTCTTTTTTCTCTCTCCTCAGTTACTTTTCAGAACTTTTTTGGCTGACGTGGAGAGAGAGAAGAGTAACTTAAACGTAATAACTATGTTCTCCTGGGAGAACATAGTTAAAAATGACAGCTGTAGATAAGTTTATCTAAAGTTACTGTAGAAATACTTTTACTATATATATATATATATATATATTTATTCGCTGTCTTTAAAATACTGGTTCAATGCATGGATTCGTTTTGTTGAAATTCACATCTGTACTTTGCGTGAGCAATAATCAGGCAAATTTTGTTGAAATTCGCATTCTCTATTTTTCGTGAGCCGTACTCTGGCAATGTCTTTTGGCTAAGTAATCAAGTGCATTATTTATTATTATAATTAAAGATTTATCATCTATCATTCAACATGATTACAAAAAATTTCTTACACACATATGGACCCACAGCAAAAAAAACTTCGGTACGCCGAACGAATTTCTATAATGTAACACAATCACTTTTTCTACAATATAACTCTTGTAAAACCCTATACTTAAGCTACGAATTTTTTTCTTATTCTATATTTGGTTAACAATCACATTTGAGGCTACAATTCGGCCTAGATGTCGTTTCATATCAAGTGGGGGGCGTGTTGGAGTGTTGAATGCAGAATTGGTAGATTAAGATTGAATTTGTTTTCAACCTAATAAATAGGCCCATATCTCAACGATGAGTAACAAATAAACAGCATAACTAGCAGAGGATAAAGGAGTATGATTCTTATCCTAACTATAAGATAAATCCCTGTAACAATTCTAGAATAACTAGGGCGCAAACCCAACCAGATAATTACTATAACTAAGGATTAAATCATTAGGTACATAAGTACCATATGGGGAGGGGCATAAATACCGTAATCTTTGGACTCGCACCCAAACTCTGGATTAGTCCCATAGGCGACTCAAAAGAGTCGAACCCGTGGGGATATCAGACAGTTTCCAAAAAAAAAAAAGTCATTAGGTACATTATTAAAAAAAGAAAAGAGAAGTCATTAGATACATATTTTTTTTGCTCATTTTATATTGACTATCATTATGCATAATACTCCACGTTCTGGCTATGCCACATGATCAGCATACAGATTTTTTTTAAGATTGATTTATACTTAAAAATAATTATAATTGATTTTTATAATCTTGTACAAACAGATCCGAAAGTATTCTTCTTCCGAAAAAGATATCCAAGCAAACGAAGCGCATATCAAACAGTTTACTTGTTCCTTAATTTTGGTACATCACCTTTTCCCCATGTGAAGATTTAGAATCGCGCAACCAATCTCTTATTCAACATGTAGAAGAATCAAGTAGGTTCGAATCACATGTACCAAAAAAAAAAGGGAGAAAAAAAAAAAGACATGCAAAAGAATCATAACCCAAAAGTATAACAATAATAAATTGAAAAAGACTTCAGAAACGAAAGAGGGAGTATTTTGACTTTATAACTAACGCATAATAATTGTTGGGACGCATCATAATATGCCAATGCATCACATTTACGAACTTAGAGCGACTTTTTGGATGGAAACTTGAAACCCAATGCCTATGACCTTTTGCATAAAAAGCCTAAGGAAAAACTAGTCTTACGTTACATGTGGTAACTTTCTCTCCTATACATCCTTCTTCGATAACTGTATTGTTTATTTCTTTTCTTTTCTTTCATTTTTATTTTTCAGATGGTGGAGCCACAAATTTGTCTATACGACATGAGATAATCTCCTGATTAATAAAACCCAAAGCCTAACGATGGAAACTTGAAAAACAAAGCTCCAATTAATATTATATTTCTAATCGTCAAATGGGTATTGCTCGTACCTGATTGTGCAATCATGGAGCATTGAACGAGCCCCTATCCGTGGTGTCTGACAAGTGCTGAATAAGGACCTTTTAGCAACACCAAGACAAGTTTTGCAGTCAGAGGATGTTAGATTGAGGTTGCAAGCAGCATGTCCATAGGCAAAGGCATTAGGATAAGGTGAAATGTTGTGGTACTCGTAATTAGTTTGGGTTGGAGTTTCTTTCTCTAAGTCTCCAAGAACATAGTTTAAACTAATAGCAAAAGGGTCCCCTGATGTGTACACCCCACCGTTGCAGGGAACTTTGGTGATGTTGGTATTGGGAACACTATCAGCAACGCTCCATAGGTACAAAATACCAATCGCAATTGGTACAAATTTTGGAGAAAGGCCCATCTTCCTGTTGTCTTTGAATTCTATCACACTCTCTCTGTCTATGTATTGGTTTGTATGTGAGGGTCGTCTCCTTTATCGATCAGTGGTTATACCTACTACCCTTATGCTCCAATATTCAATACCAAGGTTTTGTCTTTTGTCATTTGTAATGATACTCTTTGTCAGTGGGCGAACCCAGAAAAAAAAAATTCATGTCCGCGAATTTAGTCGCTTGCCCCTAATTTTTGTTTTTTTAAAGAAAATTTAAATGAACGCTTAAATTCACTCAAAAATATGATTTTTGGTCCCTAACAAAAAATTCGGTCCCTACTCTAGTCAATTATAAAAAAAAATTAGTCACTTGGTCCCTTATGAAATTCAGAGTAGACCCATTTTGATCTTTTTGAAGGACTAATGTAGGTCTTTTTTAAATTTGTGAGAGATCACGATTTTAACTAAATTGATCTACTTTAAATTTTTTAGGAACCTCGAGACTATTTTTTTTGTAAGGGACTAAAATGAGGATCATGTCTTTTGCTAATGACTTAAAAAAATATTTATTCTTAATATATATATATATATATATATATATATATATATATATATATTAAATCAAGAGACAAATAAAAATCTACGACCAATAAAAAGAAAAAAATTTTACAAAAGTTTATGACCGCACTTGGGGACATTTTTTTTTGCCCGCAAGTGGGTCCGCTAGTGCTCTTTGTTATTCTTAAAATAAACAGAAGCTTTTTTACTTTTTCACGATTCCCGGGAGATTGAATATTTTTAAATTTTGTATTTCCGGATATTATTGTAGATTGAATATTTCTATCATATTTTTGAAAATTTTGATTACTGGATAAAAAAAATTTCTCCTCTACCAAATGACCCGTAAATGTTTTAGTTTTACCTAGTCTTGTTGCTCTTTTTGCAGTTGAAAGTTCAAGGGCCTTGCTTTTGTTCCATGACTCCTCACGGGAATCAGGGAAATTTCTTGGCACCACTAACCTCGTTCAGAGTTACAGAGAGCTCAAAACATTTTATAAAACTTCGTTAACAATTAATCAAATGAATACAAAAATTTATTTATTTATTTTTAAAGAACTTCAACTCTCTTTATACCTATATTAATTCACTCTAAATTTTATTTATGTGTCTGATAAAAGGCTATTAAGATAGGTTATGTTAATGAAAGTATTTTTTTTATCTATTATTTAAAAAATTTAAGTTTCCTTAAAATAACGAGTAGTGGCTGATTGAATTGCAAGAGCTTGTGACATGACAAAGTGTAGTGGAGAACCTTCTCTACTTTGTTTTTGTTGCCGGCCAATTAAACTTCGTTTAATGCGTTGATGGACGGCCTGACATTTTGTCATTAAAATATTTTTGTATATTAACTTAGAGTATTCTCAAAAAAAATAATTTAGTTTCTTAATCTATTCTTCCTTAAAAGTGACATGTCTTATTTTTACTTTTTAAAACATTTTGATTTAATTGAGTATATATATATATATATTTTTAGTTTTAAATATTATTTCTCATTTAATTTATACTTTTAAAATTATCCCAAAATTAATTATATATATGTTATAAATTTAAATGTTTTATTCTTGAGTTTTTTGAAATTGTTTATTTTTCTATTTCATTTAAATTCAAAAAATACTTGTTGGAGATATTTACTAGTTTTAATGTATTTTTGGGTTCAATAAAATAAAACTGGTCCAATAAAATAAAATAGGCCCAATTTTAAAAAGGTTTTGGGGGTTTGGTTCCACGTTTGTTATTCCTTCTCCATATTTTTTGTGTGGTTTGGTTCCATGTGTAGCCGATCTAGTTTTGTTCCTTCCCATTAATTTCTTGTTGGTTCCTTTGTCGATCAAACTGTTAAAACCTTTTTTTAATAAATGCCACGAACCAATTTTTCTAAAAGCTTAAGCTAATAGGAGAAAATACATGAATAATTTTATGTTTTATCTCTAATGTGTGCCATTACGTAAAAGTTCTTTGGGATTGAGTTTGCTATATAGACAATTCATAGACCTAATTATAGAGTTGAAGTTTAACTTCCTATTAGAAGAATGGAGGCGGCAAGGATTGATACATATCATGAGTAAACTTTACCAAAAGTTTAAGTTATTAGATGAAAAAGATACATAAATGGTTTTATAATATATATCTCTAACAATAACTTTCTTTATACCTCTAATGACTAATACTTGCTAGCATGTAGTAGAAGATATGGATGAGTCATAACACATTTGGTGGATGTTGCAGGGGTGGTGATTAGAATTCTGGTGGTGATTATCACTTGGAAACACTTCCTCATTTAGGCTCTTTGCCTGCGGTAGTATCCAACATTCATTTCAGAATTGTATTTGATATCTTGTCAGAACACACGAGTAAATTTCAAGTTTTGAATTTAGACTTGCTAAATATTACCCAAATGTCATTAGGCAGAAAAGATGGCCATGCATCTATTTACTATCTTGGGCCAAACATTGGCACAATCTCTATGCAGCGGTAAGATTGTAGCCATTGGTGCCTACTTGGTGTTACTGATTCTTGGAATGAGATTCTTTATGCACTTTTTCTTAAAGAGGATGTTTTTTCTCGACGGAATTATTAGGATAAGATTCATAATTTGTTATCTTGTTGTACATGATAAGAATAGTTTGTTATCTGTTGTATTTTAGTTGCATATGAACCGCTATTTCCATGCACTCAGATTCCTTTATCCTAGGACTTCTAGTTCATCTAACTCCTGAATTGTATATGTTTATATTACTTCATTAGTTTATTTAATGGCCAATACATGAATACTATCAGCAAGCTACTTATTCGATTGCAACTTCCTTTATGGTATCAAGAGCTTGACGATCCTTCGTCAATTTTTTTCCATCACGACTTCCACAAATCAATATCTCAAAATCACCGACCCCAAATCACCATTTTTTTTCTTCACCCCTCTGATAACCCTGGTGTAACTCTCACCACTGTCATTTTACGTGGGCAGTCCAACTATGAAAATTGTCAAAGTTAATGGCTAATGCATTAAAAGCCAAGAACAAGCTTGGTTTCGTTGAAGGTAGCGTTAAGGAACCCATTGATAACACTTCTGATGAAGCATATGCTTGGTCACTGTGCAACTCCATGATTAATAGTTGGGTTTATAACACCATAGATTCTGAATTGCAGCCATTCATTAAGTGCTTTGAATTTGTGAAAAGCCTATAGGATGATCTTAAGGAACGTTTTGTGGTTGCCAACATTCCCCATATCTTAAAGCTTCTCTCGCGACTATGAAGCAAAGTGGCACACCTGTTACAAATTACTACACAAAGCTTTGATCTATCTGGGATGAATTGGAATCTAGTCGTGCGTTTGATTCCCGTGCCACCGGTGATACTTGTGCCTTCACAAAATCAGATGTTGCTGAATTAGAAAATGATCATGTCTATCAATTTCTTATAGGCCTTGATCATGCTGTCTATGGTACCCTTACCACTCAGATCCTCAACAGCAATCTGCTTCCTACCAATAATCGAGTTTTCGCTATGGTCATTCAAGAGGAAACACATAAAGCTATGGTTGGTTCTTCCGAGACTCCCTCTGACGCTCTCGGTTGTGCAATCACCAATGCACCCTTTGATCCACCTAAGCCACGCGTCATCTGCACCCACTTTGGATGTCCCAACCATGATGTCTCTCGTTATTACAAACTCCATGGCTACCCTGATCGTACCCCTGCTGGATGTGGACGTAGATGTGGTCGCTCTACTCCAGGATTATCTGTTTCTATTTTCGCTCATGGCATTCATTCTAGTGTATCTCCTACCGATGGTGGCCCCTCCAGACCTTTGTCTGTTGATGATCTTACTCCTGATATGCTTCAACATTTGATGTCTCTTGTTTCCTCCAAAAGGTCCATTGAGAAATTATCGGGTATAGTATCTTCCAAACAGCCTTCGCTTTCGGATAGCAGGGCTTCCCCATATATGACTGGGACCATCTCCTTTCTTACTAATATCTGCACTATTTCTCCTTGTTCTGTGGATTTACCAAATGGTACTCGTACCCTTGCAGTCCAATATGGGGGCATTCAACTCAACTCTAGTTTGCTTCTCACCAATGTTATCTATGTGCCATCACTTAAATGCAAATTAATTTCTATCTTTCAGTTGATATGCTGCAACAATTGCATGGCTATGTTTACTGATCCTACTTGTTTTCTATAGGATCTGCGAATGAGGAGGACGATTGGCAAAGGTATTAAACGTGAAGGTGTGCATGTGCTTGGCCAACTTGTTTCTGCAAATGCAGTTCATGATGGTTTCTCTTTCAATTTGTGGCATTGATGCTTGGGACATCCTTATAAGCATTATTAAGTTTGCTTCCATTTGTTTCTAGTTCAAGTAAAATGGTTCCTTGTGATGTCTATTATAGAGCCAAACAAACTCGTACTTTGTTTCCTATTAATAAAAAGCATAGTCTGCAACCTTTTGATTTAATTCATTGTGATTTATGGGGGCCGTATCGAATTGTCTCATCCTCTAGTGCATGTTACTTTATTAATATTGTGGATGATTTTAGCCGTTATGTATGGATTTATCTATTACGTGATAAACATGAGGCATGTTCTACTTAAATAACACTCATTACAATGGTGCAAACTCAGTTTAAATCCATGGTTAAATGGGTTCAGACCGATAACGGGATTGAGTTTATCTCTTCCCCTATTCGTTCCTTCTTTGCTAATTGTTGCATTCTCCATCAATTAACATGTGCAAACACGCCACAACAGAACGGTAAAGTTGAACGACGCCATAGCCATATCCTTAACGTGGCACGTGCCTTGCGCTTTGATGGACATCTCCCTATCACTTTATGGGGTGAATGTATCCTCACAGTTTCCCATTTGATTAATCAAACTCCCACTATATTGCTTAAAGTAAAATGTCCATATGAAGTACTCCATGATACTGCTCCCAGTTATGATTATATTCGGCTTCTTGGTTGCTTATGTCATGCCACAATCTTGCCTAAACCGTCTGATAAGTTTGCCGCACGCTCCCGTAAATGTGCTTTTGTTGGCTACCCATCTAACAAAAAGGGCTGAAGGTGTTTGATTTGGATACCAAGGAGATTTTTGTCTCTCGTGAGATTCAATTCTTCGAAGACGACTTTCCTTTTGAATCATCTACTTTGGATATTCCTTAGGCTCTCACACAACTTATCTCTACACCTATGATTTTATATGATCCGTATGATACTGGTGCACCCCTTTTGGATGTTGCACCCCTATCTGACCAAGAGTATGCTGACGATGGAGCTTCCCTGTCTCTCCATCTCCACCTTCCGAGCCTCCTTCTCGCATAAGAAGGCCTCATCTGCCACCAGTATATCTCCAAGATTATCATTGTCACATCGCTATACTACACCCTCTTCTATCAACACTCTCTCCAATGTTCCCTCAGGTATTCTCTATCCTATTGAAAATTTTGTTACTAATCATGTTTTCCCCTCACAGTACAAAAAGTTCTTAGCGACTGTTAGTACTACCATAGAGCCACGTTCGATCAAAGAAGCTATGAAGAATCCACTTTGGCAGCAGACTATGAAACTTGAAATTCAGGCCCTTGAGGATAACCACACGTGGGTTGTTATTCCTCTCCCTCATGGCAAGAAGGCAATTCCTTGCAAATGGATTTTTCGAATCAAATATCACTCTGAGCTCTAAAGAACGATACAAGGCCAGATTGGTCATTGCTGGCAATAACCAAATTAAATGAGAAGATTATAATGAAACATTCGCTCTAGTTGCAAAAATGGTGAGTGTGTGCACTTTTCTCTCTGTCGTTGTTGCAAAGGGACGAGATATTTATCAATTGGATGTTCAAAATGCTTTTCTCCATGGTGATCTTAAGGAGGAAGTATATATGTGATTCCCTCTTGGTTTTTCTTCTGTTCCTTCTGGCAATGCATGCAAACTACAACGTTCTCTTTGAATATGTTTATGTTACTTCATTGCTTTATTTATTGACCAATACGTGAATAATATCAGCAAGCTGCTAATTCCATTGCAACTTCCTTTAGTCACTATAATCGGTCTATGAAGTTTTCACTACATTATCTGCCAACCCTTGTTGTGCTGCCTTCTTTTCTATCACCGGTGAATGACTTGAAGCTGAGAGTTCAATTTGGCATCTTTGTGTTCAGTCTCACTAGTTGATGCATCTAACTATTTGTTACTCTATCTCATGTTACAGAATTTCATTCTTGGCAAGCAAAGAAATTAAGCTGAATTTACTGCAAAATGATTGCTTGATCCTCTTTGTAGTGGTCTGCCATTGTAGGTGAACATAACCAGATGGGATGCTAATTTTGGATGGAGTATTTCAGGGATAGATTGTATTATAAAAAAAAATTCCTTGAGATAAAAATTTGATGGAGTAGAAGGCATACTCTATATCTATTATGTAAATTTCTCATGATTTTGATATTGAAAATTGTAGTGGGAGATATGCTGTTTGTACATAGTATATAAAAGGAGTTGAGTTTTTTTTTTGGTCAATTGTTTTCACTTATATGGTTAAATACCTGGAATTATTTTTATGCATGGTGCTTAAGTTGCAGTTTGTTCATAATCTACTATACTAATAGTACATGATACAAGTTTAATTTAACTCAAACGGGTGTTCCTGAAGATCGTTATGGCTCTATCATCGATTCATGCATGTAATCTGGTTCAAGTGTCGATATATATATATATATTTGTATTTTCGGCCTCCTTTTAATATTACTGTCGAATCATATACATTAGTATATTGATTACAAATGTATAGCTAATTCGAATTTATTATTTACTTGATTTTATCATTTTCTGCTATGTGTCTGCAAGAGAGTTCCTATCAAATTAAATTAATACTTTTTCTTGAATTGATTTTTTTTTAAAAGATATTTTTTATTTTTTTTAATCAATACTTTAAGTTTCATTGGTTAATAATACGCATAATAAAATATCTATAACTCATCAATAAAACAACCTTTAATCAATTAAATCAAATTTTGATATTTTTTAAAATTAAAAGCTTCAAAGTTTTTATTTTATATTTTATTTATAGATACCTTTTATAACTATGTATTACTGGTAGTATATACACTACAAAAAATGCGGTGTTTAACCACGACAATTTAATCAGAGTTACTAGATAACGGTAGAAATTGACAAAAATCTTCGGCAGCGCAACACGAGCAGGCTCTTATCTATTTCTCCAATAAGCAAATTCACACGCGGACTTCTTATATCTTTCCTCACAACAAAGCTTATAGCAAAAAAGAAAGAAGGCGTTGCTTTTAAAAGCTTATTTGTTGATTCGGAGTTGCATTACTTTAACCATCTTCATTTTGGTGATTCAGCGTTGCTTTCTCGGGTACATCTTCCTCTTTTGTCCTTAGTTGAAGATCAGTTTCTGGTACTTTGTTCTCCATTTTCCCTTCTATGAGTTGTTTCCTAATTTGAGGTTCGCTAATCCCTTATAAAAGCTAAATCTAGGGTTAAATCTTGTGCCCTTGCTATTAAATTGTTCGTTAGATTCATGATGTGCCAGATTTAGGGTTTCAATAATTATTTGGGGCAGATAATTGTGTATGTACCTATTTCGTGTATCATTATTCTTTGTAATGGAAAAATATGAATTTTCAAATGCAAGCTCTTACACTCTTACTTTTCATATGATAGCTGATATTTTTTGGATTTGACATCAGTGCCTTGATTCATATTGGTTGCCTCCATACCTTTCTAAATCAGTACTCTTTAGACTCATGGATGCTGATGAAAAAGTTATAAGCAAAGTGAGGGCAATTGCTTGATGCTGAAATAATTGTACTCATTTGCACGAGCTTGACAATATTATTTTATTAATTTTAATAGTCAAATTACATTCTTGAATGTTTACTATTTTATTTATTTATTTTTATTTTTATTTTTATTTTTATCTTATTTCAACCCTTTCGTATTTTTTATATGGGTTCATCTATTACTGAACCCAATTAACTTCAGATAAAGGTGTTGTTGCTAATGACTTGTGATATGTGATAAATTAGGGATGTTTGTAATTGGAATTTAAGGCTTATGATATGTAAATATCTGACTTCTTGTTTATTAGGGTACCTATTGCTATTGCTTTTAATATGTTGGCCTTTTGACCTTAGTAGTTTAATTTTAATAATCTTTTACCGAAATAATTTCTTGGTGAAAAGAATTACCTGTGTAATGCATAACGACGCGGTATGTAAGGTATCACGTTGAGAAATGATAGCATACAAGCCGCGTCCTTTACAAGTTTGTTGGCCAATGATGCTGATTGATGGAATGGAACGTGACATATAGGGGATCATGTTTCTTGGTGATAGTACACCAACCGTGTCCTTAACATTTTATTTGAAAATTAAAGAAAATACAACAGTTACGATTTATAATTATATTATAAAATGGTTTCTTTTCATAGACTCAATTTGGGAAGCAAAAATGTTAAATGATATAGAAGGAATAAGAATACAGTTAATTCATTGTTATTTTAAACAACTTTACTAATTTATATAAGGGTGGGAACTCAGACATACTAAAACTTAACAAGAATGAAATGAAAATTTATATACGATTTTAATGGGAAAATGATGTTAACTTTTTTTTTTTTTTTTTGATAAACATGATATATGGTTTTAATATGGAGTATGAACATAAGAATATATGTTTTTTTCGTAAAGCTACATAAAAAATAAATTTTATCTACTTAAATATAAAACAGTAATAAAGTTTAATAATATTAATATAGCATCT
This sequence comes from Gastrolobium villosum, assembly GCA_032173675.1. Taxonomy (NCBI): domain Eukaryota; kingdom Viridiplantae; phylum Streptophyta; class Magnoliopsida; order Fabales; family Fabaceae; genus Gastrolobium; species Gastrolobium villosum. The sequence goes on from JAVKPL010009470.1 coordinate 103,103, forward strand.
TTAACAATTTTAATAGATTAATTAATACAAATATAATAAGCTGTTTCTGATACTAAATAAATACAACCACAATAATATAAACAAAACAAATTATCAAATTTAGGATTCCACTAACCTGTAAAAACAGATATAAGATATTTCAAACCCTAAACCATTAAATATTACTTCTTACTTGGTAAACTAAGATTAAAGAAGAAAGATGTAGGTTAGTGGAATCCTAAATTTGATAATTTGTTTTTGTTTATATTATTATGATTGGATTTAATTGCATGAGATATTATTGTTATTGTATTAGGCAGTTTATAAAAATTGTTAAAAATGCTATGTTTATATTATTAAACATATTAGGTCAGTGGTTTAGTATTTTATGCATATATAATTGTATTTTTACGTTGTTTAGAAGTCCCATATTTTTTGGCTAAAAATCTTAGATATTATTTATATTATTACAAATTTTTATTTAGTATCAGAAACAACTTATTATATTTGTATTAATTAATCTATTAAAATTGTTAAAGATGCTATATTAATATTATTAAACTTTATTACTGTTTTATATTTAAGTAGATAAAATTTATTTTTTATGTAGCTTTACGAAAAAAACATATATTCTTATGTTCATACTCCATATTAAAACCATATATCATGTTTATCAAAAAAAAAAAAAAAAATTAACATATATCATTTTCCCATTAAAATCGTATATAAATTTTCATTTTATTCTTGTTAAGTTTTAGTATGTCTGAGTTCCCACCCTTATATAAATTAGTAAAGTTGTTTAAAATAACAATGAATTAACTGTATTCTTATTCATTCTATATCATTTAATATTTTTGCTTCCCAAATTGTGTTTATGAAAAGAAACCATTTTATAATATAATTATAAATCGTAACTATTGTATTTTCTTTAATTTTCAAATAAAATGTTAAGGACACGGTTGGTGTACTATCACCAATAAACATGATCCCCTATATGTCACGTTCCATTCCATCAATCAGCATCATTGGCCAACAAACTTGTAAAGGACGCGGCTTGTATGTTATCATTTCTCAACGTGATACCTTACATACCGCGTCGTTATGCATTACACAGGTAATTCTTTTCACCAAGAAATTATTTCGGTAAAAGATTATTAAAATTGAACTACTAAGGTCAAAAGGCCTAATATGTTGTTGGGCGTTGCAGCTACCTTGTTTGCTCCATGTACGAAGAAGCGGCTTCATTAGCTTCTTCTATTTTGAAGTGCTTGCGTGATGATTATAATGATGCTATTCAAGATATGTTGAAATAAATTGCTATGGTGCTTGTTCAGGCATTCAAGGATCTTGGTAGGTAATTTTCTTTTTTCTCAAAAACTAATTTAAAAATTGAATATAATAATCATGAATTTGTGGGTTGTCTTCTGCAGGACACTAGAAATTTATAATCAACTAAGACTCCATTTCCTTTCAGTAAAAGCTATTCTCGCCAGAGTTCTTCTTACTGGGTATGCTATGCTTAGCTCCACTCTTATTGCATCTTTTCATCTTGATTTCTTTAACATCATCCAATAATCCACTATTATGTCATGTGTGATTTATTCTTGATGCTTACTTTAGATAGTGTATTGTCCATATATTGTCCATAAAAATGTGTCTGCAAACGTGGTATTGGAAAGTTTTTACGCAATTATATGAAGATTAAAACTTTTGCGATTTGGCATTTGAACTGCAAATGGGAAACAGAGTTATAGTGCGGTTTTGGCTGATTGGAAATGCACAATTTGCCAGCTGACACGAACTGTTGGAACAGTGCATCAACTTTAATTTTAAAGATCGTTCTATTTTAATAAGCACAAGTATTGTACGTCAAATTGCTATTTTTAATTTTCACATTATATAATTTTTATAAGTTAAATTGTAGTTATATATATTTTTTTTATATTTCTTAGTTTCTTCAACCAGATCTTATAGATGCCTTATGCAAGCATATTTTTATTTGAATGCACATGGCAAAATATGTTGAAGAATTTGAGTTATTGTTCCCTTTATATTAACTTATGATTAAACATTATTTTATTGGAATGTGATATTTTGACTAGAAGTGATAAGTTCATAACTGATAAGTTCAGGTGCACCATCCACTCACATCTATATTATTCGTCCCTCTGTATTTAGAAGCTCACCGGTTTCAATGCGTTTTGGTACTCACACACCTTTTCATCGTTGGTTCAATATTATGTGAATCGGTGCTTACATTACATGCGAGTTTCATCTTCTATTCACTGCAAAATTATTCTAATTTATTCTCTCCGATTTCTTTGATTGGTTCGATTTCTTTGATTTTGTGGATTTATTTGCACAACTTGATGTACCAGCTTTCTAAGTTTGATTCAACGATAAATTACTCACTTTTTTTGTTTTCATTATTATCTCCAGTGCAGTTGAGGTGTAGTGGGGTTCACCCATATGATCGTCCTGTCAAATCAAAGATTGTGAGTTTATGCTAATTGTGTTTTCTAGAAATTGGATTTTGGATTGGTCTTTGGTTAAGTTTCACTTTCAGGTCTCTGCTCTGTAAACATTAGATTCGAAGCCGTATGAGTTTATTTATAACATTTTGGTAACTCGTCTATTGTATGTGTAAGAATTGACTGTTTGGAAATTGGTTCAGGAATTGAATTTCAGAGATTTTTCTAATGGCAACGAATTCTTCTAATGGAGAGCACCAAACCAAACAACAGCAAAGGAACCTCCCCTGTCATCTCCTTTGCGATTTTCCAAGTTCTTTCAGGTGAATTGTAGGGTAGCATTTTTGTAGCACGGTGTCATTCTGATTGTTGCAATTTTTTTTGTTTCTTGGATCTTGTTATGCGAATTTCATGTTAATCTTGTTGTCATGTTTTTTCCTTTTGGTGCATTGTTTGGTTTTGATTAAATTTGAGTATGACCTGTTAAAACTATTAAAACATAAATTCGTTTACTGGCAGATGACTAACTGGTGCTTGTGAGCGTCCCGTTTTCACTCTGTGATGATTATTTATATACGAGTAAACACCCTTTTTCGTCCCTGATAATATTCACGAAGTCCCTTTTGGTCCCCAACAATAAAAAAGGCTCATTTTGGTCCTTAATTTAGAAAATTAGAGCCACGCTAGTCCTTCTGTTTGTTGAGCAATGACGACGTCATTAACGTCTTTGACGTGTACCGTTAAATGATGACTCACATTCCAAGTAGGATAAAAAACGACGTCGTTGAGTCCCTTTTGTTTTTTTTTTTCTTCTTCTCTCCCACTTGCAGCACCACAAGTGACGTCGTTCAGGCACTTTTAATTTTTTTTCTCTCTTCTTCTTCTTCTCTCTCTCTTCTTCTTCTTCTTCTTCAAGGCGAGGCGAGGCTGCCATGGGCAACGCTTTACTTCTGCAAGGTGGAGACTGAGAGCTTCAAGGAGTTTCATGCTAACAACATTCGTGACACCTTCAGAATCCTTCTCTCGATGAGATGCGTGAGCGAGTAGTCCCCTTGGTGCGACCGCTTGAAAAGGAGTAACATACAGCAACAACGCAGAAAGAAGACAGAATGTAACGAAGATGACTGTAGCGCGTGAGTCTCTCCAGCTTAACAGTGCTTGAATCCTCTCTCCTTGGCTAGCCAAATCACCTACCATTGTTTGAATTCTTCCCGCAATACTCCTTAAATGGTCGTATCTCATTCTCACAAGGTCAGGGTTCCGGCTAGTGGGGAAAGTGTCAAACTCCTCATCCAACTCATCAGGGTGCACTGCTTCAGCTTGTGAGATTCTTGTATTCATGTGAGGAGGGTACCTGGGTCGGTAACGGAAGTTCCATACCCCATTCAAAAACACGTAGAGAAAAACAGTCTAAAGGTAATAAATTTAATAAAAAAATATTTCTCAGTTCTTTGGTCTCTGGAGTTTTGTTAAATTTAATCTTTCTATCTAATATGCTACTGATTAAAATCTTTGCCGCATAAATTAGTACTTCAGCAATATACTTGGGACAAAGTATTTCACGGTTAACTCACTTTGCATGCCCACTGTCTATTCTCCTTGGTTACTGTTAATTCCAAACGTGGTAAATACTAAATAGAATTCATGAAGTGGCATACATCAGAAATGACGGAAGGGGTATTATTATTGCTGTTATTTGCTACGAAGAAAATTCAAAACTTGTTGCAAAATAATGATAGATTGGAGTAATAGCATAGCTGTATTGATTTGTTCGTATTTTTGTTCAGCATTACTTTGGGCATTTGGAAAAAAATTCCAGCGTTGTTGTTGTATGACATGTTCTGTTTTCCTATAAAAAAAATTGTGCGCTTCCTGTCCTTTTGAATTTGAACATGTATTCTAAATTGACAATGAGGCTAATTTTGGATTAAATATGACTTTAGTCTTTAGTGCTTTTAGGTTTTACTTATTACTTTTTAAAAAAAATATTAGAACAATTCTTATCATTGCATAGGCCTCGCACTTGATTTATATAAATAAATAAACTTTTTAAAATCTTCTCACTACTTGTTCATCAACATCAAACATAACATAAGAACAGACTATTTTTAACTTATAATTCGAGAGAAGGATTCTGAAGGTGTCACGAATGTCGTTAGCATAAAACTCCTTGAAGCTCTCGGCACAGTCTCCACCTTGCAGAAGTAAAGCATTGCCCATGGCAGCCTCGCATCGTCTTGAAGAAGTAGAAGAAGAAGAGAGAAGAAGAAGAAGAGAGAAAAAACAAAAAAAGTACCTGAACGACGTCGCTTGTGGTGCTGCAAGTGGGAGAGAAGAAGAAGAAGAAAAAAACAAAAAAAACAAAAGGGACTCAACGATGTCATTTCTTATCCTACTTGGAATGTGAGTCATCACTTAACGGTACACGTCAGAGACGTTAATGATGCCGTCATTGCTCAACAAACAGAAGGACTAACGTGGCTCTAATTTTCTAAAATTGAGGACCAAAATGAGCATTTTTTATTGTTGGGGACCAAAAGGGACTTCGTGAATATTGTCAGGGACGAAAAAGGGTGTTTACTCTTTATATATATATATGATATTGATTTGTAATCATTTTATGAAATTATCTGGTAATTCAGATAAATTATTTTCACCGGGAACATGTGTAACTAAATTCAGATATCTCAAAATGTGGACTAGAGAGCTGATTGGATATTCTAGTTATTTGGATTTTATGGTTGAAATATTGCACTTGTCAAAACATACTTTGTGATTGCAAGCTCAATGTTTCAGCTTATGAATAAGAGACTAGGCAGAAAGTCAGGAATAAGTTGGATTTCTTTTATGGGAAAAATATTTATTCTTTTAAATGACACAATTTACATCCTTTCACTCTCATAAAGAGGTGGGACCACACCTTTATTTTTTTTGTCAACTCTCTCTCCTCCTTTATCTATCTCTTTCTCTCTCTTAAAATGACACAACTTTACATCCTTTAAAATGACACACACTTTTCACTTTCTTTATATATATACTTTTTTAAGGTAAGAACATGAAAGTAGTTTTCCTTCAGACTACTGTATATCAGACTTACTAACCTGATCTGTTGGTAAATTAAAGGTATGCCCTCAAATTTCACTCTCCCCCCAACACCCAAATGTTTTATGATTTCAGCAGATTACATGCTGCAATGCTTCAAAGTTCCTAGCTGTTGAATTGGATTTTTATTGATATTTTGTTGGTTCGTTGACTCATAATTCTGCATTTAGTTTTCTGATTTCTAGGTATTCAGTATTCAGTCATTTTTAGAGTTTCAGAAATAAAAAGGGTTAAAGAGGAAGTCCAAAGATTTGAGTACTAGACATATTATCTTCTCCACAATTTCTTTACACCTAATATTAAAAGTCCAAAGATGAATTTCCTTTTGTGAGCAGTGTGTGACTGGGTGGTTCTTGGCCCAGTTCTGACCTGAGTCTTTAGGAAGTTCCTGTAGCTGGTTGATTATAAGAGGGAATACAACAGGGATAAGAACTGTTTGAACAAAGTAGGAGCATAACTCGTATAGGTACGACCCCATAACTTCAAATCTTGAGGTTAGGACAAAAATTTTTACCTAGGTAAGACTACTAACTTATCTGTCTTCACAACAAGGTATTTTAACTCTCATTAATATTAAGGGGAATTAATGAGGCAAGTAAACCTTTACTTTTCCTTTCTCTAAGAATGAGACAAAATCTATTTCAAATATTTGAAAGTTTTATGATAATTTTAAGAAACCCATAAACTATAAATCAAAATTATCCACACTAATTATTTTTATGTACTTGAAGGCTTCTTCACATGTTTTTTTTGCATTTTGTCTTTTAACTAATTATATTTATATTTATTTTCTATTGCTTACTTTATACAAGCTATTGTTTCCAAAGTGATTTTTCATGTTTAAATCTTTTTATATGACATTTAGTACAAAGTTCTGAAATTTAATTTATGATTGAATATGAATGTTATTGATGGCATGCTTCATTTATTACTTCACATTGGAAAGACCTAGGCTAACCTACTGTGACTTTTATTTGTATTTCGTACATTCTTGAATTTATGCTCTGATGTGTTTGAGATGAAATTAAGTTAGAATTTGGGACTTCCATACTTCAGCTTTTAGATGTTTCTACATTTATCTTTTTTCTCCTTGATTTCAGTTTACTTCAGTGTGAATATTTCCTTCTGAATGCTTTTTTCCGGTGAATGATAATTTTTTCTTTTATTTTTTTTTATACAGGTATGATTTGGTGATAAGCTCTTTTAAAAAGAGGATGCATACAACAATTCTTAGAAGACAGATTTGAAAAATGTGTTGTCATATTTTGTTTAGTTGAACAATGAAGTTAATATTTTGTATAGATGTCTTGTGACAATCACAAATTTATAGTTTTAGCTTTATTTGGCAATTATTTCTCTTAAATGATGTAAATGGAAAACTTGATTAGTTCCTTTTGATGGCAATTATCAACCAATGAATTTTGAGAAATTGTGTAAAAAACATGATTTACTCATATGAATAGAAAAAAAAATATTGTGTTAAATCATGTACTCCACTTTATTTAATTCTCTTTCTTAATTTGGTTTTTGGTTCTTGTATCAAATGCAATATTTATTATTTGCTTTTTATATGATTGGGAAAATTTGTAATATTTTTTTAAAAATTCCTTATAATCTAGCCACGGTTTAGTCTGTGGTAAAATAATTTTTTTGATCATTGGGATCAAAATCATATAGCCACGAACAAACGTGGTTAAATAAATGTTACCACACTCATATAGACCGTGCATAAATGCAAAAAATACTGTGGTTAAAATAATGCAATGCCTCTTTTAGCCACCGTTTCCGAAATAGTGGACAACTCATTTAGCCACGATTTTTATCATATTAGCCACGATTTTTGCCGTAGCTAAAGAGCAATTTTGTTGTAGTGATAGTTATTACATTAAAATTATTTTTTCTCTCACTCAACGTCAGCAGATAGGTCTAAAAAGTGATTGAGGAAACAAAAAAAATTATAACTATGTACTACCTGTATTATATAATTACAAAGGATAGTTGTAAATAACTTTATCTATAATGAATGTAGAAATATTTATCCATATATATATATATATATATATATATATATATATATATAATTTTTCTGAGTTTAAAATACTGGTTCAATGCATGGATACGTTTTGTTGAAATTCACATATATAATTTGCGTGAGCAATACTCAGGCAAATTTTGTTGAAATTCGCATTCTTTATTTTTCGTGAGCATACTTGTTCAATGCATGTATACGTTTTCTGAAATTCACATATGTACTTTGCGTGAGCAATACTCAGGCAAATTTTGTTGAAATTCGCATTCTTTAATTTTCGTGAGCCATACTCGACAATGTCTTCTGCCCACGAGTTATTTACTAGCAGGAAAATTATTTTTTTATGTAATAGAAGATAATTTTACCATGTCATGAGCCATCAAAATTTGTGTTATCTTTTTTCTTCTTCTTTTTTGTTAATTAATATTGGGCTTTATCACTTATTGTGTCTATAACATGAAAAACACTAAACATAATAAAAGAGAAGCTATTATTATTATTATTATTAATAAAGTACACATTTTTTTTTCTATATTTGGTTAACAATCACGTTTGAGGCTACAATTGGGCCTTGAATGTCGTTTCATATCAATCGGGCCTTGAATGTCGTTTCATATCAATAATGTGTAACAAATAAACAGCATAACTATTGTACACAAAAAAGAATAAAAATAAACACCATAACTGACTGAGGATAGAGGGATAATATTCTTATCCTAACTAGGAGATAAGTCCTCATAACAATTTTAGAATAACTATGGCCCAAGTCCAATTAAATAATCACTAACTCACTTAAAGATGCATTAATAATCCCATAAATTGAATATAATCGCTTTAATTGGGTTAGACTTATTTGGTAGCTTCTAATATATATATTTATTTAATATTTTTGGCTATAAGTTAAATTTAACTCTGGCCGTGGGTACTAAAACCAGCTAAATCTCCAAGTTCCTCCACCTCTTTCACCAATTGCTCTACTTTTTCCACCACTTCCATAAGCAATGACCCCAAGTTTGCAATTGTTAGCACTTCTACATTCTCAGGTGTTCCAACCTTGGATGTGGAAATTACCAAATTTAGCTCTGCTCTTGCTGCTTTCAACTTGGCCAACATGCTACTCTCTGTTTCGCATTTTCTCATTTGCTTCATACTGTCACCGAGTTCTCGCATAGTCCATATAATCCATGACCCAATTGTTTCACATGGTTCTAAATGGACTGATTTTGAATGCCTCAGAGATGCCATGGACTTGTTACAAAGATTCAATGAACCAAATAAATGAGCCCATTAAATATATTTTTGTCATTTTGCAATCATATAAATTGTATGCAAAATATACCTACTTGTTCTGAGGATCGAAGGCAAAGCTCCATTGCAACAATAAATGCAACCAATTCACGAAGAGACTCTCCAATGTTTAGGTATTTTTCCCATGGGTAGGAAAATCCAAATTTTCCATGCCAAGGTTCCCATTTTGCGAAATTTGCCTGGAATAAAGCATAAACATTGATTCAACACTTACACCTCTCTCGATAGAAGAATTGCTCACATTGGAAACAAATAATAGCCCAACTTAATATTTAGCTTTTCATTCACTAAATTTTTTTTATTTATTTCAGATCCTAATTACCTATTTGAGACGAGTGAGTATTTTTATAAATTTTAATTCTTTGAGTTAATTATGAGACTAATATCAGTCGGGACATAGTTACGGTTAAACTTCACCTCTTCCCAAATATGTATATAGTGGAAACTATGTGAATAAGCTCAGTCAGTTAGGCCCTTAAATAGGCTATACCTATGTAAAATAGTTTAGGCATGGTTTGGTTTATGTTAGTCTTGTTAGGTCCAAATCATAAGCCTAACCTTATCTATTTTAAAAATAAAAGTTCGGGCATAGTCTATTAGCACATCTAAATCTATTAGTCATTCAATTATAAAAAAGTAACTAAAATAATCTTACTTTATTATTCAAAATTATTAAAATAATAATTTATTTATTTTATTTAAAATAAATAATATAATATAAGTCGACCTATAGGTTAATAGGGCCGGTATGTAAAAGAAAACATATGACCCATTTTGTAAATAGATTTCTTTAAAGCATGTGCATGTTCTATTTGATTATTTGATTATGTACAATAGGCCGAGTCTAACCTGTAGGACCCTATTAGGCCCATTTACACCTCTAGAGAATCAAACTAAATTCGCTTCTCACCCAATCAGATTATATTACCATTATTAAGCCCATTTACATCCATAGAGAATCAAACCAAGATTTTATTCTCACCCACTCAGATTGTGCTACCAATTTAAGTACACCCATTGGCTCATTCAGTAACTTTAAGTAAGATATCTAATTTATCTAAGAGAAAATCGTTTTTGCATCAAACTGCAGAAAGCTTTCTGCATTTGCTGATTTTTTGTCTCAGTGGCAATATTTGTTCTATGCCACTCATGCAGAAAAATAATACCTTTTATGAAATATGTAAAATAAAAATAATAAAAAATCTACGTACCATCAATTCATCCTTGGACTTGGAGTTCAACATCGACTTGCAAATATTGTTGTTAGCTCCGGGATGGTTTTCCATTTCACCAGCCAACTTGGTACATTCTTCTATGCAATCTACAATGAAAGACAATTTTTATTTTTTGACTTAGCTATATATTTAAAGCTTTATTATATTAATATTGAATCCCATCCACTTGTTTATGAAAGAATTGAATTTGAACATGAAAATCATCATTGTGAGAAACCCTAATCTCATATATATATATATATATATATATATATATATATATATATATATATATATATATATATATATATATATATATGATTATGATCATTTTACAACAGTGTAAGTTACACGCTTAATTTTATCTGTTAATCTCACTTTTATCTAAGGGTTCAAATTTTTTAGTAATGTGAGCCATTGGATACAAGTGAATCAATGATCAAGATTGAACGTAAAACTTCTAACTCTTACACCGGAGTAAGAATATCTTGCCCCCCATATATATATATAAATAAAATACGTTCTCATGTTGCTAGAAAAAAAAGTTTTCCTACTACTCCTTATAACTATGTATTATAGGAAGTATATAATTATAATAATACTAAAGTTATATTTTTTTTCTCTAATTAGATATTGTCAACTGACATAGAGACAGAGAAAAATAACTTTAATATTATAATTATGTACTCCGGAGAGTACATAGTTATCAAGGGTGGCATTAGAAGAACTTTTTTGCACTAATAAGAGAAAAAGGGACCCAATATATATATAGGGCAGAATATTCTTACACCGGTGTAAGAGTTAGAAGTCTTACACTCAATCTTAACCATTGATCCACTTGTATCTAATGACTCATATTACTAAAAAATTAGAGCCCTTAGATATAAGTGGAATTAACGGACAAGATTGAGAGTGTAACTTACACTGATGTAAAATAATCCTGACTACTATATATATATATATATATATATATATATATATATATATATATATATATATTCTGGTTAGTGTATTGAATATCTTTGCTAGAATCCATTTAATTATATATATATATATATATATATATATATATTCTGGTTAGTGTATTGAATATCTTTGCTAGAATCCATTTAATTATCAAACTACAGCACGTCACAATAGTTACCTCGGCCACTTGTAGGATGTAAATGGGTTAGATGACCTACAATCCTACCTATATTAGATTATATTTGACCTATTATATCTACTAATATAGAATAAGCTCAAATATTTGAAAAAGTCTATTTAGTAAGTATGTCATGGGCTTTTTTTATAATACCTGACCTATAAGCCTACAAACTGACCTATATCATATTATTTATTTTAAATAAAATAAGTAAAATTATTATTTAAATAGTTTTGAATAATAAAGTAATATTATTTTAATTATTTTCTAAATTCTTGAATGCCTAATAGGCTTAAATAGGCTAACAGGTCTATTTCAGACATTTTATTTTTTAAATATAGATTAAGCGAGACTTATAATTTGGTTTACATAAGGCTAATAGATTAAACTAGACTTAAAATATTTTACATAAATATGACAAATTTATAAAAAAAAAAATGACCTCTTTAAGTTAAAGCCTTTCCCCTAATCAGCTTATTTACATCCTTAGTTATTGCATTGTTTACATGTGGAGTGTACTATAACCTCGGCCATTGCTTCTACGTTACGGATGTCTATTCAACATTAGGAATATCATTTTTAATTTCTTTTTTTTGGTAGAAAAAAAAATTAGAAATATCTTTTTTAATTTCAATTAGTGAACATATATGATTAAAAATTATTTGGCAAAACTAGTTTAGTATTTCTTTTTTGTTCCTGAGAAAGAAAATTGAAAAAGAAACAATTTTTCTCTTTGTTCCCAAATATATTATTTATTAAATACACACATGGTATAATGTGTGTTATCAAATATATTTTTTCTTCAGAAAGCCTTCGTCATCATAAAAAAAAAATAAAAAAATTCCTCAAAAAATAAATTCAGAAATAGAATATTTGTCATGCACATTCTATGTAATCTAGCACCAAAGCAACTCTTCGCACTTATCATTCATATTTGTCATGCTCACTTTATGTAATCTAGGCACCAAAGCAGCTCTTTCCCCCCCTATCATTCATAAGTACAAACGACTCAAATCCTCGAGTACACAATCTTCTCTAGTTTCACGGACTCCAGTCATTGCAAGGGCACCACAACCACCTCTTCACCAAAGCACACGCACGAACCACCATCAATAATTCTCAACCAGCATACAATTAACTCTACATCAACATCATATCATGTCCAAATAACTCGGACATAACAATATATATGAAGTATTCTATAAAAAAGAATATGTTTTTTTGGTACATGTTAAAAAACTTAAGTGGGTTATTTAAAATATCACAAAAATACTAAATTAAGGCCTTTTGATCCTCATTTAATGTGAAATGAAAGTATTTTTTCTTATTGGTTTCAAAGACACATATTTTATCAAATGGGGGATGCGGGCATCTAAGTTGTGTATGTGATGATGTACAATTTATGTAAAAGTCAATGCAAGTTTGTCATGTGTTGTACACCGCAAGTTGCGAATATCAATACACTTGAATGCACACATATCAATACACTTTCGCTACATTATTTTGACAAAATATTTAACCAAAGATTGATAAAAAATTAAAATGTAGAAACCGTTTTTGCTTGAGATTGTATATACCTTGAATGGTATTGGCAAGGCCTAGGAATCGTGAAACTGTAGAATGATGAAGCTCATCGCTGGCCCACATGGGAAAGACGAACAAGCTCACACAAATGCAAACAAGCAAACCCATTAGAATTGTGGAGAGACGTTCACGGGCTGCTTTCCAGACACTGTCTTTAGAGCCATCACTTATGCCATACATCACAACTAGATTGAAAGTCATTATGAATATCATAAATCCGTAATCGTATCTCTTCTTGATGCTTGGAACCGTTCGTAAATATGTAGCAACTGATCCTGAAATTAATATGTACCCCACCTAATGTTTATTAAAGATATGCACTACTTCAAATAAAATATAGGTAATAGGTTCAACTATATATAGTAAAGTTATTACCACATGCATATATAATGTTCTAATACTAGTAGAACTGACTAGCTAGCCAGAAGGCAAGAATCTTCACAATATTTAAGTCTTTGTCACACAAAATTGAAAATATATATAAAAAACTTAGAGTAAATACTTTTTTTTTTTTTTTTTGTCCTCAGCAAATTTCACGATACCCGCTTTAGTCCCTAACAAAGAAAAGGACTATTCGTGGTCCCTAAGAAATCTAAAATTGTCCCCTTTAGTTGAAATCGTGATCCCTCACAAATTCAGAAAAGACCCACATTAATCTCTCAAAAGGACTAAAATGGGTCTACTTTGAATTTATTAGGATCACAAATAATCTTTTTATTTACTAAAGACTAAAGCGAGCATAGTAAAAATTGATGAGTATTTACTCAAAAACTTACCAGAGATAAATACTGAAGCACCAAGCATAATGAAGTCGGCAACCCCTCCAATGCGTAGGGCTAAAATTGCCGTTAAGAAACCCAATCCTCCTCCTAAAAGAGTTGCCATTCCACGATTGAAGCTCTTTCCTAGTGATGCTCCTGATATGTTGATCAAATTAATGTACATTAATAGATTCATCATTGCTTCGGAGCCATTAGAATATATTTTCCACCATCTTTGCAACGAATAAGAATTGAAGCAATAATCATATTATATGTTAAGTGTAGTAAAGTACCTGCATAGAATTCAAAGACTACGACAACAGTTATGATAGCCCACATTGCATTGTCCCCAACTCGGTCATACAGAGGTTTCAAGATGAATAGTAGCGAAACCAAAACCAAGGCGATTCCCACTTTGATACTGTGGATTATATTCCTAAAGTTACCTTTCATATGCTTGTCCCAGAAATTGGAAGCAATGGAGAAAAGAGAGCAGTGGAATTTATTTTTCAAAAGATAGGAATCAATTGCAATGGGTGATAGGAGTGTTTTTTTGTCCATCGTATGAGCAATATTGTCTTCTCCATTCGTTATGGATACTATTTCTATTGATTCCATTTTGTCTTTCCTTCCCCTTTTCGCTCCGTAACTTTTTTCAACTCATTCTCTTTGGGAGAACCTCCCCTTCTTATACTATGCAGGATCAGTTGAAGTACCAAATATTTTTGGTGTGAATTGACCTTGGCTTGGACAAACAAAGTAGAACGTCATTATTAGTGACCTTAGTGTGACACACATGCAAGCACACGAGCTACTTGTTTGTCATTATCTAGTGACCTTAGTGTGACGCACGTGCAATAAGCACACGAGCTACTTGTTTATCATTATTTAGTGACCTTAGTGTGACGCACATGCAAGGACTACCGTACATTATGCAGAATTCCGTAGCAGGATCCACTTATTTTATAAGGACAATTACTTTTACAATTTTTTTTTTTAGAACTTCAATTATGTATTTCGGTGAGTACATATACTTGAGAGAGTACTTTCTAAAATACATAGTTGAGTTTGTAAGAATCGTAAATAAAAAAGATTATAAACGTAATCCTTCCCTATTTTATATGTAGGTTAATTATTATATTTGTTGAGATATATAATCTCACATTAGTTGGATAAACAACTAATGTGGAGCTTATAAGGTCTTGGACACTTCCACCATTTGAGCTAGCTTTTGGGTGGTGTATCCCAAGATTCTTTACATGGTATTAGAATCTCGTGTTCCGGGTTCAATCCTCACCGCCCCCCACTTTCTTTTAAGTGGAATTTCTTTGTTCGCACAGGTAGGTGGACCTGTGCATTGTTCACCCTTCAAGCCCAGTGGGCTCTCGTGTGAGGGGGATATGTTAAGATATATAAAACTTGTTGAGATATATAGTCCCACATTGGTTGGATGAACAACTAATGTGGAGTTTATAAGGCCTTGGGCACTCCCACCCTAGCTAGCTTTTGGGGTGGTGACCTCAAGGTTCTTTACATGGTATCAGAGTCTCGCCGTCCCCCACTTTCTCTTGTGGAATTTCTTAGCATAGGTAGGCTGAGCTTGTTGCATTATCCACTCTTCAAACCCAATGAGCTCTCGTGTGAGGGGACGTGTTGAGATATATAGTCCCACATTGGTTGTATGAGCAACTAATGTGGCCTTTATAAGGCCTTGGACACTCCCATCCTTTGAGCTAGCTTTTGAGGTGGTGTATCCTAAGATTCTTAACAACATTTGTGGCCGCTTTCCACTATCTATGTAAATTTTATATGGATTCTAGAATCCAGGTTTATGAAATAAGCATGATAGGCCTCCTCCATTGTGCTTTAATTCTTCTAATGTATAAATTCATTTTCACACTCCAAGCTACGATACATGCTTGTATTTGCATGTCTATAAAATGTCGCGTGTAACTGCATGTTTCAAATGCTTTTAGCTACATTTTGGGTCCTTCAATTATCTGCAACTTCATATCCATTGCTATTATTTAGCACTACCAAATTAAAGATGGTACTTTTTCTCTCAAGTAAAAACGATAATACATGCATGTGAGGATTATTATATTAGACACGATTTTAGAGCATGAATGGCTTACACAAGCCAAGCACCAATCGTGCAACACGCATTGGCTTATAATTCCATTATGGAGAAAAGCATGCTCTATAACGCGTGATTACAACGGAACACGCATTTGTTTAAGATTCGATAATAATATGAAAAATGCTACATTCATTATACATAAAAATTCAACCCACGTTACCGTTAAGCATGTGTATCAATGGGTAGGAAGTTGTTCCACCCATTGACAATCATATAATGGTTTATACAAAAATAATTCAATCCATCGTTATTGCTAAACTCACCAACCAAAGGGAGGTATCCCCGTACAAGCTGGGGTAGGCATGTATCTAATATATTGTATAAAAATAGTTTCTACACATTAATTTATAATTTGGAGCTGAAAAGATGAAACTTAAGCAAATAGAAAAAGAAGACAATTAAATAAATACACACTCACTGTGCGCTAATCTGGTTTAAAAATAAAATAAAAGAATTTAAGCCTGACACACCAAAATATGATGTGGTTTAATGGTATCGAGTTTGAGTTGCTAAAATGTAGCTGTATTAAAACTTGGTAAAAAGAACTTCTCCTCGTGGTGGCTCGAATTGGACCGGTTAAATAATCAATGAACCTATGAATAATATGAAAGAAAGAGAGCAAAATATAATGATTTAATTATGTTTGATGATGGTGGATCATGATATTGGATCTTAGGTTAATGGTGTCTTCAGAGAAGATGATGACCGCAAGTAAAGTAAATCACTGGCCATCATGGCATTACAGTAATAGCAAAAATGCTAGGGTTTTAGATGGATACCTAAGAGGTAAAATTTCCATTTTATAAATGGTTCTTTATGTTGCAACTTCGGCAAATGCATCGATCTTACAAGTAATATAGTGAAAATAAGTGGGGTTGTCGTTTTCACAAGGACTGATTACCAATCACTAACTTATTTACGGGATTAAAGTCGGATCGATCTTAAAACGGTTTTGTTGAGAGAATTAATTTAATTTATAAAACAGAATTTTTAAAGAACTTATTTTTAATTTTCAATATTTAAGAAATCAAGAATTGAATTCAAAAATTAATAATGCGAAGGAAACCGTTTTTAACTTTTAATGAAAGACGTACTTAGGAACTCGACTTCCCCAATAGTTTCTCAACGAGTTTAACTTTCATGCAATTAAAAATCAATTATTGACAATTCTTTCTTATGTAACTGACTCCTCAATCCCTTGGTGGTTTCAGTTCTTTACTTTATTCTAAGGCTCTAATCTCTTAGGGTCTTTTTCTAAAGAAAGCTTTAAGGTTAATAATTACGCGTCATGAAATATATAAGACTATACCTAGAACATAAAAATTCTTGCAATTAATCAATCGGATTAAAGTATATAATATCCCTATTAGCTATGTAGCACCGACACGACACGCGACACGTGATACGATACGACACGACACTCCGATACGTCAATCTTAAAAAATTATGGATTTCGACACGTTGGGACACGTTTTAATATTAAAAAATATTTTTAAATTATATAGTGTATATTTCATTTAATATTCAATAATTTAACAAAAAATAAAAAAATTAGTAATACACATCAAAATATTGTCTTTCAACTTTCCTTTCCAATCCAAAACCACATAAGAAAAATTGATTCAAAGTTGGAATCCAAGGTGTTACATAAAGGGAGAAAAAAAAAATCTGATGTGACCAATGGCAACAGCAGAAAAAAAATTCACCGACACCCAATACCAAAAATTGTGGCAGCGTTCCTCACAAAAGACAAAAACATAAACTAAAAGAATACACTGTAAAATAAGAACATCAAGAACACAATCAAACATTATAAAAGGTGGAAGCTTTAATAAAAAAACAAGAACTGGGATGAAAGGGAGAGAGATCAGATTAGAGAGATTAGGGAGGAGGAGACACGGTAAGAGCGTAACAGGAATGACAACGATGGTGCTGAGATGATCTATTATTTACTTAAAGGAAAAAAGGGAGAAAATTGATATGATCATGAAGAAGCTTTACTAATATATTTTAATTTTTTAAAAAAATAATTTTTTTAAAACATTTAAAAAATTTACAAAAATGCCATTTGTCCGTGTCGGAACGTGTCGTATTCGGTCAATTCGCATGTCGGAATGGTCAACGTGTCGGAAAAAGTTGACCGCATGTCCAACACCGTGTCGGAGCGTGTCGCCGTGTCGGACACGACTCTCCCTATTTTTTGGAGTGTTCGTGCTTCCTTGCCTATTAGCATGCAAAAATCTATTACTCATTCAAGATTGATCAAGAACAAGACTATAAATATAAAATAGATTAATTCCATAATTAAAATACGAATAATAATTGCAACAAAGATTAAACAGCGTTTAAGAACCTATTGGTTTCGTGTCGCCCTAACTACATAAATAATTTTAGCCTTGCATAATCATGGAATCAGAATTTAAAGATGAAAATAAACTATAATGGTTCATAGAAACTTAGCAGAAAATTTAAATGACGATTCTTTAATCTTCTCCTCTTATTTTTCCTTCTGCAATCGTCGTCTCCAGAATTGCTCTTCTGCATCTTCTTAAGTCTCTGCCTTTGTCTTTGAATTTCTTCCGTCTTCTGAATTAATTATACGGCTTTTGTCACGTCCCTTTAAAGAGTTAAACTGGGCTTTTTATTTTTGGATCAGCTCACTGAAGCAAGCATATTTTATTCCTTCGCTGTTGAGCTCGCTGAAGCGAGTTGCTCAGCGAGCCAATTAAAACTTCTCGCTTGCTTTGCTTGCCGAAACAAGCTGCAGAATGAGCAAGAAATAATTTTTATTAATTCTTTATTTCCTTGATTTTGATCTTCCCAATTGCCTTTTGCCATCAGATTAGTGATTTGTTATATTGAACCTAAAACAACCTGAAATAATATGAAAAAGGATTAGAATCTTATCTAATTGTTGGTATTTTAATATCTTTTAGATTTATTAATTAACACTATATTAATAATCATATTAATCAATATTTAAAATAATTTTAATATTAAAAACATACTGTCTTTGACACTTGTCACTTTACCCGAAGGTGATTTGGGTAGGGCTTGCACCTAATTGCAAGATGCCGAATACATCGCTCCATAACAAATTAATAAAGTTCAATTCAACATTGATGTGATAATACAACATTTCTTTGCAAAAGAATTAATATATTATTGAGTAAATATCCAAATTGGTCCCTAACAAAATACTTAGTACCCAAATTCGTCCCTAACAAAGATAAACTAGCTGGGAAGTCCCTAACAAAGACGAACAGGACCTACGTTAGTCATTCTGTTAGTCCAAAAATGATGGTGTCACTGACGGTGCTGAGGTGTAATGTCAAGGGACATGCTAAACGCCACGTTGGAACGATGTCGTCTGGTGAGAGGGGATCCACGTTGCTCAGAAGTCGTCGTATGCTTTAAGGTTCTTCTTAACCCAGAAAGAAGGGGATTGAATAGAAGATTGAATGTTTGAATTTGGGGATAAATGATTTAGGGTTTACAATTCTGGGTTTATCCTTTATGCTGCAGGGTTCTTCATAGTCTGTAGGCGATGAATATTTCTTCTGGAAGGGGAGCTCAAGCCCTTGTAGTTCATTTGGGTCCAGAAGTGAAAGAAGGAGAGCTGCTCCATTGTGTAAATGTGGGAGGCACAATGTTGTTTACACCTCCAGTACCATTAGAAACCCAAATAGAGCATTTTTTGGGTGCCCCAATTTCAAGGTGATGTATTTCTTCCATGTGTTCTTTGTCTAATTTGAATGTTATTAACAGTTTGGTTTAGTTTGGTGTTAGGAAAAGAAGCCACACCATAATTTTTTTACATGGGAGGATGATGCTACATCGGATAACATGGAGATGGAAGATTGGAGAATTAACAAGTTGGAGCTGAATGTAGCTGAAATGAAATTCAAGTTGAATTTTTTGGACAAGAAGCTCAATGATGAACTGCAGCTGGAGGTGAACGAGCACAAAAAGAAGATTAATGACCACTATATAAAGATTGAAGACCTATCAATGAAGATGCAGACAGGGTTTGAAAGGGTTGAGAAGGAAATTATGCATGTGTGTATGTGTGCTAGGGTGTTTGCTGGATCCATTTTTATTGTGTTTGTAATATGTATTTATCTTGCTAGTTTGCTGGAGTGAAATAAAATGGAAGAACCAGTGTTGTAATGTAATGAGATGTTGTTCTTGCAATGTAAATAATATGGCTTATGTACTTGAACATTAGTTTATTGGCACAATGTGTAGTATAAATTTGAATGAGATGCAAAAAAAAAATGCAAAACACTATATGAACACTAAACTGAGACTGTGATGAAGGGAATTATGCAGAAGGGGAAATGACTAGTTGGTCTGCTAACACTTTTTGTGGCATTGGTGTAACCTCGAGTTTAACAGGGACTAAAAAGGACCCCGATAAATTTGTTAAGGACTAATATGGCTCTATGTTTAAGTAAACAAGAACTAAAAAGGTCATCGATAAAAATGTTGAGGACCTATAAGGGATATTATTTACCGATGAAGGCTAAGTTCAATTATGCTACACATGACCCCAAAGTGACATAGCAAACGAAATTATGGTAACCAGAATTGACAGAAACAAGAAAGTGTATCAGTACAATTACTAATGATAGATGGTTTGTTTCCCAATTTAAAAAATCCACATCCAAAAGAGAGCAATGACAACAAACAGATAGTAACAAGACATTTTCCCTTCATTTCATCATATCGTAGTTACAATTCCAAAAAATCCGACTGACATGATTCCATTAAGACCAACACAATACTGTTCCAAAAAAAAAATAAAGTGTTCCTACTTAATATGACCATAACCAGAGGCATACAAAAAAAAAAGCCAACTGACACATTTTAACAAGGCCAAAACCAAACT
The DNA here is from genome assembly GCA_032173675.1 of Gastrolobium villosum. Taxonomy (NCBI): domain Eukaryota; kingdom Viridiplantae; phylum Streptophyta; class Magnoliopsida; order Fabales; family Fabaceae; genus Gastrolobium; species Gastrolobium villosum. Next base: position 123,726 of record JAVKPL010009470.1, read on the forward strand.
ATTTCCAAAAATCTGGCCTAATTACAATTCCTATATCAGAGCCATCCAAAAAAAGGCCTAATGTTAGTGATTACAGAGTATTCCAATCATTTATGTGGGGCTGGTCTTGGTGGCCTGAACCCTGGTGTAGACATGAAGCTCATGAATCTGGCCTTGGTGCCACTACTTACTGCAGTTGATGTCTCATTGGTCAACCTCAGCAGGATTGCATGGAGATGGGCTGCTGCCTCTTGATGCTCTTGAACTTGGTTCAGCTTCAATTGTTGCATGCTGGCTACTTGTCTCTGGTACATGCATCCTTGACTCATGACTATTTCTTCAACTTTCCTTGACTGAATTACAACATTAACCGGTTTAGTTTTTGACTTTGAACGACTAGCAGGTCCCTTACATGTCTTGGGATAATGACCAGTCTCATCACACTTGGAGCATTGAAATTTGTAAGTCTTTCTAAGCTTCTTATTGGTCAGCCATGGACCACTTTCTAATACAGGGACCACACCACTCGATAGGCATTTCTTTAATCTAAACCCTAAAGGGAAACATGGACCACATTGTCCACTTAGCATGCAAAAAAAAACACGCATTAAACAACATAAACTCCATGGGGACCACAGACAACAAATGCCAAAGAACAATAAAAAAGTGTTCCAATATACTTCCACTCTCTTACCTTTTTTGTACGGAACGTTGAGCCTCACACCAAACCAAAGGTATTTCTTCCACCGGTTCCCTCTGATTGTTGAAGAACTTTGTAATCCAAACGCAGGCAAATGTTTACAGAAGAGTCTTATTCCTTCTCAACAATGGAGTGACAAAGTTTCAAGAGAGGGAAGTAAAGTGAACAACGGTTAGGTGAGGGGCGATTTTGGGCTTATTGAAATTATTCTGAGCAACGTGGATCCCCTCTCATAATCTTTTATTTAAATATTAATTTATTAATTTTTTTGCCCACTTAAATATGCAAATATTTTAATAATTACAATTATTGATTAAAAAACTTTAGAAAATATATTTTAGTAATTTAATTATGGGGAATGATATTGTAACAATCAAGTTGTGTTACTACCATGTTACTACCAATCAATCTCACCGTTAGATCGCTTATGTTGATCCAACGATTATATTTATTTCTATCTTTGTATGGTCATGATTTCCCAAATTTAATATTTAATATTTATTTTCACCTTTGTATGGTTATGATTTTCCATATTTAATGCTTTCACTTTAAATTTGGGGAATCATAACCATACAAAGATAGAAATAAATATAACCGTTGGATCAACATAAGCGATCTAACGATGAGATTGATTGGTAGTAACACAGCTTAATTGTTACAATATCCTTCCCCTTTAATTATTTGTTATACATGTGCGTGCATTTTATCATAGCGATTTATTGGGCAAAATGAGCGTACTAACGGTATTTTACAAATGTATCTGTAGCTCAAAGCATTTTTGAAATGCTTCGCCAAAGTATAGCAGTGAAACGCGACAAAATGTATGCATCGCCAAATTGTGCCAAATTGTCCCATTACGTTGTCCCGTCAGATTAACTGACGGGTTCCAATCAGCTTTAAACCCGCCACATTTCGGCCACCTAACTTGACGAGACTACATGATCCGTTGCACCCCTTCCCTCCCTTCTTCTCTCATTTCTAATTTCTGCCTGTGTACGAGTTTTGCTTCTCCTACTACGGTTGCGCTTGGATTGTCTACGCTCGAGAAAATTTATTTGGACATCTCTCGATTTTGTTAGTGGTTACAGGTATGGTAGAAACTGATTGTAGTAGTTTTTGTATTATGTTTGTAACCCTAAACCCTAGGATAGACAGATATGGCAGACATTGTTAGATCCAACTTGGGTAGATAACACCCTAGGACAAGTAGAAGGACAGATGAAAATAAATATAACCGTTGGATCAATATAATCGATCTAATGGTGAGATTGATTGATAGTAAATGGTAGTAACACAACTTAGTTGTTACAATATCCTTCCCCCATGTTTTATGTTGTTTCTCCGAACACAAAATGATTTTTAGAATTGTGTCTTGTGGTTGGAATTCTGGCTTATTGATCAAGCTCAACACTACTTTTAGGGAGTCTATTTTTCTTCTTTTTCTTTTTTTCAAAAGGAACCAAAACAAAAAAAACTTTTGATATGGGGATAAGTATTTCCCTCTCTTAACCGGTCAGCTTGTTCCATTTTATTTATTTATTTTATTAAGATTCTTCTCCTGTGCCTGCAATCATCTGATTTTGAGTTGCATCTTATGGAGTAGTTTGCTTGTACATACAATACTGTTTTAAGTTCTTTTACCTTGGTTCTTGGAATGTTATATAATGTGGGGCTTTACTCTTGTAGCAGATTTGAAGCAAGGAAGACGTTGGAAAAGCTATGGGACAAGAGGCTAGTCTTTGTTGGTGATTCAATTGGAAGGAACCAATGGGAATCACTCCTCATATGCTCTGTTCTGCCATTACAAATAAGAGTTCTGTCTATGAGGTTAATGGGAACCCAATTACAAAGCACACAGGCTTCTTGGCATTCAAATTTGAAGATTTCTACTGTAGCATTGAATATTACAGATCACCATTTCTAGGAGTGCAGGAATGACGTCCTTTTGAAGAAGTTAAAGAGGTAAAAATGACTTTGAGAGTGGATCATATGGACTGGACTTGTCATCAGTGGATAAATGCAGATAAGCTGGTTCTCAGTGCTGGACATTGGTGGAATTATGAGAAGACTTTCAAAAAGTAAGGATTTTTTAATTGTTATTCGATTGGCTGAATTGCTATTCTTAATAATTCAATTCAATCTTGGAGTGCCCCTTGTTTTGTCTTTTTAACAAGGGCATGTAAAAGAAGGCATTAATCATGTGATACTGATACAGTATGCAAAGAAGAAAAGTTTTCTTAGAAGAGAATTTCTTGTGGTAGATTGATTGATATATTTTCTTACCATAAGAATGGATTTATATGAAGGCTGTGATATACTTGTTTAGTTTAGATATTTACGAGCAACTATTTTCATTGTAATGAAAGCTTGTAAAGGGACAAGGATCTTTTTTGGCAGTAGAACTCTTGACTTCTACAGAAACTTTGGGAGACCAAAACTCTAAAGAGTTTCATCATTTTTTAGAATTTAATTCTTCAAAACAAGCGACAAGGCTTATTTTTAGGTGGTGGTTCCACTTTAAATTTTGGCAGGATATGCTTGATATACAAAAGTTGGGATTTTTTATCCAATGTTTATCTGCACTGTAATTGGTCTATAAATTTTTCACTACAATCTCTGCCAACCCTTGCTGTGCTGCCTCCTTCTTTGTCATTGTTGAATGTCTTGAAGCTGCGAGTTCATTTTGGCATCTTTGTGGTCAGTCTCAATAATTGGATGCATCTAACTATTTGTTAGTCCCTCTCATGTTACAGGATTTCAATCTTGGCTAGCAAAGAAATTAAGCTGTTTTAATTTCCTGCCATGTTGGAGAACATAACCAGATGGGAAGTTAATTTTGGATGGTGATTTTCAGGGATAGCTTGTATTAAAATAGTAATCACTGAGATACAATCTTGATGGATTAGAAGGCATACTACATATCTTTTTTTTGTAAATTCCTCATGATTTTGGTAGTGGCAGATATGTCGAGTGCCTGATGTTGCTGTTTGTAGTTAGTATACAAATGGTGATTGGTTTTTTGGGTCATTTGTTTTCATTTATATGACAAATACCCTGGAATAATTCCTATGCTTGGTGCTTGGTTTTCATTTATATACACAATGTTTTCATTTGTAAAAGGTGATTGCTTATTTAAAAAAAAAAGGTGATTTCTTGGAGCTCGTTGAAATTCACATTGTGTATTTTTATTTGTATTATTATGATAAGGTTAAGATTCCTCACTTTGAGTGTTAAACTATGAAATTTCTTTCTCTGTTTGCTTAATAATCATGTTTAAGGCTAAAATTTGGCTCCTTTCATACCAACTGGGGTGTGGTTGAGTGTTAAATGTAGAATTGATTCAAATAATTTTTGTGGAATAAACTTGTTTTCGAAGTGAGATTCAATTATATTTTTTATGGGACAGGATCCGTTTACAAACTTCTTGGAAACTTTTTACAAATTACACTATATTCTCCCGGGAAAACATAGTGTAGTTTGCAAAAGTTTGTATTCTCCCGGGAGAATATAGTGTAGTTTGTAAGAATTTATAAACAAAAAAGTTTGTAAATATAATCTGCCCCATTTTTTATATACTTCAAAAAACAATTATACTCGAATTTATTTAAACTAACTTAAAATTATTTCTTATAACTTTTTATGAACTAAAGGGAGATTATATTTACAATTTTTTTATCCTTACAATTATCTTATTATTGTTAAATCAAATTCAAATCAATGATTTTTAATTGATATCATTATCATTTTATTATGGTTAATTTAATTTTGATATAATAACAGCAAAATAATTATAAGGATATTGTAAGAAACAATGTCAAGGAAGTTATAGTTGTAATTATAAACTGTCTCTTAAAACAAGTCCCAAAAAAAAAGGCAAGCGAAGTAGTTTTAATTTTTTGGAAAAAACGAAGCATATTAATTATTAAACAGTTTACCTGTTTTCTATTTTTGGTGCCACACCTTTTCGCCTTAGTGAAAGTTTAAAATCGTATAATAAAACTCTTGTTCAACAAGTAGAATAATTATGTAGGTTTGAGTCACACGTAGCAAAAAGGTTGGGGGAAATGTAGAAGAATCATACCCCAAAGTATGTAAAAAAAACCCATGTATGAAAGAGGGAGTATTAAAGGTTATAACAAAAGTACTTAAATGCCCCTAACTAATATGAATAACAGAATACACAATAAGGCTACTTATGGGAATACTCAATGCATATATATAACATATCCAAATCCTCATTATTAAAATACTGCGGGCAATGCATTCACTAGTTTGAAAGCAAGCTCTTGTTGTGCCACAATTAATACACATTGGTCTTTTCTCACCTACGAACATCATCCCATGGCGACCTTAATTTTTTTTACTATCATAGCTGAGAACCAAATGACTGATTGCGAGTTTAAACTCATTTTGATTGGAATAAAAAAAAAATTATGACCTTTTGGAAGATAGGAAAAGGGAGATGGAGAAAGTAAATTATTTATTCAGAAAATGAGAGATGAATGAGTTATACAGGAGAAGGTGTGGCAATGGTGTCATGTGGCAAAATTCGATTACTTGCACACGTACTTGGTAGTTGGTACGCAGTTTATGAAAATTTGTCACGTGGTAGTTACACATGTATCACATACACAATTAACTACATTAATCCGGTATTTTTTTTTTTAGCTGAGAAAAAAATAGAGTATTAGAATTTTTAAATGCAGTTATATGAATTTTTTTCTTAGAAGTAGAGTAAAAGAATAAAAAATAAATCGATATCAGACATTAGGTATGAAAGAGGGAGTATTTTTGACTCAATAAATAGCTAGGCGATACCCCTGCATTACAATTACAAATGGGTTTTGCACACAAAGCCTAACCAAAAAAATTTGAAAACCAAGCGCACGTTTGAATTTTGTTTTTAAAAATATATTTTATGTTATAAAAAAAAATTGTTTTTCAAAATAAAAAAATAAAAAACTTGTTTGATACTGTCTGATTTGTAATTTTTTACTTTTTAAAACCAAATTTAGAAAATAGGGCCTGTTTGATTGTGTTTTGGTTATTTTGTTCTTAAAACTATTTTGTAGAATAATTATGGAAACAATTATTTTCTGATTTTTTTTCTGTTTTGAAAGTAAAAAACCAAAATAGAAAACAAAACAACTCAGACATGTTTTCTAAATTTGATTATAAAAATAAATAAAAACAGGTCTTACTAAACGAGTTCTTTTATTTTTTTGTTCTGAAAAAATGAAAAACTATTTTTAAAAATAGTAATCAAATAGAGCCTACGCCCCGTTGTTTTTGCTTTGTATTTTGACTTTTAACTTAAACAAAAAACACACAGAAAATACTTATTTTATTAAATATTCTACAATATAAGCAGATTTGTTATCGGTGCTCTATTGAAATTATTTTAATCTTTTGTTTTTTCAAATATATATCTTTAGTTTATTGAAAATGAAAATAGATAGACTTAAAATAAAATAAACCATTATAATAATAATAATACTTTTTTTCTTTAGCAACCATCTATATACATAACTACGGGGATAAGCAAATTAGGGGATTTTGGCTCGGCTCATGAAGACCTGAGCTTATATGCCTAAAATTGGTTGTTGGAACTAAGTTTGAACTTGTATTAAAGCTCGTTTAATAAAAAGGCTTCAGGCTTCAATTCAAAAGCTCGGCCTTAGAACCTTTCAGACCTAGTATATTAATTTTTATTTTTAATTTTATATTTTTTATACTACTTGTAATAGGCTTCTCTCTCCTCAATACATTTCATCCCATTTTAGTAGTTAAACATATTTTTTGAATGATTTTGTTCTATATTATGCTGTTTGGATATACATTGAATTTATAAATATTTATGAAATTACTAGTGCTGTTGATTGTACATTCTGTTTGAATAAATTTTCCTCATTTTATTGTTATTTTTATTTTTATTTTTTCAAACAGGCTAAATAAGGTTTTCATTTTTTGTAAATAAGTCATGCCACATGTCAATAATTATATTCATAATAGGTAACAGACTGACACAATTAAACACAGACTTAACCTGTTAATTACAAGGCTGGATCGGCTCGGCTATACATAACAATGATGTATTTTTATATAAAAAAAAACAATGATGTATTTAAATACAACTATCGACAAATATAAAAAACGTATGTGGATGATATTTGATCATAACCCTTTATTTGCAATGCATATATCTCGTTAGCTCGTTCATTTTCTTATTATTCATTACATTAAGCTTTTTCTTGTTTATTTAATTATTACAAGGGAAAAGTCAGATAACTCATATATAGTTTAATATTTTATCATTTATCCTCTTCTACTTTTCTTTTTTATCCACTTATATCTCCCCTATAATTTCTTATTATTAATTTGCAGGGACAAAATAAACAAATTAGCCTAATATTTCATGACATTAAAGGGGATATATATTAAAAAAATAATAATTTTAAAGCAAACCAATGAGGTATTTTTAAATTTTTTCCTTATTTTTTTTTTTCCATTTTCATAAGTGCGTTAAATTGCATCATACCTCAATATTTTCCAGATTGGATACTGCACGAACACTTTTTTTTTTTAATTATGACAATAAATTAGAAAATTATTATTACATGCATGTCATGCATCGGATCTAGGGCACCGGAGTTATGTGGGTGTAAGAATTTCAAAGCATATGTGTATGACATTAACAAATATGGTGAAAACCACCACTAAATCTCAAAATTTATCGTATACAAGAGTTTATCTCAAATCCTCAAGAAAATATAAAGAGCAGAATAAAATCTGAATCCATAATCTCAGAGGAGATTTTTTATTAAAGTAATGATGATCTTTCAAGCCTAATCATATAAGTTGTCCTGATAGAAAAGATCGCTTTAATTTGGTTAACCATACCTGATAGTTTATATTATACCTTTATTTAATGTATTTGTCCAAAAATCAGATTTAAATCCAACTGTGGGTACTAAAACCAGCTAAATCTCCAAGTTCATCCACCTCTTTCACTAATTCCTCAACCTTCTCCACCACTTCCAGGAGCAATGACACCAAATTTGCAATTGCTAGCACTTCGTCGTTCTCAAGTTTTGATATCTTGGACGTGGAAATCACCAAGTTTAGCTCTGCTCTCGCTGCTTTTAACTTGGCCAACATGCTACCCTCTGTTTCACATTTTCTCATTTGCTTCAAACTGTCTCCGAGTTCTCGCAAAGTCCACACAATCCTTGACCCAATTGCTTCACATGGTTCTATATGTACCCATTTTGACTGCCTCAGAGATTCCATGGCCTTCACAACAAATATTCATTTAACCCGAACAAATTAGCCCCATCAAATCTAATTTTGTCATTTTTGCAATTATATAAATTGTAAGTAAAATATACCTACTTGTTCTGAGGCTTGGAGGCAACTTCCCACAGCAATAATGTATACAGCCAGTTCTCGAAGAACCTCTCCAATCTTTAGGTACTTTTCCCAAGGGTGGGAAAATCCAAATTTTCCATGCCAAGGTTCCCATTTTGCAAAATTTGCCTGAAAACATAATAAACGTTGATTCTACACTTATACCTTCCCCCTCTCTCCTCTCTATAAAAGTTATAGCTCACAATGAAACAAAATATGATAAGTGAACTCACGACATGTTTGGTGTGATGTATAAGGCTCGAAAGTATAAGTTTATACTATACGTTATGACATTTTCAGTTATTTGGTGCGACCATCGTATAATATAAGTTTTTACAGCAGAACCCCTTAATAGTTAATACATCAAAATGATGTATAACTTAATCCGGCCTAAAAGGGTGAGATTAAGCCTGATAAGGGGTTAATGTATTAATATTGCTTACAAGTACAATTCTTGAGAACTAATATATCATTTCAATATTAATATATTAAAATAATTTTTTTAATATATTATTTTTTTAAATATTGGAGGATATTATCTTATACAATTACCATACCAAACACTGGATAGTATTAAAATTTAATCAGGTCTTATACTATCAAATCTTATACTATCAGACCTTATCCTATATTGCATCAGATATGCCCTTAATATATAGTTTTACGTTAACTAATTTTAAGTAAGATACTAAACCAATGCAAAATGAAAAAAATAAAATAAATTCTTTTAGGAAAAGCTAGTCCCGATGTAAATGTTCCTGGTTTGAAAAGTAAAATAAAATAAATAAATAAATAATAAATTTACATACCAATAGTTCATCCTTGGACTTGGAGATCAATATCGCCTTGCAAGCAGCAAAGCCCACAGGAGGTCGGCTTTCCTTTTTAATATTGGATTTGGTATATTCCTCTAAGCAACCTTCAATGAAAGAAAAATTATTATTTTTATGGCTTACCTAATAATACCTATATATTTAAAGCATCGTTGTATTAATATTGAACCCCATCCATTTAATTATGAAAGAAATTAAATTTGAGCATGAAAAATATTAGAAAATCCAACTATATATACTGAATAGTGATATTCAATAAAATATTTTTGTATATTATTTAATTTATGTTCTAGACCATCATATTAGACCACTAACTAGGCCCCACTACGTGGTTTAATTACCAAACCGCCAAAGACAACATGACGCACACTTCGCAAGTGCCTTTAATTAATTGACATGCAAGAGGCAACGCTGCACCGCCCGCAATGACACCCAATACAAATTGCGAGTGTGACACATAGCAACAGTCAACTCGACCACTTGCATTGTTTACGTGTGTGTGGTGCATCACCGCACTATGATACCTTGGTCAGGATGCGTGTGGCACGTTGCTGCACTATGTCACCTTGGAAACTTGGGCCCCTGAGGCTATGGAGGAGTAGATCATCTTATGTAAAAAAAAATGATTATATTATTTGACCACAACTACTCATTGATGATGGGATAAGAGAGAGAAAAATATATAATTTTTAAATGAGGGATTGTAATCAAATAATATGAATACATGACTACTTTTTCACACGAGAGAATTTACTTCCGAATATATATCGTTCTACCTTGATAGCCCAGTTGCTAGGTTATGGGCTATAATACAATTTGTCCATCAACCACTTACTCCCGTGAGTCCTTGCAAATCCACCACCACCATTTGTCCATCATAGTATATGACTTTAACAATTCTCAACCATTATTTGATGGATTTTATAAGAGTTATGTTGTAGGAAAAGTGATTATGTAATATTATAGAGATTCGTTTTGCGTGCCAGAATTTTTTTTTTGCTGCGGGTCCCACAAAATGTTGTGAGTGTAGGAAAGTTTTTCTGGTCATGTTAAATGATAGATGATAAACCCTTATTTAATTGGGGTTTATCAAGCGATCCAAATAAATTCAAACCGCATAAACCGAACTGAAAAATCGAAAATCGAAAAAAAATCGCAAATTCTAATTGGATTGGATCGGTTTTCGGATTGACTCATGAAAACCGTTCCAATCCAAATCGATCTAATATATTAATTCTCCTTTACCTACTTGGCCCTTTCCCAAATCATAGCCTAAAAATTTCTAAACCCAAGACTTATTAACCCATCAACTAAACCCAAGAAAAAACCTAATCACATCTCATCAATAAAATTTCATCTATGTAGAGCTTCATATCTCATTGTAAAAAAAAAACACTATATTATCGTTTAATGCTTTTGTATTTAAAAAAAAATTACAAAGCCAATATATATAAAAGATATTATTTTCACGATAATTATAAAATATTTTAGGATTTTAAAAAAAACGAAAACCGATCCAATCAAAATCGAAAAAAATTGGATTGGATTGGATCGGATTTGAAAAAAAATCCAAACCGAATGGATGATTACATAATCAAACCAAAGCGATTGGATCGGATGCTTTTTGCTTCCAAAACAGATCTAATCCACCCGCGAACACCCCTATCATTTAAGGAGATTCTACATCAATATCCTCATCTGTCCACGTAACTTGGACATAACAATATATACCAAGTGTTCTATTAAAATCTCTATTTGGTACATACCAAAAAACTTTAGTAGGTTGTTTGAAATATCACTAATAAATATTAAAGTGTAAAATTTCATATTACTTTTAGCTTAACATTCATTTAATGTAATTATTACTAAATCCTTGTTTTTTTTTTTAAAAAAAAAGGGTTTCATCAATCTTTGGTTAAAAAAAAGTGTGTCTTATTCCTCTGGGATCGACCTTATTTTTTTTAATGAAAATACTAGGTTATTTTGTTCATGTTAACCTTTTTTTGTAAGAGCGATGTATACGTACCGTGAACTGTATTGGCAAGGTTTAGGAATCGTGAAGCTGTGGAATGATGAAGTTCATCGCTGGACCACAAGGGAAAGATGAACAAGCTCACACAAATGCCAACAAACAAACCAGCTAGAATTGTGAAGAGACGTTGTTCTGCTGTGTTCCATATAATGTTTTTATCAGTATCACGTACGCCGGACACCACAACTAGACTGAAAGTCATTATGAATATCATACATCCGTAATCGAATCTTTTCTTGATGCGTGGAACCGTTCGAAAATATGTAGCAATTGATCCTGAAATTAATATTTACCCCCACCTAATGTTAATTTATTAAAGATATGCACTTCAAATTAAATATTGGTTAAACTGTAATACAATAATTTTACCACATAATATTCTAATACTTATACAACTGTAATTGTAAGAGATGTAACAAAAACTTACCAAAGATAAATATTGAAACACCAACGATCATATAGTTGGCAACCCCTCCCATGTACTGGGCTAAAATTGCTGATGCGTAACCCAGTCCTCCTCCTAAAAGAGTTCCCATTGCACGGTTGAAACCCTTTCCTAGTGTGGCTCCTGACATGTTGATCAAATTAATCCATATTAGATTCAGAGCCATTAAAAGGCCGACCCAGTTCAATACCCACTCGTGAGTGTTTGGGGAAGGACATACGAGTCAAGAGACCGAATCGAAGCCGGGACCTTGGACATCACGGTAAGCATGCTTATCAATGAGCCAAGCCGGCCATTAATTACAAGAAATTTTTTTCTAGCATTTTTTTTGACGAATAATTAAGAATTGAAGCAATCATATTAAAGTACCTGCATAGAATTCAAAGAGTACAACAACAGTCATGATAGCCCACACTGGATCATCCCCAGCTCGTTCATGCAAAGGTTTCACGAGGAACAAAAGTGAAACCAAAACAAGGGCGATTCCCACTTTGATACTGTGGATTATATTCCTAAGGTCACTTTTCGTATGCAAGTCACTGAAATAGGAAAAGATGGGGATAAGAGAGCAGCAGTTGATTTTATTTTTCCAAAGACAGGAATCAATGGGTGATTGGATTGCTTTTTTCTCCCTCGTACGAGCAATTATCAGTTCTGCGTTCGTTATGGATATTACTTTTATTGATTCCATTTTGTCTTTCCTCAAGTTGGAGAGAGACACTACTTATGCTATGCATAAGAGTGGATGGAAGAATAATGGAGGATCTTACAGTTTAAGACCAAAATTAGTTGACATGAATGAAATGAATCAAGTAGCACCTTTATCTTTAAATATGAATTAACCTTGACGTACGACAAACCAGTACAACGTCATTATTTAGTCACCTTAGCGTAACACGCGCGCGTACATATATTAAATTTGCAGTTTAATTTATGGGATTGTCTTTTCTTATGTGATTGAAGATAAGATTATCTCCTATAGACACATTTTAAAGTGGGTCCCACACTATAAAAAAAAAAAGAAAAAAAAAGGAAATTGATGGCTCACATTTCGAAGAGTCGGCATGAGATAAGCTCTCTTCAACAGCATAAGAAAAACATTACCCTTAATTTATATATAAATTGTTTGATAGTCCAACTTGAAGTTTTGTAGCTTTATATATATATATAAACTGTTTGATGGTCTAACTTGTCTAAGTCTAACTTGAAGTTTTATAACCTGCATGTCAACTAATTTTTATTGGTATCAACTAGGAAGATGATAATTTTTGCGAGATATATATATATATATATATATATATATATATATATATATATGGGGGATTAACCCGAACACAATACGAAGTTTTTATGTCCAGGTCGAATCATATTTATTTTGGTTTCGTATCTCGTGCCAACCTAAAAACCTAAGACTGACTCGTAAGTGTATAATGCATATTTAGCCTAACTTTTATTTTTTAGTTTAAAATAATGTGAGTTTTATTAAAAATAAATTATGTTGTGTCGTTTCAACTCCCATGATAAATCAACCATGTTAATGCTGAGAACTCATCGTACTCGAGTTAAAGGATTATTCATGATGTACTATGTAAACTCGCTTATTAAGTTGATCATATTCATGTGAAAAGTTTTTAATACAAATTTCTATTTGTATTGCGCTTATATTGAGTGTATTTATATTCATATTAGACCTTGACCCGACACAAAATAGTAATAAAATAAAGGAAAATATAAGAATCATGTTGTAGGATGAGAGATTAGTTTTATAAATGTGTTATAATTATGTACTTCGATGAGTATATATATATATATATATATATATATATATATATATATAGTTATAATATTAAAAATAAATTTATTTCTCTTTAGTCATTGTTTAGACTCTACCGGCTAATGTGGAGAGAGAGAAAATATAACATTAATATTATAACTTTGTATTCTACTATGTAGCACCGACACCGACACGGGACACGTGACACGATACGACACGATACTCCGACACGTTAATTCTAAAAAATGTTAGATTTCGACACGTTAGGACACGTTTTGATATTAAATAATATTTTTAATTTATGTGGTGTATATTGTATTTAATATTCAATAATTTAATAAAAAAATGAATCTAAACTTATAATATTCATAAATTTTGCAAAAAAACATAAGATATCTCAAATATTTATATTAAACTCAATAAAATAGTAATCGTAATCCAACGAATTTAATAGTTAGAATTAAAAACTCAACGCAATGTAGCCTTTAAATCTTTTTTTGAATTTCTATAATGTGTGTTGGAGTGTCGGGGAGTGTCGGAGTGTCCGAGAGTGTCGGGAAGTGTCGGACACGACACGTCAGGGTTTTTGAAGTGTCGGTGCTTCATAGGTATTCTATGTTGTTAAAATCAAGATTTTACGTAGAAACGGCCGAAGGGGTTGGTAGAAACGTAAATCGTAGAAACGACATGGAACGTAAAGTTTCTACTAATTAAAGTCAAGATACAAAATCTTCACCAAAAAAAAAAGTCAAGATACAAAATTATATATATATATATATATATATATATGCATGTAAAAAAAATCATATAAGTCACTGCTCAAAATTTAATGAATAACTTTATATGTAAAAGACATAAGTCACATAATTATATAAGACATAAGTCTAAAAATACAAAAAGAGAAAATTAAGTTTAAAAAAAATAAAAATAGGGTATTTTAAAAATTAAAAAAAAGTTGAGGTTAAGTAAAAATGCAAAAACTTACATTTCTACTGTTTTTACGTTTCTGTGGGACGTTTTTACTTGTTTTAACTAAGGACCATTTTTACTCGTGTTTTAACATATTTTTACATTGCATTTTTACCGTTTATACGTTTAGACTTGCACCCTTTCCCTAATTCTTTAGGTGTCATTACAACAAACTTTGACGGAACCAAGTTAAGAAGGTACATTTCCTTCTCCCAAGCATCTCCCTTGAACAACATTGGCAAAGATGAATAACTGAACATGATTTGCACCAAATCTAGAAATGTTTGAATTTTGCATACTGCAACATCATTCAACTAACGCGTTCCTAGAGTTGACAGTTAAGAAAACTATCCCCTCTTAAATCAGGTAAGACCGCTTTGATTACCTGAGATGAAGAAGCAAGCGTGACAATTCCTCACGTTCAGTTCTCCTTCTCTAGCCTCACGATTTGCAGCAACGCACCACGAACGGTAGCAAAATCCGCTCTACGGTTGATCTTCCAGGCTATGACTCAAGGGGATCAGGGAGTCGTGTGGGCAACCGTTCAGATGATGAACATTGCCTCTTTGTGTTTCTGATTTCTGAAACCCTAGGAGGCACAAGTGGGGAAGAATGTCCTTATATACCCTGCCCAATCCCATTAACCCTAAGCTTCATGGGTTAATTGGTCTTTGGGCTCACTCACTAAGGCCATTGGGCTTAGTGAATAAAGAGCATACCCAACAATTTTTGCTAAAACGATTTAGAGTTCACTTAAAATTGTTTCCAATATAAAATCCCGATTTAGACATTTACTTAAGTCCCGATTTTAAAATTTAAATCCCGATTTTAACTATTGGAATGATGTTAAGCAAGTTAAAAAACTGTTGAATATAACATTGCTGATGTTTCATCCGAAGATGAATGGATTGTGGAAAATGAAGGAACTTTATCTCATGATGAAAGTTTAGATGAAGAAAATTTTGAATGATGTAGTTGAAAATCATGTGGAACAAAATGTCTTCGATGATAATAACTTGAATGATTTATTATCTTAGATCTTTAGAGTATGACAATTGTATGCAAATATGTATAAGGATGGTGGCAGGTAGTCTATTTTTCTTAATTTTTTTTATACATAAGCATATGTATATAAAAATTTAATTTTAGAGTGCAGGTAAAATCTACGATTTGTATTACGATTTTACGATTTACGATTTTTTATTCTCTTTCCGATTTTAGTTAAAATCTCGATTTTGACTACTTTGAGAGTGACAATTATTATGTTCTCTATCTTATTGTTCAAGAGAAATGATTTTTTTTCTCTATTTTCGGTGCCCGTAAATGCAATTGTGAAAGTATTTAGGGTTAGAGTGGGCCATTGTCCCCAAGCTCATTCAAACATTTGCCTTGGATTCCATTCGAACTTAAAGAGAAAAGTAGTACAGTCGATGTATAAATCTATTAATATATCTTTATTCAATAGCTTAAGTTTTTGAGTTGAATTGGTTCTTTACATGGTATTAGAGCTTCAGTGACCACGAGTTCAATCCTCACTGCCTCTTATTTTCGAGTGGAATTAAAATAAGTACAAGATAAATAAAAAAAATTGGGTCTTTGCAATATTTTCACTTCAAGCCTAAATAAGGGCTCCTATGTGATGATTTTTTACATAGTATCATAGCTTCAGTGGCCACAAGGTCATGAGTTTGATCCTCATCCCCCATTTTCTAGTGAAATTAAATAAGCATAAGGTGAATCAAAAATTAGACATGTGGATTACAAATAGTATAAGTTCCCTTCCCCTCAAGCTCCAATGCTTGAGCTTGTGTTTATTATTCTTCATGTAAGAAGAAAACATGTGAAATTCCTCAAGTCTAGCCAATTATTGACAACTGTTGTATTACTCTACTTTAAGTTAATGTAATTTTACTTCCTTCACCTCTGGGAAAAAAATTATATGCCCGCCATTAATAAGGAAACGAAAAAGTTAGTTGTTCCCCCCTCCCCTCTTCAATTTTTGTTTATGCGCTACCGGTTTATTCTCTGAAGAAAAAAAAAAACTGATTTTATCAAATATAATTTTAAATCATTGTTGTTCCCTAAATTAAAATTAAAATAATATATTTAAAAAAAATTATCATGCACACTCTTCGTATCCACTCCACTGCTTTTATCACTACCAAATCAAACATGGTATTTTTTTTTTCTCTCAAGAAAAAACGAATATACGTTCAGCACATTCCCTTGTCACGATTTAAGAGTTTGAATGGTTCACACAAGCCAAGCGTCATCAATCATGGAGCACGCATTGGTTTATAATTTCATATGGAGAAAAGCATGCACTATTAACGCGTGCTCCAAGCACGCATTGGTTTATAATTAGACACTGATATTATAAAAATTTCTACATCATACATAAAAATTCAACCCATCGTTCTACACTCTCCAACAATGCACCAAATGTTTGTTCGTCACACTTGCCCAAAGGAGTATCCGGTCCCTAATAATCTGGGGTTGGCATGTATCTAATATAATATTATGAAAAAGGATTTCTACACATTAATCTATAATTTAGAGCAGAAAAGTAAAACTAATTAAGAAAAAAATAGAAAAGGAGATAATTAAATGCACACATATTGCTAAAGTTTACGGAGCTAATTAACATAAGGATTTCATAAAGTTCAACAAGTTGATGTAAAGATAAAATGTACAACTGAACTGAAAATACAATACCTCTCTTCATTATATTGAAATATGCAGTTACTTTAATTGAGAATAAAACAGTTTGTGCTCATGAAGTTGCATTTTCAAAAGTCAAAAGCTAAAAAACTATAACTACTCTATTCACCAAATTAAGATACTTAACGTTCCTTAATTCAAAAATAAAATAATTTGTGAAGTTTTGAAGCTACGAATCTGACATTGGGAGCAAATAAAAATGAGGCGGCTTGATTTAAAGAAATGAATTATATAAATGGTGGTGGATACATTCGAGAACAATTAGCCACGTTTTGATAAATTATATACTAAAAAGTTACGTTTCTGAAATGACTTCCCAGTTTGTTATGGCCAAAATTTTGTTTTTGGGCTTAGGGGTCACTTTTTACCATTGATCATTCACTGACAAATCATAATAAATATATGTGTAAATATTTTTTTTTATCCTTAACAAAAAAAAAACATGATCTCCACTTGAGTCTCTTACAAAAAAAATAATCTCGAGGTCCCTAAAAAATTCAAAATGAACCTCACAAATTTAGTTGAAATCGTGACCCTCACAAATTTAAAAAAGACCCATATTAATTCCTCAAAAGGATTAAAATGGGTCCACTTTAAATTTTATAAGAACCAATCGACTAATTTTTATTTTACTTTTTATGAAGGACTAAAGTGTCCGTATTTTTTAACCAGGACCCAAAATAATATTTACTCTAAATATATCACCGTATCCAATTAGTCGACCCAACTAAATCATAAATCATTGACTTTAATATCACCCAACTAAATCATAAATCATTGACTTTAATATCATTTTTAGAATTTGATAGGGATTAGGGGGGAAACCAAAACCCATAGTAAGAGATATTTTTACAAATGCGCTTTTTCAAGTGTATTACCATATCCAAATATTCAGCCCAACCAAATTATTGACTTTTTTTTTTTTTTTTTTTTTTTGGTATCCACTAAATTATTGTCTTTGATATCACTGTTAAAATGGTAACCAAAACCCTTTGAGGGATATTTATAAGAGCATTGACATCATATTTTAACCCAAAACCTTAGAGTTGTAAGTCAATAAATCTTTTTGCAATTATATGAGTATATATGACTTAATTTATTTCTAACAAATGTAGGACTTCAGCACTACTTACCATAGAATATTTCCAATATACCCATAAAATAATCAGCGTAACTTGTTGAATTGAGTAGAGAATCATAATTGATTATAAAAAGAAGGAGAGAGACCTGTGCTGTTCTGTTTGTGGGTCAAAGTTAAGAGTAGTGATTCTCTTTTGATTATTTAATAACAAAAAGTGTAATTTTTTTTATATATTATTACTTTGGGATTATATTATTAAAGGTTAAGATCTAACCTGATTATAACCCAAAGAAAATAAAAATTATACATTATTCTTTTGGTTCGTAGATACATGTGTAGCATTTTTATAAATTTTTTAAGAGTTATACATTTCTGTTTTTAGGATAAATTTTGTTTTCTCCTACATTCATATAAAAGTGAGTGGATCTAGCTAATTTTTTTCTATCTCTTCTCTTTATAATGGGACCCACTCACTTTTTTGTGAGTGTGATAAGAAAAGTTTCTGTAGTAAAAATAAAAATATTTTTTCTTTTTTAATTTAGGAATGACACTTCTTTTTTTATTTGGAGTTTATGTTTTATAATATTATATGTATTATAATAACAATAAGCAGTAAGTATTATAATAACTCCGAAAAATAAGTAACACGGAACCTTCTTTCAAATTAAAAACGAGAGAGATGAATTTAAAAATGATAACATAAAAAAGCACTAAATTAAAAATAAATATTACTTTTCACCAAAAAATAAAAATAAATATTGCCCATAAAAAATTTCTAATATATGTCATTTTATATTTATGTGAAGTGATAAAATCAAAATATAAATAAATAAATAATAAAATAAATAAGCTATAACAAGGTAATAAATACTATAAAAATATAAGTAGTAGTATGTGGATTAAAAAATTATCACAGTTTTTTAATCCACAATTGTCAGATTAGAAAGTTATTATTTAAACGTGACATTTTTTTTTTGGTAAGCTAAACGTGACATTTTAATTTGATATATAATTTATCAAAATGTGAGACATTAATGGTTGTTCCGCATATATGTGAATACAATTTATCACAATTTCAACTAATTTATTTTCTAATAAAAAGTTATAACTCCACACTTTCTTTCTTAAGGAAATACCCAAATGAGTCATATTCTAAGGTTAAAATAAAGAGGAAGGTTATATACTATTTGCTTTTATAACATTTTATAATTATATTTTAACTATTAATTTTCCTCAATTAGAAAATATTATTTTCGTAAATTAAACTTATTAATTATTTATTATTTGATAATAAATAATAACCGTTAATTGACAGAAATTAATAATTAAGATATAATTATAAAAAATTATAAATTAAAAATAAATTGAAAGTATAATCTTTCTTTTAAAAAAATAATTAAAAGGTTTATGGTGAGTTTAATACACTATATCACCAAATTTGTTATATCATAAAGGGACAGGTTATACTTACAAAAATTTTTATTTACAAACTACACTAAATATGACCGGTCATACTTTAATCATGCAATGTAATAATATATGACCGATCGTATTTGGTGTAATTTAAAAAAAAAAATTGTAGACGAATGCATGTTATAAATATTCTTTGATATCAACGCATTGGCTCTTTCTTCGGAAAATATCTTCCGGGATTCCGTTGGTGTTGGAAACTCTCCTTACTTTATTGTCCTTGCATACCGTCGGATCTTCTTTCAACTCTCGCTCTCAACCATGTCAACGATCGTCTTTCTTTTGTCACTCTAAACTCCAATTTTTATTCACTTTTTTAATTTATTTATTTATTTAAAATGATTAAAACTTCATGACAGATTAACAGTGACAGATTTCTCCCACTCATGTGGACCCATGTCATTCAGAATAGAATTTCGCTGCGTCGCACCTAGCTAGAGTAGTGGTCCGCAATCCAAGCTTGCTGCATTTTTTTTTTTTTTAGTACATTGAAGCTTGCTGCATTTGATACTAACAACTGAACCCATGAATCGAGCAAGTAAATGAATTATAACTATTGAGTAACGTTGCGCTTCCACGAGAATTGGAGCAAGCCAATAACTCGATCATAATTTTATTTTTTCACAAAGAACATGGTATGAAGAATTTTTTGGTAAGCAGTTATTTTAATTTAATAAATGGTCTCGAGTTCAAATAATGATACACAAATGTGTTAAAAAAATTCGTAGAAAGTCTTGTGATTTTCTCCGACTTGACTTGTTTAATTGATTAAGGATTTATTTTTTCTGATGTTACTTTATATAACTTTATCTAATGTTCATCAAAATAATGTTGTTTTGCGACGGAAATCATGGTATTTTTATAATTTTAATTTATTTCAGGGTTATAATAGTCTTTATCATTCTAATTTTTTAATTTTTCAACTCCAAAACGACGTCGTTTCGATGAACATTAGATAAAGTTATTTAAAGTAACATCGAAATTTTTTTCCCATTGATTATTCAATTAACCTCTGGATAAGATTTAAAAAAAAAACTTTTGAATAAAAGAAAACGATAAACAACATGAATCTAAAGCAGTGTTCGGCTTCCAATTTGGTTGTACGCCTAGGCAAATTTTGTTGAAATTCACATTTTTGCTTGAGCCATAATCGGCATTGCCTTTGATTAAGACATTTTTTATTTTATTTTATTTTATTTGTTTTGTTAAGTGTCCTCAATTCGAGTGTTAAACTATAAAATTTCATTTTATAATCGATAAATAATCACGTTTGAGGCTCAAATTTGGTCTTGAATGTCGTTTTCATACAAACCGGGGCATGTTTGAATCTTAAATGTTCAACTGACTAAAATGAATTTTGTAGAATAAAACTTGATTTTTAGGTGATATTCAATTATTTTATATATAATATATAGGGCTAGGATATATTTACCATCACAAAAAGTTTACCACCGTTATAATCAACTTAATCATTGTTGATTTTTGTCAATTTAACGATTATAATTAATTAAAAATTAATAATTAATTAATAAGACTGACCCAATAATTCCGACTAAATTATAAGTGTTAGATTGATAAAAATCAATGGTAATTAAGTTGGTTGTAAGATTGATAAAATTTTGTGGTGGTAAGTATATCCTATCCCTAATATATATATATATATATATATATATATATATGTATATATATATGTGCATATATATATATACACATATATATATACACATATATATATATATGGGTTAAGATCATTTTACACCAGTGTAAGTTACATTCTTAATCTTGTCCATTAATCTCACTTATAATTTAAGTGCTCAGATTTTTTAGTAATGTGAGTCATTGCATACAAGTGGATGAATGGTCAAGATTGA
This sequence comes from Gastrolobium villosum, assembly GCA_032173675.1. Classification (NCBI taxonomy): domain Eukaryota; kingdom Viridiplantae; phylum Streptophyta; class Magnoliopsida; order Fabales; family Fabaceae; genus Gastrolobium; species Gastrolobium villosum. Next base: position 145,008 of record JAVKPL010009470.1, read on the forward strand.
GTGTAAGACTTCTAACTCTTAATCTTGTCCATTAATCTCACATATATTTAAGGGCTCAAATTTTTTAGTAATGTGAGCCATTGGATACAAGTGGATCAATGGTTAAGATTGAGTGTAAGACTTCTAACTCTTATACCGGTGTAAGAATATCCTGCCCCTATATATATATATATGGGTCATGATCATTTTACACTAGTGTAAGTTATACTCTCAATCTTGTCCATTGATTCCATTTATTTCTAAGGGGTCAAATTTTTTAGTAATGTGAGCCATTGGATATAAGTGGATCAATGGTTAAGATTGAGTGTAAGACTTCTAACTCTTACACCGGTGTAAGAATATCCTACCCCTATATATATATAGGAGACGGATCATTTGACTCCAGATTAAGACTACAAGTCTTACTCCTTATCATAGCCGTTGATTTCCGTTCATCCAACGGTTATAGTTTAGGAAGTCATATTAATTAATATATTCATACTATAAATGACAACCGTTGATTTCCGTCCATCAACGGCTGAGATTGGGAGTAAGACTTAAAAGTCTTACTTTGGAGTCAAAAGAACCTTCCCTATATATATATATATATATATATATATATGTGTGTGTGTGTGGAACATTGATGGTCATATATGTGGAACATTGATGGTCAATCTGAGTATAACATACTTAATACTCTTCAACAGATGATAATGGTTGCTCCTGCATACCAAACATCTCATGATTGTTCTAAGGAAATAATCTTAAATATTCTTGTAGCTGGTTTTTCCAGCCACCTCGAAGGTTGGTGGGATAATTATCTCTCTAATTATGTGAAAACTCCAATCCTTATTATGCCATTAAAACTGATTCTAATGGCTCCCAATCATAAATGAAGGAAAACCTATTCATGATTGATGATACTGTCAATTAATCTTCACCATTGCTCAACATTTCATTGGTGATTTCTCTTTATGGAAAAATCACTTTGTTGAACTCTTGTCCAATCTTAAGTGTCAAACCTTAGCTGATTTTCAATGATATAAAGATCACTATAGCATTGCTGATGACATAACGACATGAATATAATGTCAGCATAGATGACATAAGTAGTGACATAATCGAAATGTGTCAGCAGTTACTGTAGCAAAAGACTGTAACATATCACCGCCGCAGCATATGTGATAATTAGTGTACACTTTGACCTTTACATCTGAAATAGTTCCGATTATTTAACTTGTACAATAGAAATAGTAAAATTTTACTCTATTCATAAGACTCCTTCGAATGCTGGAGGTATTCTTTTATTTTCCCTTTGTTTAGAGAGATAGTCTTAGAGAGAGTGTGCGAGGTATTCTGCTTTCTTCTCTTCTATCTCTCTTTCTTTTATTTTCTTTTTTTTGGTGAAAGAAAGGGCTTAATAGCCCAATCTATCTTTCTTTCTTTAATCGTGTATCAATGTGTAACTTAATCTTTGTAATTTTTATGTATCAATAAAATCTGTAACTTATGTTCTCATCCCCTCACGCGTTCGGACTACTGCCATTATAGTCTAAGTTTAAGTTTTTTTATTTAAGCCTACAATATTTACTAATATGACCAGGTTTTCCACCACTATAGCAAATTACTAGCTTAATAAACTGTTAGTACATATTTTTGTCCTATATTGTGTAGTTGATAACCAAAAATAATCAAAATAAAGAGAAAAGGAAGGAGGATCATTTTAAAAAAATAGCAGCATGAAAAAGGGAATGAGCAGGTCCTGCTCCAACTTTGATATCTCCTTCATCCACCTTCCGATCGAATTGAAATTTTTTTAGCAAGATCTTAACTTGTTATTCTTCACATCTAACGGTGGCTTTGCTGATTGGACGTCTGTAGCATTCTAGAAAATTTAAAACCGAAATAGTCTTCCTAGAGAGTTCAGTAGCAAGTATCAATTTTGCGAGAGTCATCTCTCAATTGAAGTGTTGGTTCGTCCTCAAATTTGGCCGGCGTGTTATGCTCTTATAATACTTTAATATGATTGGACCGATTTTTGAGCTGAGTCCCCTAGCATTAGATATACATTTCGGAAGATGGCTCGCTAGTTTGTGTGAACAACTATTGTTTTGGGCAGCAATTTTGCGAGGATAATTTCTCTCAATTGCGTTGGATCGTCCACAAATTTGGTCAGCATGTTCCTCTCTTATGATACTTCAATCCGATCGGACCAATTTTTGAGTTGTATCTTATGGTGTTTTATATAAATTGAAGATGGTTGTTCAACATAAAAAAAAAAAAAAATCCATCTCATCTTCAAAGTCCCACATTAGAGAATTCTTGCTCCTTCTACTTCCTTCCTCTCTTCAAAATGAAACCCTTCCTTACACCAACACACACTTACACACTTGAAAAACACGAGACAAAAAAACCACACAAAAAAAGACATTTAGGCTTAGGATTAAAAGTAAGCTAGTATCATAGTACATTTTTTTTAGTTACTAATTTTTTTTATTTTACTTTTTTTAGGAAAATTGGAGTGATTTTCTACAACTTGATTCCATACACCAAGTAGTTATTTTAGTATTTTAAACAAGATGTTGCTGTTTCTTGTTTATGTATTTATTTTTGTCTTAATTGTTTAGTTACTAGTTGATATTTTATCTTTTATTATGTAGTTAATTTTCCATGGAGATTTAATCCACGCAACGATCCATAACGTTGATTGTATGGCTTGCCATCCTTAAGTGTTATGTGATTCGTAAGAATTCTTGTATAACTGTGCTATCTTGGATTCTGTGTAATGTGGATTCTTTTCCCAAAAAAATTCAATGTTTAAATGTATCTATGTTAACTTGTTTTCAATCTGCGCAACGATGCGTAACGCTGATCATATGACTCGTCATCCTCAAGTGTTGCACATTTCGTAAGGGTATATCTATAACTATGTTATCTTGTATCATGTGCAATGAATATTTATATCTAAATATTTCTCTCAAGATTTCAAAAAGACAAAAAAAAAAAAATCAAAATTATCTATCTAATAGATTTTATTCTAAAATATCCTAGCAACGATTTACAACATTGATTGTGTGGTTCACCATCCTCAAGTGTCGTAAACTTCATAAGAATTTACGTATAGTTGTGCTACCTTTTTTTTTTGGTGAAAATAGTTGTGCTACGGCTAGAGCTGTCAAAACAGGCCAGCCCGGCCCGTTAGGCCCTAGCCCACACGGGCCAGGGCCAAAAGCCCGCAGGGCCAAAAGGCCCGCATATTAAATAGCCCGCATGGGCCAAAAAATCATATAACCCTACGGGTTAGGGCCAGCCCGCGGGCCAAAACAATAACATTTGATTGATAAAATGACTAAAAATCAATTGCAATAATCACTATCTACAATATTGAAGATTTTAAACAGTGAACTGATTTACTATGGTTTCTAAAACTAATGATTCTTCCTCCCATAATCAAACTTTCTTATTAAAAAAAAACTAATGATTCTAATTTGAAATAACAAAACAACCAATGAAAGAACATATGTGAATAACAATATACAATAAAAGAAAAGTCAAGCATTAACAAAAAAAAATGCCAAAACAATACCATAAAGTTTAAAATATCGTAAGTTTAAACAGCTCAAGTAGAAGCAATGGAAACAGGACACTAGCCAAAAGGCATGAACTATGACTAATAATCTAGGGGTCGAAGGGTCCTTCTGGATTCAATTGTTTGCATAAACCCACATAAGTCAGATAAAGCACATGATCTTTGGCTCCAGTTCTATGAATATTTGCAAGCTTGCAGAAATACTTCAGTTCTGTGAAAATTCTATGCTCTATATGATAGAAAAAGAAGAACAAAAATTGGAATTGACGAAAGTGGAAGAAGCGGTAACAGTGAAAAAGAGAGAGAAAATACCGTGAAGGTGTGTGGTTGCCACAGACATAGTCGAAGGAGAAGAAATTGGAACCCTCGTGAAGAAGAAAACCATCGAAATTGGAACGCTTGTGAAGAAGAAAATCAAAGAAATTGGGATTTAAGGTTTAAGGAAAAAACGATTGGGCTGGCCCGTAGGGTTATAGGGTTAGCCCAAAAGAGCTGAGGGTTGGTGGGGCTAGGGTCAAAAACAGCCCTGCCAAATGTGGGCTGAAAAATAATTGGGCTGGAAAATGGGGCTGAAGGGCTGGCCCGCGGGGCTTGGCCCATTTTGACAGGTCTCTTAGATACTGTGCAATGGTGGATTCCTTTTCAAAACAATTAATGATTTTTCTCAAAGTTATTTTCAAAAAATAGAATCAACCAACACACGGATATTTTCTACAGAATGCCATAGCGTTGCGATTTCGGTAAATGCACCGGTCATAAAAGTAATACAAGTGTACTGTGTAAAAGATCGTTTTCACGAGGATTAGAATTTCAAGCACTAATTCATTACTAACACTTAAGTTGAACAATCAAGAAGAGAATTGAATAAATTAAATTCAAAATTGAAAATTGATCTAAAAGTAAAGACAAGTAGATTAAATATGAGTTTCTTAACAACCAAGAAAGCACACTTAGGGTTTCGATTTCCTTAATTTCCCTTTTATGTTATGGATTAAAAGTTTAGAACCCTTAATTAATTGTCATTAATATATTGCCAATCGATTCTTCTAAGGTAATTAGAACTCAATCCCTTGACATTCTAATTTCTTTATTATCTTGAAAGAATCTTAGTTTCCCGACTACTCCCCAAGATAACAAGCATTAAGATTAAGAATCATAAAGATTGCATATAATCATATGTCTATCCCTAGAATCATAAGGATTATGATGAATTAATCATGCATGGAGCAAACTCGTAAAAAGCATTAAAAGAAGATAAATTCATGCAATATAAAAAGGGAAAATTACATTAGACATTCAATACATAAACATAAAGGTTCAATTGGGTTCCATCAAACCCTAACTACAAAGGAATATAGCCTAGCATAGCGAATTAAAAAACATAAGAAAACAATAAAGCTTCCCCAAACTCTATTGATGTGATGCGTGGTGAATCTTCAAAGCTTCTAGCGTTTTCTTGAATTCAACCAGCCTACAGTGGTCCAAAGCATAAAGAACACGCTTATATGACCAAAACCAAACTTTCGCTCTTCAAAATCGTCAAAAGGTCCTTAATTAATTCTAAAAATTCCCTTAAATATGTGTAGGATCTATAACCTAAGTTAATTCCACAAATTGGGCCTTAGTTGGATCGTAAGAAGGTGCTAAAGCATTGGTGAGGGTGCTTTAGCGTGATCAAATTACGTTACAAAAATTGATGGGTGTGGTAAAGCGCCCTAGAGACCGATCTTCGAAGGGAAATTTCTTCATGATAGCGCCCTGGAGACATGCTTTTGGCTATTTCTATGCGGTTTGTGCGCTTTAGCTCGTTGTACTGCGCTAAAACGCCCTTTTCAAGTAATAAAATTACTTTTGGGATGTGCTTGAGGACTTCTTCGATCTTCAGTTTTGTACTCCAAGTCCTTTAACTTCATCCTTGCTCCAATTTGCATCATTTACATTCAAAACAAGCAAGAATAAGTCATGTTAGTTCATGATCTAGCTTTCATGCTTTTTTACACCAAATAACCTTAAGTTTCTTGGTTTTGACTATATAATGCATGTAGTTTTAGCCCTTAAAACAGGATAAACTAGAGGTTTATCACGTCGTTTTGATTTCCTTATTGCAACGATGGATACGTCGGAGCGAGACTCTTCCCATTGAGCCCAACAATAAATTTTCAAATAAATTTTCTTTTTCAATAATAAATTTCTTAATTCTTTGGGGTGAAATTAATATTTAAAATTTCATTAATGATTTGCACGTTAAATTTAGGGTAACCATTTTTTAAAACGGACGGTGTAGGGGTGCTATCATATTCCCTACTCGTAATCGACTCCCGATTCTATTTCTGTTTTCAAGGACCAATTTTCTTCAACAAAAGGGTTTTTTCCAAGGTCTTCCGAATAAACCTTGGTTTCGACTCCATTGTTTTTTGTTTTTTTTTTTGCCGTCACATCGTAATTCGGTTGCTAAAACTTAGAATTACTTGGTGACATAGATTTTATGTCATTCTTTATTTCAGAATTTTCATTTTTAAATTTATTATTTTTAGATTTTTTTATTGAAATTTCTAAAGGTTTTAAAATAAATTAGTCAATACTGTTTATTTTCTTTATTTTGCAAGAAGAAAATTTTATCTCATACTAGTTCATAGTCTCACTAGTTATATCCAATTGGTCGAAAGATTGAGAAAATTTGGTAATTTTGTTTTGAGGTTCCATATTTTGATGGGATGATCATCTTTATAATCTGGATCGTTGAATGAGTGAAAAACTCAAGGTCCTTAGGATTTTTATAATGTTTGATAGAAATAGAGTTTGAATCCAATAGAATAAACTCATACAAACTTTGGGATTTGCTTGAAGCAAAGGGTTAAAAAATTTCACTGGTACTTTGCTTGGTTTGTTATCCCAATATGCTGGTTCCATTTAGATTACCTCGTGGAATCTATTTTTTGGGATATACTGTGCTTGAGGTTTTGGTTTATGGTTAGAGATTGGCTTAGGTTGGATTTCCAGGGACTTGATAGGAAGATTGGAAATTTGTTTGTTATTAAGGTTTGCAATCAGAACTGAGAGATGTTTTTTCATGTTCTTCTTTAGAGGCAATATCAGGCCATGATTTTTTAGGTAGTTGAGTCAAACCTTGGTCTTGAAAAGCTTAGAGGGTTTGAATTTGCATGACATAATCATCCTTGGTTTGCTTAGAAGAGGAAGTGTCATTAAATCTTTGGGTTGATGACCCAGTTTGGGGTTGGGTAGATGACCCAATTTTCTGGGATGGTGGCCCAGATCGTTTGGCTAATCCAACTAGGATTAGTTTACCTTTTTTCCTTTGGAAGAGATTGACTTTGCCAATTTTGGCATAGTTGTTCTCTGTTTATCTTCCCTATAGAAATTCGCGAGAGAGGTAGAAAAGGAAAAGAAAATGAAAGAGCAGAAAAGGAAAGCCGAAAAGCAGACGGATTGCCTACATAAATGTTAATGCATGAACAAAATTAAATTACAGAAATAAAATCATAAAATAAACTTAAGGTGAGAACACAGAGGTAGTCCGCACGCGTGAAGCGATGAGAACAAAATTTACAGATTTTATTGATACATAAAAATTACAAAGGTTGAGCTACAGATTGATATAAGATTGAAAGAAAGATAGAAGAGAAGAAAGTAGAATACCTCACGCTCTCTCTAAAACTATCTCTCTAAAAGATGAGAAATAAAAGGATGCCTCTAGCATTTTGAAGGAGTCCTATAAATAGATTAAATTTTTATTGTTTATATAGTACATGTTACATGTTTGAAACTATTTTAACCGTTAATGCCAAAGTGTATAGTAATTATCACGTGCTACTATAGTGATATGTTACAGTAACTGCCGACACTCTTTGATTATATCATTGCTTGCATCATCTTTGCTAACATCATGATGATGTCATTCTGTCATCAGCAACGCTACAATGATCATCTTAAAAAATCTTCTATTAGATTGACTCCGAAACAATCATCTTCATTTTGATAGGAGTCTTCTGCAGATGAAGAGATGGATGGAGAAGGAGAAACAATTTTCTGGTTAGAACTTTTGGCTTCTTCTTCTTGAAGTAGTTTAAGAATACTTTGCAAATTTTTTGCAAAGGCTTTCTTTCTTTGTTGATGTTGCCAATGCTGCTATAATTGTAACATTTGATTAAAAAATGCACAAGTTTTTGAATCGGCTAGTTTGATCAGCTTTAGATTTTGTTTGAATCAGAGCTTGACATTTTCTAAGCAAGCTTGGGAGGCATCAATTTCATTCCACAGTTATACATATACAAAGGCTTGTCTTATAAGTAATGAAAGTTTAGCTAGTTTTTTCACCATAATTATATTGCCATAAAAATATCCATGCCGGTGAAATATATATATATATATATATATATATATATATATATATATATATATATATATATATATATATATATATACACACTTTGTGATTATATTATTTGAGGTTAAGGTCTATCCTGATTATGCCAAAATCATCCCTCCCCCCCTTCCCCCCGTTCCCCCCACCCCACCCCACCCCACCACAAAAAAAAAAGAAAAAAAAAATACACTTTGTGATTAGATTCATGTGTAACATTTTAATTTGGAGTTTATGCTTTATAATATTATATCCAGGGTTCGCTTTTTCTACGGTCAATATAGATAACTTATTTACAGTGAGCACAAAATGACGTCATTTTGAGGCGGAAATTAAAGTGTTTTTGTAATTATAATTTATTCAGGGTTATAATAGTCTTTTACATTATAATTTTTTAATTTTTCAATCCAAACCGACATCATTTTGGGAGCGAATGTAGATAACTTATCTACATTCACTTTAGAAACATTAAAGAGATAGAGACGGAAAAACAAACAACCTTCTTTCAAATTAAAAATGATAGAGACGAATTTAAAAATGATAATGTAAAGAAGCACTAAATTAAAATTTTATGAAAATTAAATCAAAAATAAACATTACCCATAAAAACTTTCTATTATGTCACTTTATATATATGTGAAGTGATAAAATTATAATATAAATAAATAACAAATAAAATAAAATAAACTATAACAAGGTAATAAATACTATACAAATATAACTAGTAGTAGGTGGATTAAATTTTTTTGACCATGTCAGATTAGAAAGTCATTTTTTAAACGTGACATTTTAATTTGATATATAATTTATCACAAAGTGACACATTAATGGTTGTTCCGCATATATGTGCATACACTTTATCACAATTTCAACTAATTTATTTTCTAATAAAAAAATTATAACTCCACACTTTTTTCCTTAAGAAATACCCATAACTTTTTTTTTTTTGGAGATAAAATAACCATAACTTTAAATGAGTCAAATTCGACGGTTATAAAGAAAAATGGATTAAAAGTTAAAACGTTTATGGTGAGGCGGTGAATTGAAAGAAAATAATATAACTGTTCACCAAATTCGCTATATTATAATTGGGTTTTTTTTTTATAACAATATAATTGGGGTTTTAGTTTGTCCTTACACACAATATTTTATGGCGTATACTTTTTAAAGAAACAAAACAAAATAAAAATTAAGCACATAAAATAAATTTTTATAACATTACACAATCACTTTTTTTATAACAACTCTTATAAAAGTTATTATAAATATTCTCAGAGATCACCGCATTGGCTCTTTCTTTGGAAAATGTCTTCAGCTATTCCGTTGGTATTGGAAACTCTGCTTTTTTTATTGTCCTTGCATGCCATATCATCTTCGTTCAACTCTCACTCTCAACTATGTCAATGATCATCCTTTTTTTTTTAGGACTCTACCAACATTTGAACCTGGACCGTTATGGCGTTGTCCTCCAAGGCTCCAACAGCTACCATATCGACTATGAATGCTTGTATGATCATCTTTCGTTTGTCACTCTAAACTCCAATTCTTATTCACTTTTTTTCTTTCTTTCTTTATTCTATTTTTTATTTAAAATTATTAAAACTTCATGACAGATAGATTGACAGAATTATACCATTCATGGGGATCACATTATTCAGAATAGAAATTCGCTGCATAACGAATAAATCTTTTATGCTACTATTACACCAAAATAAGATTCAGTACATCCCATCAATACAAATATTACTCCATACATCTCACCAATACAAATATTCCATATCAGCTAAAATGTTTCAATTGATGAGATTCACTAACCTTCATACCACAATACCACCCAATATTTATTCGTGCGTAAGCTTATTGCATTTGATAGTAACAAGACAGCTGCACGCATTAATCAAGCAAGTAAATGAATTATAACTATTGAGTACCGTTGCGTTTCTGCGAGAATTGGAGCAAGCCAATAACTCAACCATAATTTTATTTTTTTTCACGGTTAATAATCACGTTTGAGGCTAAAATATGACCTTAATGTCGTTTTCATAAAAGCCGGGTCGTGTTTGAGCCTTAAATGCACAACTGACGAAAATGAATTTTGTAGAATAAAACTTGATTTTTAGGTGAGATTCAATTATTTTTTAATATGCTTAAAAAATAATTTTATTCGATAATACCAAAACAAACTTAAAAGTAAACTCTTTCGTTTTTTTTATTTTATATAATCTTATACAAACAGTTCGGAGAATATTCTTTTCGCTTAGCTAAGATTTAAAATCGCGCAGCCAATATTCAACAACCGACGAAGAATCGTGTAGGTTCGAATCTCACATGTACCAAAAAAGGGAGATGACACAACAAATTTTACACACAATATTTTGTGGGGTCCACACCTTTTAAATAAAAAAGAAAAAAAAAAAAAAAAGAATCATAACCCAATAGCAGAGTTAAAAAAACAAAAAATAAAAAAATTTGAAATGAGACTTCAGCCTTGAGGCACAATTGTGGGTCACAGCTTAACATACCTAAGCATTACAAGGGATTTTGCATACAAAGCCTAATGATGGAAACTTAAACGAACGAGGGCATCGCTTTTTTGTTTTTTTAAATTATTTTGGAAAATAGTTAACAAAATTTGTGATTTTTATTTTGAAAGTTAAAGGTCAAAAATACAAAATAGAAATAAATAAAACGTATGTTCTTTAAATTTAATTTTAAAAATTAAAAAATAGATATAATTTTTAAAATTATTTTTACCAAAGAGTCATTATCAAACGGACCCCAAAGCTCTAATTTTCTGTTTCTAATCATCAAATGGGTATTGCTCGTACCTGATCGTACAATCATGGAGCACCCAACGTGGTGTCACACATGTGCTGAATAAAGACCTCTTAGCAACACCAATACAGGTTTTGCAGTAAGAGGATGTTAGAATTTGAGGTTGCAAGCAGTATGTCCATAGGCTAAGGCATTAGGATAAGGTGAAATGTTGTGGTATTCGTAATGTTTTTGGGTTGGAGTTTGTGTGTCTAAGTCCCCAAGAACATAGCTTAAACTAATTAACAGCAAAAGGGTCTCCTGATGTGACACCTCACGGAAACTAGGAAGAAAGTTTTCAGGCACCGTTGTTTGATAATCTCGTTTAGAGTTACAGAAAGCTCAAAAATTCTATAAAACGTAGTTATCAATTGATCTAATTAATCAAAAAATAATAATTAATAATTTTTAAAGAACTTCAACTCTCTATGTATATGTAGATTCACTCTAAATTTATTTACATGTATGATAAAAGGCTATTATGACTGTTTATATTAATAAAAGTACTTTTGGATTTTATATTTAAAAAATTAAGTTTCCTAAAAATAATGAGTTATTGCTGATTGAATTATACATAAGAGTTTGTCAGTTAGTGAGATGACAAAGTGTAGTGGAGGATTCTGGAGGAGAACCGTGCTCTACTTTGTTGCCGGCCAATTAATCTTTTTTATGCGTTCATGGACCCTGACAATATTTGTCATTCAATCTCAATTTGTTTATTCAAAATTAAAAATGTTTGTTTGTTTGTTTTTTGGTACGTTGCAATATGGAAGAAAGCTAATTAGTGCATATCAAATTGCTAGTATTTTAAAATAAAATATAATAAATTATGAACATAACTGGGTGTGAGTGATAGCATTAGCACGAGGAAAAATAAATACCTATAGTATTGCCTTTTCTTTTTATATATTCTTGCAAAATAATATGGCATACGTATTAGAGGAAGATCAGCAACAGACCCGCAACGCAAAAATATCTAATATACTAATGTCAAGTTATATGTACATCGCAACAACAGGAACAAAACATGTCGTTTGATATGTTTACTTGAAGAGAGATAAAAAATTAATATTTTTAATATTATAATTATACATTACCCAAAATATAAAGTGTATAATTTTATTTTCAATCACCATTATACCTGTACTTAATACGACAATAATACTAAAATATTCTCCTGCAACTCAGTCTTTTAAATATACTTTTTTATTTCTGGAGTAAAATTAATAGTTATTTCATTGTTAAAAAAATGAGTTTGGGATATTTAATGAGATTTTATTTAATAATAAAGAGCGCACTAAAAAATATGTAAAAAAGATAGCTTCAATTGGCATTGACTAACGTGACAAATCTGCATATGACATCTCTTCCTTTGCATGATGGCATCAAATGGCTATTGTAATTTCTTTAAAATAAAAAATGTTAATTCTTTTTTATTTATCTTTATATATTAAATTAGATTGTACTTTCTTGAAAATAATTTATTTTATTAAAATATTTTTCCTTTAAAAATTAAATATATCATTTTACTCTTATTTTTTAATTCTGTTAAATTAATTATGTATACTTTTTTATACTTTAAGTATTATTTTTTATCTATACTTTTTAAATTCTATCTAAATTAATTATACAAAACAAATTTTAGATATTTTTTATTAAATATCTTTAAATTGTTTTAATATTTATTTAAATTTAAAAAATACTTGTATGTGATATTTACTAGTTTTAATGTATTTTTGGGATCTTGCTCATTTTGCTGGTAATTGCCGTCTGTTTGAGTGTTTTCCTTTTATTTCCCTTTTTTTTTTTCATTTTTTATGATCTTGCTCATTTTGCTTGTAATTGCCGTCTGTTTGAGTGTTTTCCTTTTATTTCTCCTTTTCCTTTTTTGTGATCTTGCTCATTTTGCTGGTAATTGCCGTCTGTTTGAGTGTTTTCCTTTTATTTCCTTATTTTTCTTCATTTTCATAAATACAAAGTCAGTGATATTGCATCATACGTCAATTATTTAGAGATTGGATACTACACTAAAACATATATTTGTAATTTATGACCCAAAATCGGGAAATGATTTTATACACACATGTTGTATGCATAGAGATCCACGGAAACACTGGAGTTACATGGATACTAAAACCAGCAATATGTCCAAGTTCCTCCACCTCTTTGACCAATTCCTCTTCATTCTCCACCACTTACATTAGCAATAACACAAGCTTGCAATTGTTAGCAGTTCCCCATTCTCAACTTGGCTGAAATGCTGGCCTCTAATTCACACTTCCTCATTTGCTTCAGGCTGTCTCCGAGTTCTCGCAAAGCCCACACAACCCTTGACCCAATTGCTTCACATGATTCTAAATGAACCCATTTCGAGTGCCTCAAAGGTGCCATGGACTCGACAACAAAAATTCATTGAACCCAAACAAATGAGCCCATCACATCTCTTTTTTTGTCATTTTGCAACCAAAAAAAAAGTGGCTGTAAAATATATGTAAATATGAGATTATTGTTTCTCATATTGTAGGAGTTAATTTTATATCCTACGTGCACATAAAAATATATAGAACCTATTGACCATATTGAATTGCCTTGTTGGTGTTGAGTTTATTACTTTAAAATAAAAACATTTTAAATGAGTATTTTTTAAATTAAAAAAGTGATACAGTAATCGGCAGAGTCAGAACAAATTTTTAGCTGGTCCCAACAATATAAAACAAATTAATCTCATAGTCGGGTAACAATGGCGTAGATTTTTATTTTATTTTATTTTTTGATTTTTCAGATTTACCAAACTTAATATCACAAAAACTTGTACATAGAACACAAAGGTTGGAAACTTTTGAGTCTTTTGGGGCGTTTGGTTCAAGTTTTGTTAAAGGAAGCCCAAGCATCACATATTAGGATTTTGTGTGATCCACATTTGATTCAAGTTTTTTAAGAATATTGGTAGCAAATCAATTTACCCAGACTTTTAGTATTGTTTGGAAAAAATGATCTGAAGCATTGTGCCGAAATGCCACTTTGGAGGTGGTATTGCAAGATGACCGGCTAAATGGAGAGGAGGGAACCAAAAATGTGGCAGAAATATCTTCTCCTATACATCTGGTGAAGGTGTGCAAGTAATCACATCTGATGAAGGTTTTTTTTGTCGTTTCACACTTCTCCAAACTCCAATATCGTCCTCAACCCCACATGCAAATATATAATTCAAAAAATGCAATGATAAATTAATATTAATATTAACACTGAACTCCTTTATATTCTTTGAAGTATTTTTGTCGAGTCTGGTTTGTTTCATCCTCTTTCAAAAATGGAAACTCTATAAAGGTCATCAATACAGTGCTCGACAATGAAACTCTAAGTTAGGAGCAGGGAGAGCAAACGTTAAGTCACGGTATGCAGAGATGTATAGGAGGAGAGAGAGATATGGATGGCGGAACATGAATTTGGAGGAGAGATGTACTTCTATTGATATTCAAAAATTAAAAAAAAAAAGGTTAATTTGGTAATTTTAACCCATTTCTCAATTAATATTTTACCTTCAACCAAATATATACTTATAAAATTCTACCCAATTTTCCTGGTAAAATTTTTGCCAATCAAACAATTTTTTTTTAATTTTCCTGCCAAATTAACTTTCTTTCCCACCATATCCTAGTAATTATATTTTTCTGGTATAAAAAATTTTCTCCTCTACCAAACACCTATTAAAAGAGACAAACCCAAAGACAGAAGTCCAAAAGTTTTCTCTTTTAGATTGAAAAAGAGATACTTACAAAAAAAACAGAGAGAGAGAGAGACTTTCAAGCGTTCTTCAATTTGCTTTGTATGAAACACACCCAATTGGATGATGGGTGCCAGAAATGGAGAGCGGTCACCATGGAAGGAAGGAGTAGGCCATGGTGAGTGGTGGTGGGCCAAAAAAAAATAACATCCCTCTACATGAGTATTAGAATAGATGAAAGTTGAGAGAGATGATTTAAAAACAAGGTTATTATCTAAAAAAAAAACAAAAACAAAAGTAGAAGCATGTGGCTAGAGTAATAGGAGATACAAACAATAAAAAACCCAAAAAGTGAAAAAGTATGTTATCTTTACCCCTAAAAAATGAAAATGCCTTTACCCTCTTTTTTGTATTTGTGCTTCTTCTTATTTGTACTCTACATATTATTCCTTAAAAAAAAAATGATAAAGCATGGATGAGAACTAGTCAGCCACCTTACCATTTGGGGTTTGGGGTTGAAGAAGGAGCGAAGAGAGGGTGAAATTTCCGTGTGTAAGCAATGAGCATCAAGGAGCAAGGTGTGGTGATAATACATGAAGCTATGGTACTGAATGAAAACTAGTCAATGTGATTGTGCCAAGGTGCAATTGATTTCAGCTACTGGTGCTACCTGAAGTGTGAATGAAATTATCGGCACCAAAGTAGCTCCGCCACTAGATATAGCGGTCAAAAAGCCCAATTGAACCTTTTGGCCCTCTACTTGTAGCTACTTTATTGCTCTTCTTGCCATTGAAAGTCCAAGGGCCTTGGTCTTCCATGACTCCTCACGGTAACTAGGAGAATGTCTCAGGCATCGTTGTTTGATAATCTCGTTTAGAGTTACAGAAAGCTCAAAAATTCAATAAAACATAATTATCAACTAATCTAATTAATGCAAAAATAATAATTTTTTTAAAAGAACTTCAACTCTCTCTGTATATGTAGATTCACTCTAAATTTATTTACCATGCTTGTACGATAAAAGGCTATTTTGACACTTTATATTAACAAAAGTACTTTTCGATTTTATATTTAAAAAGGTAAGTTTCCTTAAAATAATGAGTTATAGCTGATTGAATTATAAGAGTTTGTCTGTTTGTGAGATGATAAGGTGCATGCCTGACAATATTTGTCATTCAATCTCAATTTGTTTGTTTAAAATTAAAAATGTTAGTTTTTTTTTTTTTTTTTTTGGGTAAGTTGCAATATGAAGGAAAGCTAATTAGTGTATTTCAAATTGCTAATTTTTTCAAATAAATAAAATTAAAATATTGTAAACATAACATGGTATGAGGGAAGGTTGTTGGATCGCAATCGTATCATATATCGTTTGGCTGATTTTTTGTATCGTGAGTCGTATTGAGTCGTAAGATACAAAAATTTTAAAAATAAAATAAAATATATAATATGCTTAATATCATATAAATTCAAATTCCAAAAAGGATATAATCAACAAAATACATCTAAGTGAAGTGCAAACCAGTTATTCTCCTATTTATCAATCATCAAGACTATTATTACCTTTACTATTACTATTGGCATCTATCAGTTACATAATTAATTCATCATCCTCTTCATTAGTGTAGTCATTTGACTCATCTTTCATTTTTTGTTCGACAATCTGATATTCGTTTCCCTTATCATTCTTATTGGCAATATCATTCCATTTATTAAGGCAGTTCTCATTATCTTGTTCTTGTATGATAATGTCTTTACTTTTATTATTCCTGTTGGCTTTAAGATTTCAAGGACCTGAAAAATAAAAATATACATAAAAAAAATATCTATTTATTTAATTATTCCCTTAATTAATATTAATTTTTTAGATTTATTTTTGAATTTAAATTACAAATCAAATTTTTATTTTCTTTTCCTTAATAATAATAATTTTTGTATACTTTTTTTAATTTAAATCGTAAATCAAATTTTCATTTTTTTAATATTAAAAATTAAAATTTTGATTTCTTTTTATGTTGTATGATACACGATATAATATTGTATCATCCGATACAACTGAATTTTCGATATGCCCCTCAATATGTATTGTTGAGCTTGTGAATCGTATTATATCGTATGAATCTTTTCGTATATCGTAAGATATTGATAACTATAGTATGAGGGATAGTATTAGCACGAGGAAAATAAATAACTATAATATTATTCTATGTCAAAATAATATGCCATATGTATTAGAGGAAGATTAGCAACATAATCTTTTCACACTGTCTTTTTAATATACTTTTTATTGCTGGAGTGAAATTAATAGTGATTTCATTGATAAAAAAACGAGTTTAGGTTATTAGATAGACTAATATCATATATATATATTTTTTGTTATAAAATAAAAGATAGCTTAAATTGGCAGTTTTTTTAACCTTTTTGGCTGCAAATTAATTTGAAAATTACCACTTTGCCCCATATCAAAATATTTCACTCATTTGTCCATATTTGACCATTAACCAAGTTATGTACTTGAGTATATGTCATGTAACAATATTTACTTGGATACTCTGGTTGAATACTCTAATATTGTCCGTCATCCGGCTTTTATCAGCAACATACTCTAGTACATGGGTGGGATACTCGAGTTTGTTGGGTTTTGTGACTGCAATGGAGTGCATAAATAAAATTTGTTGGGTTTTGTGACTGCAATGGAGTGCATAAATAAAATGATGTTTCTTATTGAGATGTGCATCTACCTCTATTCCTTCTATAGAGGAAGCCAAGCCTATGGTGTCTCTAAGGTGCTGCTGCTAAATGGGAACGAGGAGAATAGAGAAAAGAGTAAATTTCTCGTATTGTAGGAGATAATCCTATACACGCATAAAAGTATAGGAGGCTCATATTTTTTTCTCATTTTTTTCTCATATGAGTGCACATGAGTCTCACACACTTTTATATGTATGTAGAAGATAAAAGAGTAAAACTCATTTTGGGTCCCTAATAAAAAAACACGATTCTCACTTTAGTCTTTACAAAAAAAAAAATAGTCGCGTAATCCCTATGAAATTCAAAGTAGACCCATTTTAGTCAATTTGAGGGACTAATGTGGGTCTTTTTTGAATCTGTGAGGAACCACAATTTCAATAAAATGAATCTATTTTGAATTTCTTAAGAATGTCGGGACTAATTTTCTTTTGTAAGGATT
This sequence comes from Gastrolobium villosum, assembly GCA_032173675.1. Classification (NCBI taxonomy): domain Eukaryota; kingdom Viridiplantae; phylum Streptophyta; class Magnoliopsida; order Fabales; family Fabaceae; genus Gastrolobium; species Gastrolobium villosum. The sequence continues at coordinate 162,682 of JAVKPL010009470.1, forward strand.
AAAGTGTGACCTTGTTTTTTGATAAGGATGCAAAAGGGACTTTATTCAAGATAAAATTTCTCTTCTAAGAAAGATTAAAACCTTTTTTATAGTTTAAATATTATTTTTTAGGGAAAGGTCATAGTTACTACCTTTCTTTCTTATTACTTCTTACTACTAAATCTTAACCGTTGATTTCCGTCAATCTAACGATTAAGATTTATTGAATCATATTTATTAACTAATTATTAATTTCCAATAAATCTTAACCGTTAGATTCGCGGAAATCAACGGTTAAGATTTAGTAGTAAGAAGTAGTAAGAAAAGGAGATAGTAAGTATAACCTCTCCCTATTTTTTATCTGTACTTTTTAAATTCTGTCTAAATTAATTTTAAAAACCAAAATTTAAATATTTTTCATCAATATTTTTTAATATTTATTTGAATTTAAAAAATACTTGTATGAGATATTTACTAATTTCAATGTATTTTTGGGATCTTGCTCATTTTGCTGGTTAATGACGCATCACTAATTGCCGTCTGTTTTCCTTTTATTTCCTTTTTTATCATTTTCATAAATACAAAGTCAGTTAAATTGCATCTTACGCCAATTATTTAGAGATTGGATACTACAGTAAAACATATATTTCTAATTTATGACCCAAAATGGGGAAATGATTTTATACATACAAATAGTATGCATAAGGATCTACGAAGAGGCTGGAGTTACATGGATACTAAAACCAGCGATATCTCCAAGTTCCTCGACCTCTTTAGCCAATTCTTCTACCTTATCCACCACTTCCATTAGCAATAACACGAAGCTCGCAATTGTTAGCACTTCAGCATTCTCAAGTTCTGCTATCTTGGACGTGGAAATCACCAAACTTAACTCCACTCTCGCTGCTTTCAATTTGGCTGAAATGTTGGCCTCGGCTTCACATTTCCTCATTTGCTTTATGCTGTCTCCGATTTCTCGCAGAGTCCACACAACCCTTGACCCAATTGCCTCACATAGTTCTACATGAACCCATTTTGAGTGCCTCAAAGATGCCATGGACTTGACAACAAAAATTCATTGAACCCAAACAAATTAGCCCATCACATCTCTTTGTTGTCATTTTGCAACCACATAAATTAGCTGTGAAATATAGGAACAAGTACCAAAATATCACTCTTCACCAAGTTTTTTACTTAAATGCCACGCGTGGGCAAGTTCGCAACCCCGTGTAGAGAATTCAATTTGCTGACATGTCACGTTTTTAGTGGACACCAAGTTCGCTACACGGGATAGCGAACTTGGTCAATGTAGCGAACTTGATATATATATTTTTTACTTGGTACTTTAGAAATGTGATACGTCAACAAACTGAGTTCGCTACACGGGATAGCGAATTTGCCCACGTGACAGATTGAAAAATAACACCGTTCGCGTTGTATTTATATAAAAAATTTAGTGAACCGTGACATTTTGGTCGGTGTTCTTAGAATATATATATATATACCTACCTGTTTTGAGGATTGGAGGCAACGTCCCACTGCAAGAATTAACGCAGCCAGTTCTCGAAGAACCTCTCCAATCTGTAAGTACTTCTCCCATGGGTAGGAAAATCCAAAATTTCCATGCCATGGTTCCCATTTTGCGAAATTTGCCTGAAAAACAGAGTAAACATTAATTCTAAACTTACACTCTGTCTCAAGATAAAACTTAATACTCACACTGAAAAAAAATAAAAAAATGATAGTCTTTCATCAACTAATTCAAAGTAAGATATGTAATTGATGCAATATAAAATAATAAAATAAATAATATACATACCAATAATTCGTCCTTGGACTTGGAGTTCAACACTGACTTGCAAACAGTAGTGAAGCTAGCACGGGGTTGATTTTCCTTTTCACTAGCGAATTTGGTACATTCCTCTAAGCAACCTACAATATGGAAGACGATTATTTTTGGCTTAGCTATATATTCATAGCGTTATTTTATTGATATTGAACCCCATCCACCCGTTTATGAAAGAAATTAAATGAGCATGGAAATCTCCATTCTTAGAAACCCCACCGCATTAATGGGAAAATTGGGTGACAAGTCATTATAATTGTATATTTCCGAAAATATATAATTATAATGTTAAATTTGTACATTTTTTCTCTCATGTATTTTTAAATATTATAACTATGTATTCCTAAAATTATATAGTTATAATGCAGTGACTAGACAAAACATTATATATAGTAATTGGACACTATATATATATATATATATATATATATATATATATATTCACCAAATTATTTGTGTATATTTTTATTATTTTTCGGTGATTTTAAAATAACGTTGTTTTGTGACGAAAATTAAGGTGTTTTGTAATTCTAATTTATTGGAGGGTTATATTAGTTTTTATTATTATAATTTTTTAATATTACAACTCTAAAACAATATCGTTTTGGGCTCACTGGAGATAAATTTATCTCCAATAAATAAAGAAATACTTTTTCCATCGAGTAATCTGTAAAAATATTTTCTCAGTACATATAAAATAATTTAAATAGGTTATTTTTTTAGAGATTTCTCCATCGTTTAATTAATTAACTAATCTTACTAAGCCTACCAGAATTACATGGTGTAGCCAGGACTTCGAATTAGAGATCACTAACTAAGCTGAAATACCAGTTGATCCACGCCGTCGGTTCTTAAATAGGTTATCTAAAATATCACAATTAAAATAAACAATTCCACATTCTAACATTGTTAGCTTAAACATTTAATGCAATTGTTATTGAGTCTTATTTTTTATTTTATTTTTAAATTCAATCTTTGCTTAAAAAAAAAAAATATATCTATCCTACCCCCGGGATCCATACTTTTATTTTATTTTCTCCTTTTTGGTTGATCCAGAGATCACATCTTGGGTTATGAAAATTCTAGTTTATTTTGTTCATGTGAACTAGAGAAAATTACTAAAAGGCAGAAACCTTTTTTTTTATGTGTAATCGTATATACCTTGAATTGTATTGGCAAGGTCTAGGAATCTTGAAACTGTGGAATCATGAAGTTCATCACTGGCCCACACGGGAAAGACGAACAAGCTCACACAAATACACACGATGAAACCCATTACTATATTTAAGAGACGTTCACGGGCTATTTCCCAGACACTGTCATCAGCACGTACGCCAGACACCACAACTAGATTGAAAGTTAGTATGAATATCATAGCTCCATAATCATATCTTTTCTTTATCCTTGGAACCAGTCGAAAATATGTAGCAACTGATCCTGAAATTAATATTCACCACCACACCAACTTTTTATTAAAGATATGCACTTCAAATTAAATATAACTTCAACCGTAATACAGTGCAAGAGATGTATAAAAAAAACTTACCAAAGATAAATAATGAAGTACCAATGATAATCGAGTTGCCAACCCCTCCAATGCTTCGGGCAAAAACTGCTGCTAAACAACCCAACCCTCCTCCGAAAATAGTTCCTATTCCACGATTGAAGCCTTTTCCAAGTGTGGCTCCTGACATGCATGTTGATTAAATTAGTGTACATTAAATTCATCATTGCTTCAGAGACATTACAATATATCTTCTAGCATCTTTGCAAAGAATATAACAAGAGCCGGATCCTTTGACACCAGTGTCAATTTTGAAGTTTGACACCTCATGTGAGAGCCGTTATAACAAAAAAAAACAACGGCTCTGATTTGTAAGCACGTGACACCGTTGATTTTTTTTGATCTAACGGCTCTCAAATGAGGTGTCAAATTTGAAATTTGACACCGATGCTACCTCATATAAGAATTGAAGCAATCATATTATATGTTACTAAAGTACCTGCAGAGAATTCAAACATGACAATAACAGTCATAATAGCCCACATTGCATTTTCTCCAACTTGCTCAAACAGAGGATTCAAGAGGTACAGAAGTGAAACCAAAACCAGGGAGATTCCCACTTTGATACTGTGGATTATCTTCCTAGTGTCAAGGTTACTTTTCATCTGCTTGTCCCTGAAATAGGAAGTAATGGGTGGAAGTGGAAATTGGAATGTTTTTTTCTCCTTCATGTGAGCAACATTCTCTTCTGCATTCTTAATGGAGATTACATGAGTTGATTCCATTTTGTCTTTAACCTCCTTTTCCCTCTAGGACTTTCTTTTAACTAATTCTCTTGGGGAACAACAAGTAGGAGAAAGACCCTACTTATACTATGGCACACATGAGTGGAAACTGATGTAGGATCAAATTGTTGAAGTACCAAATTAGTGGACAAAGTGGCCCTCTCCAACCCCCTATTCAAGACATGACTAGAGAGAATGAAATTAAACAAGTACCACCAATATCTTTTGTTAGAATTAACCTTAATTTGGTGGAACACGTATGCAAACACGAGCCACCGTACCATATTATTTGGTATTGCTTATACTTCGCATAGACGAGAATTCTTATTAACGGGGTCAACAAAAGGCAATTGGAGTCCTGCTTATCTACTATTGTTGTGGACTGATTTATTGTATTTTTTTTTTTTTTGTAGTAATTTAGGCTTGAGCACCTGAATAACGGTTGTTAACATATTTTAAATCTTATTTATATTCCGTTATGAACTGAGTGATTTGTAAGGAATAAATATGTGACGAATATAGTACAAACAAGATTAACATAACCAATATTAGGTGATTTTTTCTCCTTTTTTTTTTTTTGTCACTTTCGATTTATGTGTTGTGGGAACTGCGATTGTCGATTTCGTAGTAGGATACACTTACCAGATAGCTTAGTTAGATTGCTAAAAGCCTAGACACGTTTTATGATTGATAATCTCCACCAAAGCAGTGTAACAGATGTTACTAATAGAAAGACCATGACCCGACACTTACAAGTCTCAACTTTCTGATTGTTTTGTGAAGTTATATAGTGGTTCGGTCGGATCGTTGTCGTTATGTACTATGTTCAAAATATTATCATATTTTAGTTGACATTTCTGTCACAGTGAGGAATTTGCTAAAAATGCAAAACTATGTGAAGTGTGAACCATTAATTATACTGTGTATGGCTGAATTGGGTTTGGTTTTCCAACGAATTTTAATTGTGAGATCAGATTTTTTTGTTGTTGAAGTATTAACTTAAATTCTAACGTTGCAGAAATTCCTTAAAACAATTATTTGTTAAGCGAAACGTTTTGAATATCTACAATTTATGCTTAAAAGAAAGAGAGCTATTCTTCATAATATTAACTCACATGGTTAAGCTAAAACGCAAAAGATAAAATCAATCCGATCACCATAAATGTTTTTTTAATTATTTTAATGGCTATTTGACCATTTACCCTTAATTAATAAATTAATAACTTATTTACCAAAAAAATAAAAAAATAAATAAATAAATTAATTAATAACTATTTTGCCCCTTATTCAAAACTATCTACCAATTTACCCTTCTTTAATCGATTAACTTGAAGATTTAATCGATTAAATGGTCAGAACTGACAAAAATGGTTGACTTGAAGATTTAATCGATTAAAACTTCAAGTTAATCGATTAAATCTTCCAACAGACAACAAATTAACTTGAAGATTTAATCAATTAAATTTTCACGTCAACCATTTTTGCCAGTTTTAACCATTTAATTGATTAAATCTTCCAGTTAATCGATTCACTACAAGAAAAGTCATTATTTTCGATAGAATTTTTAGACAGAAAAAAATTCCGTGGTAATTACTCACGAAATTTTCAACAGAATTCGTTTATCGTTGAATTTTTTGACGAAAAACAGATTCCGTCCAAAAAATTCGACGGAAAAAGAAATTTCGTCGAAAGTTTTCGACGGAAAAGAAAATTCCGTCAAAAACATTTGAAAAAATAAAAGAAAAATAAATTATATTTTGTGGAATTTTCGACGGAATTCCTTTTCCATCGAAAATATTTGACGGAAAAGGAATTTCGTCGAAAATCTTTGACGGAAAAGGAATTCCGTCGAAAAATTTTGAAAAAAATAAAAGAAAAATAAATTATATTTTGTGGACTTTTTCGACGGAATTTCGATTCCGTCGAAGATTTTTGACGGAAAAGGAATTTCGTCGAAAACTTTGAAAAAAATAAAAGATAACGAAATTAAATATTGTGGGATTTTCGAAGGAATTCAGATTCCGTCGAAGATTTTCGATGGAAAAGGAATTTCGTCAAAAACTTTTGGAAAAAATAAAAAGAAAAAGAAATTAAATATTGTGGGAATTTCGACGGAATTTCGATTCCGTCGGAGATTTTCGACGGAAAAGGAATTCTGTCGAAAACTTTGAAAAAAATTAAAAGAAAATGAAATTAAATATTGTGGGATATTCGACAGAATTTCGACTCCGTCGAAGATTTTCGACGGAAAAGGAATTTCGTCGAATTTTTTTGGAAAAAAACAAAAAGAAAAAGAAATTAAATATTGTGGGATTTTCGACGGAATTCTTTTTCCGTCGAAAATCTTCGACGGAAAAGGAATTCCGTCGAAAAGTTTTGGACAAAATAAAAAGAAAAAGAAATTAAATATTGTGGGATTTTCGACGGAATTTCGATTCCGTCGAAGATTTTCGACGGAAAATGAATTCCGTCGAAAACTTTTAGAAAAAAGAAAAATAAAAAGAAATTAAATATTGTGGGATTTTCGACGGAATTTCGATTCCGTCGAAGATTTTCGACGGAAAAGGAATTCCGACGAAAACCTTTGGACAAAATAAAAAGCAAAAGAAATTAAATATTGTGGAATTTTTTATGGAATTTCGATTCCGTCGAAGATTTTCGACGGAAAATGAATTCCGTCGAAAACTTTTAGAAAAAAGAAAACGAAATTAAATATTGTGGGATTTTCGACGGAATTTCGATTCCGTCGAAGATTTTCGACGGAAATGAAATTCCGTTGAAAACTTTTGGAAAAAATAAAAAGAAAAATAAATTAAATATTGTGGGATTTTCGACGGAATTTCGATTCCGTCGAAGATTTTCGACGGAAATGGAATTCCGTTGAAAACTTTTGGAAAAAATAAAAAGAAAAAGAAATTAAATATTGTGGGATTTTCGACGGAATTTCGATTCCGTCGAAAACTTTTGGAAAAAATAAAAAGAAAAAAACTAAATATTTTGGGATTTTCGACAGAATTACGATTTCGTCGAAGATTTTCGATGGAAAAGGAGTTCTGTCCAAAACTTTTGGAAAAAATAAAAAGAAAATAAATATTATGGGATTTTCGACGGAATTTCGATTCTGTTGAAAATTTTGAAAAAAAATAAAAGAAAAAAAAATTAAATATTGTGGGATTAAGGTTTTCGATGGAAAACGAATTCCATCGAAAATTGAGACAAAAGTTTTCGACGGAATTTCATTCATTTTTCGTTGAAAATTTTCGACTGAATTTATATTCCGTCGAAAAATATTTCAGGATTTTACGACGGAATTTCATTCATTTTCCGTCGAAAATTATTACCAGATTTTTCGACGGAATTTCATTCATTTTTCCGTCGAAATTTTTTGACGGAATCAGTTTTCCGTCGAAAATCCTTAGAACAATTTTCGACGGAATTTATTTTCCAACACAAATTGAGACAATATTTTTCGACGGAATTATTTTTCCGTTGAAACTTCCCACAAAAATTATTCCGTTGAAATTTTTCGATGGAATCTGTTATTCCGTCAAAAAAATCGTTACCCACGAAGAAATATTCGTCGGCTTCATTTCCGTCGAAAATTCCGTCAAAAACATAATTTTCAACGGAATTTTTCCGTCGAAAAAAATCATTTTCTAGTAGTGATTAAAGATGGGCAGATTAGTAGATAGTTTTAAATAAGAGGCAAAATAATTATTAATTAATTAATGAAGGGCAAAATGGTCAAAAAGCCTATTTTAATATTAAAAAATATTAAATATTTTTTTTAAAAAAAGATAATGTAAAACTATAATACTTTGATAGAATTTGTTTGGAAAAAATTAAAAAAAACTCAACATGGGTTGATCTAGGTTGACATAAGAGAAATTTCTCAACTAAACCAAACCCAATTAAGTTATGTTGCTTTGGTTTTTATTTTTACCCATAATTGATTCAACTCATTTAAGTTTTTGTGTTGAAATAATTCTTTATTCTGTAATTACCCATATAACTTGGTAAAATTGTAGATAGAGATGATAAAACAAGTTTAACCTAGCAAGTTGATCTATTTAACGTGTAAAAATTGTTAAGTTGGATTATACTTTGGAACCTATTTATTTATTATTTTTTCTTCGGTTGTTTTAATCCAACCCGTCTTTATTATTATTACAGTTATTGTTATTGTTTTTATTATTTTTAATTTTTAGCTGAATGAACCTGCCAGCTTACCATGTGTTAACATTCTTCTTCTTCTTTTTTTAAACGAGAAGGTTAACCTTCTTGATTCATTTTCTAAAATAGGTTAACCCACATCACTTCATTTTTGTGTTAACTTAAGACTAGTTGAGACGACTTGATTTGCATTGCCATATCTAATTGTGTGACATACAATTAGATTTGTGGATTCAAACCCTGCAATACTCCTTATTCCAATCTTATCTATTTTTGCTCCTGTACCTTCCTGAGGCCTTATACAAGAGCTGTCAAAACAGCCCCCAGCCCACGGGTTAGCCCCTACACCCCCAATTTTTAACCCTTCTTTTTTCAGCCCACTTATAAGAGGGTTATTTTTTGCCCTAGCCCCATTAACCCTCATTTTTGTTGGGTTAGGGTGGGGTTAACCATGGGCCAGCCCACTTTTTTTTTCCTTTCTAAACCCTAAAATCCAATTTCTCATTTCTCTCTCTTGTCGTGTTTCTTCTCCAGATTTCTTCTTCTGGGGTCTTGCTGTAAAACATGTTACAAAATAGCTATTGCTTTCTACTGTCCACACATAAAAAAACTTGGGGAAGCTTATTTTTCAAAATCTTTCTCTCCTGTTAACATATGTGTGCTTGCAATTCTTCTTCCATGCTTTATAGGCATATGTGCAGATATAGCTACATCCAAGCATGAACATTGGTCTTCTCTAGCTCCTCTTCCTTTTGAAGTTGTAACTTCTGCTGGACAAAAGGCTAAGGAAGAATCTTGGAACAAAAGTGAGTATGTTGATGCTCCAATTATTAGTTGGGTTTTTTTCTCACTTAAATTAGCTACAATGAAGTCTAAAAAGGACATGGATCAGATGCTGATGATCCAGATATGAGCAAACCTGTTCGTGATTTGAGTGATCTCACTGGGGAAGGAAACATTGAGAGCATGCTTTCTGTTGAGATGGGATTGAGGGAGCTTGCTTCACTAAAGGTTCTCCATCAATGTTATTAAGTTAACGTTTTTTTGGTTCAGCTCTTTAATTCCATGTTCTCCTTTTGGATGTTCAAGTTACAATGAACTATATTTTAAGTCTTATTACTTTCTTAAAACATGGACACCCAGAAACCATGCAATTTTAAAATTACTTTCTTTAAAATTTAGTAATTTACTTTAGACAAACATGCAATTTTCAGGACTCTTGCACAACTTTTTCTTTCCGATTCTGCCATTGTAGTATTTGATTTTGCTTCAATTTCTAACTCAGCTGCCTTTTGGAAATACCCCCGAACATTTTTTAATGGGCCAAAAAATACAGAGAAGACTACCGAAATCTTGTTGTGCACACCTTAAAGTGGAGATGTATGAAGCTAAAAAAATGCAGAATATTTTTTAATGTGGCCCGCGGGCTGGCCCTAACCCGTTGGGTTATATGAATTTTTGGCCCGTGCGGGCTGGTTAATATGTGGGCTGTTTGGCCCTGGCCCGCGCGGGCTAGGGCCTAACGGGCCGGGGTGGCCCGTTTTGACAGCTCTACCTTATACCATAAGTAAGTCCTTTAAAAAAAATTAAAAAAATAATAATAATCACATTACCTACAAGCATATGGTGCGCATTGTTATTAAATTACGTGACCCGAGCATCAACCCGGTTGGGATACTGGATCATTGATCAGATCGGTTGACCCCAGCAGCGGATTCTGAAAATATTAGTCATGTCTGCACATTTAGTGACGAGGGTTCGGCCCCCGAATTTTTGTTAAAGAACATTTTAAATGCATTAAAAAACAAAAAGTATAAATAAGAAAAGAAAATAAAACTTCAACTTAACATAAACAATTATTCCCAACATTTTTTTTTAATCAAGTTGATTTGTTGTATGACATCATAAAATATCCAATAAAATATATGGCATCTCATTCCTTCCCACCGTATTCCATTCATTTCCATTTAATCCAATAATCAAGCCCACAATGCGCTTGGAGGTTAAATTAATTTCTTAATTTAAATCTTCTCCCATGATTATTTAGGTAAAATCTAATAAAATCCAATCATGCTTATCTTATAATACTTTGTATGATTGTTTTATTAAAGATCATTTAATGCGCTTGGAGATTAAATTAATTTCTTAATTTAAATCTCCTTCCTTTCAACATGAGCAATTTTTTGATTTCCTGGAATTTTTCAATTGAGAGCATCCTTTGTTTGATTTCAAAAACCATGTAAGCATGTGCGTAGACGAACGTGCATCGCTTAGCTTATCGGAATTTTGAAATCATTAAAATCCTAAAATCTGGTCATGATAGGCAGTAAGTGTTTCACACAATCATGATAAATGATTATGGTATGCAGCATGTCTTTAACACATGACAATTTTAGAAGACCCGCAAATTTACTCAAAAAACATACAGTTCCCTTTGGAAATTTTCTACATTATTTGTCTTGATTTTTATTATCCAAAATTAATTAATTCAATTATTAATCTAGATATTTAGAAAAAATCACAATAGTTATTAATTAATCTTGGTGGATAATCTAAAATTAAAATAATCTCATAATAACTATCATACTAGTCGTTGAAGACATAATAGCTACTATGCTCATATAAATAACAAGTTATACACCAATATGGCACCACATATTCTATATGACATGTTATCACATCAAACATGTTATCAATCATATAATTCATCTATTCATAAAAATAAAGCACTTATAAACTAGACTTTAATCCATTATTTTCTATAGAAAAACAAAAATGAAAATAAGACAAAAAGAAATTCTTCGGTCCTTCTTGTCCTTCCTTTTGGTCCATAACGATGTAATTCAAGCCCTTTTATAGTAAACATTGGCCCAAAAGCCCAAAATACCAAACTTTGGCAAGAAACCCTAATCTCCTTCTTGAAAACCCTAGTCGTCATGTCCACTGCATCGTCATCCGAACTCATCTCAGCATGAAACTCTAGGGAAATGATCACCTTGAACAGATGAAGCTGCCACCACCGGAACCAGTCTGATCGGAGTTGCCACGCAACCACACACACATCCTTTCTCTGTCCGCGGGTGGCGCCCACTCGCAGCCACTTCTAGCGGCGTGTGCGGGAGCGTCCGACCTCCTTTTGACCAGAACCGGTTGTCTTCCTACTTAGTTTTTTGTCTTCTTTTATGCCATGTGGTTGGTTTCTCAGATCGGCCACCAGAAAGTCACGAACACGTCCAAATAGTGACAAACGTCATTCTTTTTGCATCTCTTGATCTTCTTTCATTTCAGCTTTTGTAATATAACAAAAATATACAAAGAATTGAATTATAAAAAGCCAAGAGAAAACCTAATCGTAAGGGATTAGTCTCCTTGTTACAACCCAAGAAAATACAACCAAATCTTTACTTCGATTAAAGCCAAAAATCAAATAAAAGCACCGATTTTTATAAAAAAAATTTATAAAGGATACACATGCCAATATATAATAACAAATATAGAACCCTAGGTGCTATATTTCTTGAAGCTAACTAATTACATGAATAACTATAAGGGTTTTATATTTCTCATTTAACATGAGAATTCAAACTTTCTTACACACCCTTCGATTTCCGTGCTGACATGGGTCCTACATCTATTTTTTTCTAACACATGGTCACACATGCTTTTTATCTCTACAACATGAGATTTCAATTCTCATTTAACATGCTGAATATAAAACCCTAACCATAAATCACAAAAAACTAGATCAACATCCAAACGCGCAATCTGGCTATTATACCAATTGTAAGCGCAATTGCATTTGCGAAAATATTTTAGACTATTGCGGTTTGGGATGCTACTCATGATTATCATCGCTTATGATTACCTCTTCTAGCGCAAATCATAGATGATACTCCACGAATATATATTCAGTGTAACAGCTCGAACTCGTGAACCGATTTCTCTTGTGTCACAATACGAATAGATCTCTCTAGCACGAACAGATCTCTCTGCTCTCTGGCAAACTATCCAAACTATCTCTTGAGGGAGAAAAGGAAGTGTGTGGGCAATTTTTCAGATCTGAGCATCCGTCTTCTTCTCAATAACCTAGAGACTGATGACTTAAGTGGTAATATATATATGAGTGCCAAGAAACTCTAGCCCTAAGATCTATATGGGCTCTAAGCTTCTGGGGCCTTTTTTGTACTTTTATTTCAATTGGACTTAAGTAAAAGAGCATAAACTCAACGGGATTGTTGTATCCATTCTATAAATCGAGGTTTATTTAAATACATATAATAGTTCTCCAATGTGCTTTAATTTTTCTAATTTCTTAATTCAATTTTGCACTACAAGCTGCAGTATATGTTTCCTCACCCGGCTTAAATAAATCATAATCCATTCTGCATATATAATTGTAGTGATATGTAATGGGGGAGTTAAAAATGAGAGAGGCCGAAGAGTTACACAATTCAGGCAGGTAGGTATACATTGTCCGATTTAAATAACTTTTCAAGTTTTATTAATATATACGAGAAATAATTATAAGAACGAAAATTAAAAGACTAAGATGTTGAGGAGAATGAAATCATGCTATATTATCTTTCTCTTACATCTAACTACGACTTAATACAAAGGTTTGTTTGAGTGTGAAGAGGGACGATGGTCCACCCTAATCCCTTTCTAACTCGACCAGAATATGTGAAACTATGGTATAGTTCTTTGGAAAAGTATTATAGAAATCTTATCGAAATGGTTAAATATGTAACTAACGCTCAGAAACTAATTATTCAAGGCCCATCGAACTTACCTAAAATTACTTTTAGACTCTCTAGCAACCTACTTAAGTTTGATACTCACATAAACGCACTATATATATTTTGTACCAAATAGCTACATGTTGGGTCCTTTAATTCCCTGAAACTTCACATCCACTGCTTTTAGCACTACCAAAAGATGATATTTTTCTCAAGGAAAAAAAAAACGCTCAGCATGGCACCATCATTATATTAGACCCAATTTAAGAGCTTGAATGACTCCAACGAAGCAAGCATCGATCATGGAACACGCATTGGTTTATAATTTCACATGGAGAAAAGAATGCACTAGAACTTTTGTGCTCATTGTGTACGAAATATGTACCTCCATGTTGGGGTCCACACACGAGTGAGATACGTTGCACGCGTTAGCTTTGTTGGCCAGTAATATAACTTTTTGAAATAAGAAACAAAGGAAAAGAAAATAGTACAGCAGTGAAGGACAAGTCTTCCGGAGGTACATGTATATGTGTTTAATAAGAGTTTTATAATTCTCATTTAATATGAAAATTATAATTTTCCTACATATCTTTTGATTTTCATGCTAACATGGATCCTACATATAATTTTTTTTAACACATGAATTCTACATGTTTTTTATCTCTACAACATAAGATTTCAATTCTCTTTGGACATCAGAATTATAAAACTCATTTAATAAATGTGAAAGATAAGCCTAATGTAAGGTTCAGCATGTCAAGTAATTTCATTAATTTGTCAATTTTTGTGAGTGTTTGTCGTATTCATAGTGTCATTAGATGGACGTGATAGTGACATAATTCGGTCTGCCTTAATGCACCCTATCCCAAAAAAAGTAGTTTTATATATGGGTTTTATATTTCTCATTCAATATGAGAATTGAATTCTCATGTCGTAGAGATAAAAAATATGTGGGACTCGTATGTTAGAAAAAATTATGTGTAAGACCCACATTGACACAAAAATTGAAGGGTGTATAGGAAAATTCAAATTCTCATATTAAATGAGAATTATTTTTGTATTATATATATATATATATATATATATATATATATATATATATATATATATATATATATATATATATATATATATATATCGAATTCAATCTATAATTTCAACCTATAATTTTCTTACCAAACTAAATAAATTATTTTCTGGTGATTATATGCCCTGTGTTTAAGTTTATGTCCTAATCTTTTATTAGAGATTTTGAATTCAACCCATAAGAATAAAAAAAAAAAGTTTCCGGTGAACCACACTAATTGCTAATGTGATCGTGAAGGAAAAAAATTGAAACCTGAACTGTAAGCACCAATATATGATGAGGCCAAATAGTAAAGCCACTTTCGGTGGCTAAAATTCAAAGCTACAGTTTGTTTAAGGAAATTTCGCACATATTAGTGAATGTTACTGTGGACATAAGGTATGCGAAAACAAGTAAAAATATTATTTCTAAGGGATTTACATTTATCATTTAACATGATACAACAAACTTTCCTACACACACAACATTTTGTGTGGCCCACACTTTTTAAAGAAAATCATGGCACGCAAAACGAATCTCTATAACATTACACAATCACTTTTTCTACAACATAACTCTTATAAAACCCTATTTCTAATGCTAAAATAGTAAGCCAGTAATTAATTCGTTAAATAGAAAGAAAGACTCAATATAAGGATCGTGAGAAAAAAATATTTCTCTTTTTTGAATTTTATTTAACCAAAAATAACTAAATAACAATAGAGTTTTCTAAATCTTACATTGGCAAAACAAAACAAAATGAAATGAAAATAGAATAAAAATAATAATGCGCGATCAAACGAGATATCACACAATCAATACTCTCTCAAACATAATCAAAGAAATAACTAATAATTATTGTAAAGCACTAAATTTAGAAACACTAAAATTGTTTATACCTATGGCAAAATGACGAATCTTGCTCAGAAGCCAATTTCAAGTTGCCTATCCAAATTTGAGCTGAATCCAAGTCGATTAGCTAGAGTGCATCAATTTCAAATAATAAACTTTATGATTAAAAATAGAATTCATTTCTTCTTATTCTAGGCATCCAAATTCAGAGAGAAATACATAAAATGTACTTTGAGTATTTTCTAAATGTGAGGTGCATTTTCTTAACTATTGTCATCTCTTTGAATTTAGAGAGATGTAACTTCTTCTACTCAATGAAAAAAAAAATTAATTCTTGCCTGTGATTTTTTTCCTTGTCAATCGGGAGTTTTTCACATTAAATTTTTTATATTAGTTTATATTTTCTCTCAATTCTGTTTTAGCGGTAGGATACTGTAATACCTAATAGTGACATCAGAGCACATCAATTATTAGTTATTACTCATGTTGTTGTAATATTGTTCATAGTTACTATTCTTACATGTAGTTTTATAATATTGTTAATATTATTTTCATAATATTAGTTATTACTTTTATAATATTGTTAATATATACTAGATTTGTTTTAATCTACAATACAATTTGTATGTATGATATTGTTCCCGTATATGATATTATTTACGAAATAGTGCAATATATATATATATAGGGATAGGATGTTTTGACACCGGTGTCAAACTTTGAAATTTGACGCCAAATCCTAACCATTGATTTCCGTCAATCAACGGTTATCATTTATTAGGTATTACCCTCATTAATTAATTATTAATTCCAATAAATAATAACCGTTGATTGGCGGAAATTAACGGTTGGGACTTGATGTCAAATTTCAAAATTTGACACCGGTGTCAAAGGATCCTGCTCCATATATATATATATATATATATATATATATATATATATATATATATATGGGGCAAGATCATCTTACACCTGTGTAAGAATAATAAGTCTTACATCAAATCTTAACCATTGATTTTATGTATCTAACAATTAAGATTTATTAGGTCTCACTCATTAATTAATTTGTAATTCCCAATAAATCTCAATCGTTAGATGCACGGAAATCAACAATTTAGATTTAGTGTAAGACTTTTTATTCTTACACCGGTGTAAGTTGATCCTATCGCTATATATATATATATATATATATATATATATATATATACATAGGGCAGGATATTCTTACACTGGTGTAAGAATTAGAAGTCTTACACTCAATTTTGAGCATTGATCCACTTGTATCCAATGGCTCACATTACTAAGAAATTAGGGCCCTTAGATATAAATGAAATCAGTGATCAAGATTGAGAGTGTAACTTACACTAGTGTAAAATGATCCTAACCCTATATATATATATATATATATATATATATATATATATATATATATATATATATATATATATATATATAGGGACAAGATATTCTTATACCGGTGTAAGAGTTAGAAGTCTTATACTCAATCTTGACCATTGATCCACTTGTATCCAATGGCTCAAATTACTAAAATATTTAAGCCCTTGGATATAAGTGAGATCAACGGATAAGATTAAGAGTGTAATTTACACTGGTGTAAAATGATCTTAACCCATATATATTATATATATGAGGTAGGATCATTTGACACCAGTGTCAAATTGTCAAATTTGAAATTTGACACCTCACCTGAGAGCCATTAGATCAAAAAAGATCAACGACTCTGATTTGTAAGCATGTGACACCATTGATCTTTTTTGATCCAATGGCTCTCAGGTGAGGTGTCAAGTCTCAAATTTTACACTAGTGTCAAAGGATTCTATCCCTATATATATATATATATATATATATATATATATATGGGTTTTATAATTCTCATGTAACATGAGAGTTGAAATTTTTCTACATACCCTTCTATTTTCGTGTAGATATGGGTCTCACATATGATTTTTTCTAACACATGGGTCCCACATATTTTTTATCTCTATGACATGATATTTCAATTCTCATGCAAAATGAGAATTATAAAACTATATATATATATATATATATATATATATATATAATGTAGTGCATAGCCACATTAACAAGAAAAAAATGATATATTAAGTTCAAACATGATCGTGATCATTTCAGAATATATGGGTCAAAACATGATTGAAATTAATCTGACATAAGACACATATATAAAGTACATATATTAATAAATATTTTAATTTTTCTACCATTACCTGATTAATGGATGATTGAGACTAATTCTTATTACTGTTCCAAGCTTTTGGTGATTTCTCTAGAATCCGTGCCACGGAAACACTCCGTACCTTCGAAGACTAACTACATTTTCTGGCTTTATTTTAAGTTTAATTGTCATGTGCGTACGGAAGTTTTACACGTATTATATAATAAGAAAACAACATATTTTTATTTACTACTTCTTATAATTATATCTTAACCGTTGATTTTTATCAATCATAATTATTATTTATTATGAATTAATAATTAATTAATAAATTTAATTTTTGAAAATAATAACCGTAGATTGACGAAAATCAACGGTTAAGATATGATTACAAGAAATTATAAACGAAAATAGATGGTAAATATAACTTTCTTCTTATATAATAATATGTCATCCTTCTACCAAAATATATATATATATATATATATATATATATATATATATATTTATATATATATATGTCATCATTTATTATAATCATATTTTTAATAATAATACAAAAATTGTAAACAATAATGAATGAAAGTATTAATAAATATTAATGTTCAATTCTTTATCTTATGTAGAACAAAATTCTAAGCTTCTTTGTAATGAAAATGTATACGCCAGTATTGGTTTGTCCATTTATTTGCATTGGTGATTTGGTGGCCATTAATTTATTGTTGCAACCATTGGCCTTCCCATGGCGACACCATTTGTGGTGTTCCATCATTGACATTTTTTTTGGGTGATAGGAAAAAGAAAGCAAGACAGCATCAAAAGAAAAAGGTTAAAATGACAAAGTTGATAATTTAAACAATAATTTCAATTGTATATTTAAAATAAACAATGAAAAAAAATTGTTAAAGTTACTAACCAATATTTATTATTTATTACTAAGTGTTTAAATTGATATTATATTTTAATAACAATATTTAAATTTAAAAATAATTTAAAGATATAATAGTAATTGTTTTTGGTTTAAAACCTCTAATTAAACATATGGAAACTAGTTTATCAAAACAAAACAAAAAAAAACATATGGAAACTATATATAGTAGTAAGTAGTATCAAATTATTTTAAGCATTAGTTATAATTTCTATATTTTTTATTTTAAAAAATTAATATACAAGAATAGTTGCCTTTAAACTTTTTATTCATATCTTATTATTAACCTCATTTCAATTACACCCTGAATTTTGATTGTAAATAGAAAGAATAAATATATAATTGAACTCTATTACCAAAAAAAAAATATAATTGAACTCTTTTAGTTTTTCCATTTTCTTCGCTCCTTATTTCCAGAGTTAACTTCGTTAGAGTTAAACTTGTTTACCAACGTCATATTTGAATTTTTTTTTATTCATAAAACAAAGTGGAATAAGTGGAGATAACCAAAAAGAAAAGAAAAAGAAAGAATGAACAAAGTTAGATTTCCTAATTTAGAGAATTTATAAAGGAAAAAACTTTTATACTCTTGTTTGAGAGTTAGATTATAAAGGAAAAGAATCAAATTATTACAATTCTTAAGGACTAAACTTGAATATAGTTTCTTAGACGCTTGAGATCTTGTTTTCCAACAAAAAATAGCATGTCATCTTATTTTTATGTTTAAGATTTCAAAATTGAGGTCACTACTAAAAAAGTCATTTTTTTGACGGAATTCAGGTCGTCGAATTTATCTTCGTTGATAACTCATTTTTCGACGGAATTAAAGATTCCGTGGAAAATCTTCGACGGAATTTGTTTCCGTGAAAAATCTTCGACAGAATCTTTTCCGTAAAATGGAGTAAAATCTTAAATTAATTCTGTAAAGATTAGCAAGTTGCTATATTAATCTTTTCTAAAGATTTGTTCTCAATTTAGTTTTAAAAAATAGTAAAATACTATCAAATTCCTCCTTTTATATTATTACTTTAATCTTTTATTAAGATGAATATTAAAGAATTATTAAACCAAATAACTCAAGCTAGTGAAGTTCATACTTCATATTAATGGTTTTATGCCATATTTCTAATATACCCTCTCGCACCAAGAGTCTTATAAAATTGAAGTTCAAATTGTTTGGTGAAAATCACATTAAAAATTTCATATTATATTTTTTTAATAAATAACGTATCTGTTTTTTTTCTTCTAACTTTCACTCTTCAAGTTATGGAACTCAAGTTCATCCGTAAAATCATGCATGATACTTTTCTATGCTAAACAAGAAAAAAGAATCACAATGCCTAACTAATAACACATGACAAAACATTGAATTGAATTATTTTAAAATGGACATGTTTTTAAGTAAAAAGGATATATTTACCATTGTGTATACACGTTTGTTTACTCAAGTTTTAAAAAAAATTATTTTATTTTAAAGAAAGTTTTCCGTAAAATATTAGTGACTGATGAGGAGATAAAGTGCCTCAACCTGAGGTGGCCATTCCACAGACGGAGACAATAATAGTTGAGGAAAATACGTTGCATGACACTTTGAAAGTCGCAACTTGATCTCAACATTATGAAATCAGCATTCAATTATCTAAAGAACCATTTTAACCCAAAATTTTAAGGTGGTGGGTGAAAGTTTTTTTAATTATTTATATTATTCTCTAACGATTCTCCTCACAAAAGAGCTCATTGGGTTTGAAAGGTAGATGATGTATCAAGTCCAGTTTATTTGTGCTAATTCTACAAAGAAAATGGAAGATGGTGAGGATCAAAATCAGGACAGCGAGACTCTGATGCCATATAAAGAATTATCTCAACCCAAAATCTTAAGCATTAGGCGATGACACTTTTTAATAGTTTATATTATTCTCTAACAAATCAATTCACCTAATTATATAAAATCAGATCACGTTTATCAAAAAAAAAAAAAAAAAGTCAGATTACAGTATTCCCATTTTTAGGATTTACTGTACTGCATTAATTAATAGACGGAATATTGGCACTTGAACTTGGTTTATTGTTAATAAAAAAATTAAATTCAAATTAAAGCAAATATTTTTTTATGTTAAGAACTGATTAATATATTTTTAATTGAAAAATTGAACAAAAAAAAATAAATCTTAATTAATTTAGTTCAATTTGACCGGTCCGATGATCTTCTATTAGATAAAAATTTTCTTAAATAAACTTAAGTTTGGTAAATCTTTTCTCTTTTGATGACCCGAGATCAACCCCAAATTTTCTTATAAATTTTAGTAAAAGCATTAACAATACATATAAGCACTAATTAGCTTTAAAAATTTTGATAGAAAAAATAATAATTCATTTGAAATCTGATTACTTATAAAGAATGTATAACGAATTTATTTATATATGATTTGAATCATTTTGATTTTAAAAAATAAAAAATAAAATTGAAATAAATGAATCGATTTTTAACAGAAATAAAATTAAATAAGACAAACTTTATTGATTTTATTCACTTTTTTCAATTTGGATCATTTTTGTTTAGTTATGAATAGCCTAATTATCGGTGTTTGACACCTCAGGACATATTCTAGCACTTGCCAAGATAAGCTCGATGTAAAACAGCCATTTTCAACGTTTAAATATCCGATAAGCACTTTGAGATGTTCGATCTGATAAGACAAGACGTTAAATGCACGTAACCAACAGAAAATCATGTTCTCATGAAAAACCTGAAGTTGCAAGAACAGTTCAAGCAACAATTGACTACTGATAACGTTATATATATATATATATATATATATATATATATATATATATATATATATATAGGATCCTTCGTTAGATAAGCATATGACACCGGTTTAGGGTTTAGGGTTTTTAAGCATATGACATCATTGATTTTTTTTTATCTAACGACTCTTATATGAGGTGTCAAACTTCAAATTTGACACCGGTGTCAAAGGATCCTACCTATATATATATTTATTTTGATTGTTCCACTGGTTTCCGGGGCTTCGCCCCGACTATGTCCAGTCCGATCCGCATCAGTTACCTAGTATTGGCAGGTAAGTTTCCCAGCGAGAATTTTCTGCATACACGAGATCTCAAACTCGAGTCCTTGCTTAAAGGAACCTAAGTACCTTACCACTTGAGCCAACCCATCGGTGATAACGTTATATGTATGTTAAACTGAAATATAGATTTTCAAGAATGATTTTATTTTTTATTTTTTATTTTTTTAAGTCATATATATTACTTCTATTTTTCTTCTTTGAAATTTTAATTTTTTTAAGTCATATAAATTACTTTTATTTTTCTTCTTTGAATTTTTTTTTAAATTAATTGTGCGTATATCATTTTTATAATTTTAATATTTTAATGTATAAATTTTTAAATCTTACTTAAATTAAGAAATAATAATGCAATTCATAAAATCTTCCGTCTAGCATTGGACATATATATGGACTATAATTCTTAATTAGCTTGAGCGATCCCATCCTGATTCTAGTTTAGTTTCTAAGACTGGGAGTAACATTTTTGGTATTTATTAGTTAGTCGAATCTTCATGGGTTTAATTAACATAATTAGCAATGGGCTACCACACTAGTAACATCATCTAAAGAGAAACTTTTCAGTAGTCCAGCACCACTCACTTGTTGAATTGTGAGAAAAAAAATCATTTTACTTATTTACAACTTATTTTTGTTTACAACATTTTATAATCATATCTTAACCATTGATTTCCGTCAATCAACCGTTATTATTCTCGCAAATTAAACTTATTAATTAATTATTAATTCGCAATAAATAATAATCGTTGATTGGTAGAAATCAACAGTTAAAATATGGTTGTAAAATGTTATAAATAAAAATAAATTGTGAGTATAACTTTCCCCTTCTTTTTTTTTTCATTTATATTTTTTATCTATGTCCCAAAATTTTCAAAGGAATTAGTGAAATTTTTCTCATAATGAATCATGAATGATATTAGGTTGCAGTGACATTAATTAGTGGCGAAATTAGGTAAACATATGCAAGAATCTAGACCGAGTAGGAATACCTAACAAAAGGGAACCCGATGAAAAGTGAGCATTAAAACCCTTAATGGCAATTTGACTAATTATCCTTGAAATGATAGGAGAATAATGACAGCAAAGTTTGTAAACTTTGCAGGGTGATAAGTGGAGAGCCCGCTCACCAAAAAAAAAAAAAGTGGAGAGCCCACTAAATCAGAGTTTTATAATATGCTGATGCTACGGAAGAAAATGGGAGGTCTCTGGGGCCATATATTACCATGAATTTTATTTTATTTTTGGTAGGTTATTACCAGGTTTTTGGGTAATACACCATAGATCATCATTTTTTTTTTTTTTTTTTACATTGTTAGGTATCCTCGTTCAACCTTCTCCGGGCACCATGCCCTCAGGGTACGGCCCGTTTGAGCTGTTTGAGCTAGCCCCTCATTGTAACAGTGGATGCACTAAGCTTCGCAACCGGAAAAAGGACAAAACTAATCCCCCTAACCGAAGGTTGTTGACTTATCCTCTGGACCCCAAAAATTTTCCAAGAAATTACTTGAGGCAGGGTTTGATCCATGCACCAAGCAATCCCTTAAGAGCTCATCATGTTTTGGATTCCGAAATGTCAACTGACTTTTAAGAAAATTAGAAGTATAATAAATGTCATTGAGGCAAGTTTTTTTTTTTTTTTGGAGATATGAGGCAAGTTATATTGATTGTTTTTATTTTTTTACCTTTTTATTTATCGTTAGATTGGATTTAAATCAGTAATTTCAAATATTTTAAGACTAAATAAAAATAAACAACTATACATACGGGTGAGTCTCACACTGTTATTTCTCTATTTCTCTCTATATTATAGCTCTTTGTATGTCTCTTACGGTGATTAAATGGATAAGAGATATACCTAATCATTTGTCACTAATATCATTGCAATTACCATATTTTTAGAGCATCTATGAGCACTTCTAGGCATACCTTGGGGGATTGAAGGAGGCCATATAAGAGGCCATTCAAACAATATTAATAATGTCCTTTATGAGAGACATCGACGGAATAAAAAGTGGCAAGAATGAGACAAGTGACCTACAGGATGAGGTTTATGGAAAAGTGTCACAAGCTCAATAATTTTAAATTCTGCTCCTTATCATAATCCATTAATTAAGATGACTGCACTCCTCTAAATCCAATGTAATGTTGAAAAAAGTTATTAAAGATAGAAAGTTAAAATGATAGAGAATATAACCGATCTCAATGTCATTATTCATATTTATAAAATTTGTACAGTTTTTTAAATTAATTTATTTTGAAGCGACGTCTTTTTACGCATGACTTTCTAAAATAGAATGAAAATTCAAAGATAACTCTTGAATTTAAATAAATTATCACTAAAATATTTATTACAAAAGGAATTATAGTGTATACATGTATGTATATATTAAAGTGATTTAATTATTTATGTTATCTTTCTTTACAAAATAACATATGTAATTATTATTTTTAAAAATACCAAATTTAAAATTTATTGGTAATAATTTTTTTATTTTAAAATATATTTTTTAATTATATATTTTGTTAATTTATAATTTTTAATGTTTGTAAATTGCACGAGATACTCATTAGTCATTTTAAAAGAAATATTCCTTACACAATCAATCGTTTTAACTCTTTAGTTTATGAATTTGCTGTATTTGAATTTGAAGAGACTGTACCATGAATAGCACATATATAGCGCAAATGCATAGTTTGTTGGATTATTCATTTTGAATAGAATAGCACGCTCAAATGGTTTTTTTATATTTTATACCAAAAAATATTATATTAATTCAATGCCAAATGTTATAAAAACATCTTCTATAATTCTGTAGATAATTAGGATATGTGAATTTTGTAGATAAGTTTCTTAGATTAAGCCATATTATGATAAAACGGACATGAAACTTTTTAGTTCAATTTTGATGTCTATAATTAGTGTAAATTCATTCCGTTTTTATGTCAGGCATAATTTGACAAATTAAATCTATATATTAATTATTTATTAATAAAAAGTCTTGGAGTTAAAGGTTAATTAGTAAATCCCATTCTATCATGTTTATTTTGATAAAATCACCCAAAATCCTTTCTAGTGCCAAGTAAGGAAGGACATATTTGGTGTCGAGGAGGGAAAATATCTACCAAATGAATTAAAATGCAGAATATTTGACAGCAAGATTTCAAAGATATATATAACGATATGTCAAGAGATACTAATTGATTGTATGTCTATAAAAACGAAACAATATGATAACATATTGGAATCGGTTATTTTGTTTTCTTCATCTTGGTCGCTAGGATTGGAAGCATTTCATTATATATATATATATAAAAAAATTGCTTATGTTCGTACATCGTTACCTTTTTGGGAACCGTGACCAAAATGCTACGCCTAGCCAAAAAAATTATCAGACTGTCACGCCAACAGTAAATTTTTCTAGAATGCCACGTGGAATAATTCGTTACACTGTGTAGCAAAATATTATTGAAAATAATTCGCTACATAGTGTAGCAAATTATGCAACGTCAGAATGCACAGTCAGCAAAAATGACACGTGTCAAGCAGGTAGTAATTTGCTACACTGTGTAGCAAATTATGTTCGCAAATGGTTTTTTGACACGTGGTGCACTTTCGCAGGAAAAAGCTGACGTGTCATAATTTGCTACCACTGGTAGTGAATTTGGTCAGCAATATGACCACATGTCACGAAATTATTGGCCACAAAATTCGTTACACAGCGTAACAAATTATGTCATGTGGCAGTCTAGTAAAAAATATTATTCACATGCCATTTAAGTAAAAAATTTGACAAAACATGATATTTTAGTCATTGTTCCACCTTTTCGTGGGCTAGCATTATCTATCGGTTCTTAATCAGTACCATTGATTATCACGTAAGCAATCAATTAATGAAATATATATATATATATATATATATATATATATATATATATATATATTTTCATGTTTATTTTTTTCAACATACAAAAAAATATGTGTCACTCATTTTTTATGTATTATATGTGATAAATTATCTCATGCAATAAGAGAAACACATTTCTTTGAGGAAAAAGAATTTTTTTTAACTATTTTACCAAATGGGGGTTGCAAGCCTCATAACAATGATAAGATTGTTCCTTTAAGCTTCTTTTAATAAATTAGTAAATTCCTGTGTGGATTATACAGTTATGAAACCATAAGCTTTTATTGAAAAGCCAAATCATACAATTTTTCTACATATTTAGAGAGAGGTCATTGGGTTGCACACTCTCAGCTATCGAAATTTATAATTCGTTTGATTGCGTTTTAATTTTTTTTAAACTGTTTGTAAAATAGTTAATGAAATAAGTATTTCCAGTATTTTTTTGTTTTAAAAGTTAAAAATCAAAACACAAAACAAAAATAACTAAAATATGTTCTCTAAATTTGATTATAAAAATAAAAAATAATTATAATTTTCAAAACTACTTTTATAAAACAGGATTTATCAAACAGATTTAATTTAATTTTTTTAAAAATCAAAAATTTATTTTTAAAAACAGTATTCAAATAGCCATTAAACTTTCTCCATGTGCATATATGGTAGTCGTTCAATTAACAATTGGGTGGGTGGTTGGGAATAAATCTTTGGTGCTACTATAGCACTTATTAGATTCAGTGCATCCCATCAATGGCAGCATTACACATCAAAGGAGAGAAAGAAATTTTGGCAAAAGAAAAAGAACTTTTTACTGACATGTAATATTTCCATTGGTGGGATGTACTGAATTTTTGTTGATACAGTAGCACCAAAGATTTATTCGGTGGTTGAGTGTTAATTTTAATATTACTTTTTGTGTGCATTTAAGTTAGGAAAAACATTTTCTAATGTTGCATGAGAACTCAACTCTTATGTTAGTGACTCTTCGATTTGCGTGCAAAGTTTTTATTTTTTTAATAAATATGGGACCCACCACTAGTTGAGTCACAACATGAGAATTGAATTCTCATGCAATATGAGAAAATCAAATCCCTTTAAATTATTCAGGTGAAGCAAAAATCCTCAAAACCCGATTCTTTGTAAGAGCTTGGTTACTAACCCTATGTGGATGTAGACTGCATACCTTTTTTTTTTTTTGGATAGCAAAGCATACCTTTTTCTTTACATTAATTCTATATATATCTCCTGATGATAGCTGCTAACTTATGCTTAGTATTTCCACAAACACACAAAAAAAACTTATGCTTAGCTTGTTAGTAATTTGTTATCGTTATTAATTATCCGTTGATGACTTTTTGTTTATGAATAAAAAATAAGAGATTAATAAATAAACATATACGCAAAATGTAATGATGTAGCTTAGAAACCACCTCATGGATAATTGTTTCGTTATCGTTTTTTAAAAGTGAAATTATTAGAAAATTTAAAATTAGATTAATAAGAAGCATATATTTAGATACGTGTCATGTGTTGCCAAATAGTTATATATTTAGATACGAATAATTTATTAGTCGTTGATACTAACCTTTGATTACGTAACACTCTTAATATACAAAAGGAATTATAGTGTATACATACAAGCATATATAACTAACACTCTTAATCTTAATTGTTAATTTTATTTCTATTCAACCGCTCTAATTTATTAGATATATTAATAAATACAAAAAAATTAGTGATTAAAATTTGGTGTAAATTTTGAAGAGAAATGATCATTTAATACTAATATAAGTTACATTATCAATTTTATATCCAACATTCTCATTTTAGATATATAAATAAGTAGATGCAAGTGAATCAATAATTAAAATTTAATATAACATTTCTTATTCTTATATTGGTATAAGTTATTTTTCAAATAGCAAAGTCATTTTACACCATTATAATTTATACTCTAGTTTTAGTAATTAATTTTATTTATACCTAACAGTTTTAATTTATTAAATACGTATATTATTATATACGTATTTATTTTTAAAATTTGATACAAACCAAAAAAAAATTGATATATGGCTTATTATTTTTAAAAAAAAAATTTAAGTTGATATTATCCTTTTTCTGCTATTGACAACATGATTGATAATGCGGTTCTTGGATCGATCGAACGTATTGATAGCTGCACTGCATATGCAGCAAAATGTGCCAAACCCGAACGCACTGTTTTTTTTTTTTTTTCCTGCACTCTGTTAATATTCATTCCCTGTGATATTTACAACCCATCGAACTATCACATCTTGATGATGGGAAAGAGGAGGTTCTTCATATTTCATCTTCTCATTTCCTTTCGGCTTCTCATTTCCGGTCAGACACGTTTGAATACAGACTACTTAATCCGTTAAGATAAAAGCTCAGCTCGGCTCGCCCCGTTAACACGTTAAAAAATAAAAGTCTATGTGAAGTATGTCTTAGCTGTTAGCATGTTAAAAAATAAAAATAAGAGAACAAAATTCCACAAAAAATCAATTTCCAGATAGAAACCTTAACTTTCAATTTGTAACAATAATTTACAAAGTCTACAATAAATAAATAAAAATTAAAGTGAGAGAAGGTAGATAACAGGCTATATTATCTTTGCCCATTATAAAAAATAAATTGACACAAACGAGCAGTGCACACTGGAACGAATGAGTTTTTGTGGGTTTGTTTGTGTGAAGGGGATGAAGGATAATATAGAACAACACTAGTAATTCCATAAATATTCATAAATTCAATATATATCCAAATAGCATAATATAGAACAAAATCATTCAAAAAGTCGGTTAAACCAATAAATGAGATGAAATAAATTGATGAGAGAGAGTTATTACAAGTAGTATAAAAAATATAAAATAAATATTTATATACTAGGCTAGCCTGGGAGGCTCTAAGGCCGAGCTTCTGAATTAGAGTCTGAGGCTTTTTTATTATACGAGCTTTTATACAAGTCCAAATCTGGTTCCAACACGAGCTTTTATTAAACGAGTTTAGGCCTTCACGAGCCGAGCCAAAGGCCCCTGAAAGACCTTGATTCGTTTAGCACCCCTAGTTACAAGCACTAATTCCACCATCTGAAACTTGAATTCCATCTTATGTCTCCCAAGCAGAGCATTTGTATTCTGTTGCATTTATATATATATATATATATATATATATATATATATATATATATATATATATATATATATATATATATATATATATATATATATACATGTGTGTGTCTTCATGTAGCTGTACAGTGCATCAGATAAATAAGATAAGATATCCTTATTACCAAATATCTTTAGTACCAATCCACTACCTCTATAATATAACTATATCAACTAGAAAATATATTAAAAGTTATTTTTTCTCTTTAAATTTTTTTCAAAGATTATTAGACTTGAAATCTAACAATAATTAAAGTGATAATAAATTAATTGTAGACCGAAAAGTGGGATCCAATAATAAATTAAAATGGTAATAAATTGATCATAGCAATATTTGATAGTAAGAATATTCTATTTCCATATAAATTACTAACAAAAGACAAAACAAAACAATGATGGCAAAAACTTGCAGTCAGTTTTTAACTGAGAGGAAGGATATTTTTATTGGAAAAAAAAATTATTTTATTATTTCTTTAATAAAAAATTATGAAAAAATAGTTTTTTTGAAATTAATTACGAAAATATAGCAGTCAAACATGTCCACATGGGGCGTGTTCCAATTGAGAGAGACACGCCCATGTGGGGCGTGACCTAAGCGTGAGACACGCCCATATGGGACGTGACCAGGTTGGAGAAAAACACGTCCCATTTGGGCATGACCGAGGAGAGAGACACGCCCAATTTGAGCGTGACCGAGGAGAGAGACATGCCTCATTCGGGGCGTGTTTCAGTAGGTGCTGTCACGTGGCACAAAAGTAACAGTTTGATCGTAAAACTTTGGAAGTCCATAACTTTTGATTCGGGTGTCCGAATTAGGTAATATTTTTTTTGATTCCACGTAACTTTTTGAGATCTATGTAATGACATCGCATTTGACATATTTTGTCTCTCACAAAAAAAAAATTGTTTACAACAATGATACCGTATGAACGTTTAAACCCAAATTAATAAACAGAAAACCACTATTCTAATTAGAAACATTCATAGTAAAGATCCTTATGATTTTGGTAAAAATACATCAAAACGACATAGTTTTATTAAAAATGACATAACTTTGTTACCTTATAATTATTACTAAAAAAATCTAACATTTTTATAATCATGAACAAAAACTTAAAAATCAAAATAAATTGAAAAGCACTCACTTAACTTTTTAATAAAAATTTTATTATGAATGTTTCTAATTATAACAATGATTTTCTGCTTATTAATTTGAGTTTAAACGTTCTTATGGTATCATTATTGTAAATTAAATTTTTTTTGTGAGAGACAAAATATGTCAAATGAGGTGTCATTACGTAGATCACGAAAAGTTATGTGCAATCAAATTTTTTTTTACCTAATTCGGACACCCGAGTCAAAAGTTATGGACTTCCAAAGTTTTACGGTCAAACTGTTGACTTTTGTGCCACGTGGCAGCACCCGGTGAAATACGCCCCAATGGGGCGTGTTTGACTGCTATATTTTCGTAATTAATTTCAAAACGACTACTTTTTTGTAATTTTTTATTAAAAAAACAATAAATTAATTTTTTTGCCTATTTTTACTACCAAAATTTTCTACTACTAACTTACTACTATCTAATCACCATTGAATCAAATAGAGAGAATGCTAAAAGTTTTTGAAAAATTAGAAAATGTTGATCCAATGGTGATTAAATAGGTAGTGAGTTGATAGTAGAAGATTTTGGTAGTAAGAATATCTCCTCCGTTTAACTAATACTATAAGTAGTAACTCACGTATTAAACGCATGTACAAGACTAAAATATAGAGAAAAAATAAATAAAAGAAAATACGGTACAATGACCTAAAATAACTTTATGTTTTATTAATCGGGAAATGTTATATTTATAAATTTTTTTGTTTACAAACACTTACAACAAATTACACTAAGTATGACCGGTCATACTTCAATCAAGAGTGTATGATCGATTTTACTTAGTTTAATTTGTAAACGGATCATTCCATTTATTAATTTGTTGAATACAAAAATGTCATAGGAAGTTCTTCGAGAAGCTCTATTAGTAATAAAAACCAATGTTATTAAAACTGACAGGTCAAGGTACTCGATCATTGGGTTATTGGTTTAACCAATGAGTCACTAAGACCCAATAATTACATGCAATTCTATAATTTATATTAAAAAAATTATAAACATGCTCAAATATAAAAAAAATGATAAAAAAATCAAATATTTTACTATAAAAAATAATAAATCACACATTATTATCCAATAAAGGATCAAACAAAAATATAATGATCATGATACGAGATTTCAGGTTCAGTAAACAATATCTCTACATATAAATCAAATCAAAATTTTAAGCATAGTGCATAATTGAGATAATATTAGTGTTGTAGGTACATAATCTATGTAAGTCAATAAGCAAAAAATACTCAAATATATCCATTATGATATATTTAAAAAAATAAAAAATTGAAATTTTTTGAAACCGGGTCATGTCAATGGGTCATCAATTTTCACAAAAACTGATCAGGTCACACCAGTTTCAATGTATGGCCGCTCCATTACTTCACCCGAACCGATTATGTGACTGGTTTACTGATTTCCGAATCCAGTGTGCCAGACCGCTCCAATTTTATTAACATTGATAGAAACTATTCGAATGAACTTATGTTTGTAGAAGCGTAAACATTTTATAATCCCCAACAGATCAAGTGGGAGAAATAAATTCTTCCGTCTATTTCTTTTAAGTAACTATAAGCTTCATCTTTGAGGTGTCAAAATTAATGGTCCACGGCAGGTAGAGTAAAAGTCAGATGAAATTCTAACAGTAGAATAACATATAAGTGGAATAAAATCTGGGTAATAATTTTCTTATGCAGTAGGAGATAATACATTATCTACTACTGACTCATTCATGCAAGTACACTGCACTTTTAGGGGGAGAGAAAAAAATAAATAAAGTGGAATCCATTTTGAATTTATGTGTGTAAGAGATAGATTATATCTTATGTAACATAAGAGTAATAAATCCCATAAAACATACATGTGAGGGAAGTATCCCTATTTACTAGTGCCTAAGGCATAATATGAGTTTCAAATATTCGGCTAAAATGTCATACTAATTCAACTACATCTTCACTAAAGTAAGTGCACATGTTCTAATCCAACTAAATCAAATAATTTAAATTTACCTACAAAATTCAAGGGCATCACCCATGAGGTGGTGCAGACTGCCCTCTACAACCCATTACCAGTAACCGTTGACCCGAAAAAAAATCCCTTACCAGTTACCAATGGAAGCTCCTCCGGATACAAGTGCTAAACAATCCAAAGCTACATCTTAGTAAACCAAACTCTTCTACATGACTATGAAATCTTGTCACGTCATATTATATAGCATCTTATCACAACGTTCACATTCGTGGGCTTCAAATATCTGAGATGCTGCAATCCATGTTTTTCCAAATGGCCTTTTTTTTTAACATATCATTCCTCCGATGCCTAACGGTTCATAATGAAATTGAAACAAGGAAGCATTAGCTTCAAGCATAAGTCATATTTACAACAAGTTCTTCCGATCTTAATTTGGAGTGGAGGATTTCATTCTTCTGGCGTTGTGTTCATTGCAAGGCCTTTTATCACGTGCCGGCATTGAAACCTGTGAGGAGAAAAAGATGTAAGCCATTTAAAAGTTAGCAATGCTGAATGATCATAGTGTGGAGGAAAAAAAGACTAGAGACCATATCATGAAAAGAGTAGGAAAACTATGTTATTAGTAGGCATAAAATGGAATGCTATTTAGGGAGGTCACAAATGTTAAGCAGTAGGCAAATTTATGGTCCCCTGGCAAACAGTAATGGTCTGCTTGGACACAAAACCTAACTGCCTGTATTATAAATGTGAAAAATAACATACAAATTGACTGCTAACATTATACTGTGCCAAATGAAGAATGATCTGAAGGGTTATACAGTAACATATTTGCAGGAATTTTTCACCTCATACCATCAAATATAAGTCCAGTGAAAAAACAGGTGATTTGGTGAGCAGCACACAAAACGCAATTCATCTAAACAAAAATGTATCCTCATAAAACAAATATTCATAGCATGCGAAAAGATACCAGATCAAATCTTCTGAAGTGGGAGAAGCAACTTCCTGATCCTGGTTTCGGCACTTGAAGAGTAGCCTGAGAGGCACAACCTATAGTGAAAAGGCAGTTCAGTTGCTGGCAATACATGAAACATCCTCCTCCCAAAATATTTATTATATAGGAATATATAATGCATGAGATCCTTTTAATAGGAAACGATATGCATGCAATAACTAAAGCAAAACTAAATTCACTGAAATAGCCTTTATGAGTTATATTAAATATAAGTCCTACGGGTGGTTTGCAACTTTCAAAAACAATATATCTAAGTACAGGGTTATTAAATATAAGATACTAGTTTATAAAATGTCCAACACCAAGTTTTTTCTAGTCCAACTTTTTCTTGACTCTCTCTCTCTCTCTCTCTCTCTCTCTCTCTGTCTGTCTCTCTCTACCCCATAAAAATTATTTTGTTATAGGAAATGAACAGAAATTTATTATCTCTATCTAATAAAATTAAAATTATTTTTTATTTTCTCACTTTAGTCCAACAACAGCAATATTAAAACCAGTTTTAAGCTAGTTTTCAACTAAACTCAATTTAATTCTCAAGCTTCAATAGGTTCTTTTTTATAAGGGTTTGTATAATTGGTTCCATTTTGCACCATGTTAAACTAGTTTTGGAACTAGCCAAACACACCCTAAGAATTACTGAAAGATTTATATTGTTGCCTAAACATGTTAAATCTTAACTCATAGTGTGAGAGAAAAAACATTTTCATTTCCATAGTAAAACAAGTTAAAAGGAACAATACCAACATCAATCAAATCCGTAGCTTAAAAGGAATTGAAGTCAGATAGCAAGGTCTGCAGTTAAATTATTTCCAAAGAATGATGATATTAATGATGAATTGCCCGCAGTCTTAAAGTCAGTCATGCAACAAAATGACACAAGTTTCATCAGGTTCACATCACTGATCACATAATTGGAATTATTGAAAAAAAACACATAATCACTGTATCAGATGAAGCATAATGTCTGCCATATTTGAATTTGGAAAGCAGCTAATATAAATAGCACTTGCTATCTTCTTTACCAAATAAAGAAATCACGAGCATTACTAACTGCAAAGGCTCCGCAAACAAATACAGTACACGATGCCCTAAGCAAACAGAAAAGGTCATATATTTCAAACATTAAAAAAAAAAAATTCTATTAATATAATATGTCATCATAGCCTATGTTACCTTTCTGTTATACCTAAAATCGCGTTTAGGCAGAAAATGCAGAGGCTGATTGAAAGAAGAAGGGGCCTTAATTAACACAAACAATTTGTTAGGACCTATACAAAAGCAGGAAAAGTATAATCATCGTATTATTATAGCATAAAGCATAACAAATAAATAAGGAGATAACATGAAGAAAATTCATTCAAATTATGAGTAAATATTCAAATTGGTCCTTCAAAAGATACATGGGACACCAAGTTGGTCCTCCAAAGATTTGGGGTATTAATTTGATCCCTCAATGTTTACTTGAACATACCTTTTGATCATCAATTTGGTCCCGGAATCGATGCTTATTTTACACAATGAAGGACCGAGTTGATGTCCAGAATCTTTGAAGGACCAACTCGATGTCTAATGTATCTTGGGAGGGCCAATCTGAATATTTCCTCTTCAGATTAATGTTTAACTAACTAGCAAAGTCAATAACCAACCAGGATAGGTTACAGACCCAGCACCCTTTGATATCAATGTCCGAATTGCCTGTTAAAGAAAACATGAAACTTAACCTTCAACTCTTCTCCCTCTCACAAAGCACATTACATCTTAATCTGAAATACAAAAATATCAATAAGGAACCTTTCTTGAAAGACCATCGGCTGCTTTACTCCGAGCAAAATCATCTGCAACATTGGAAACAGAAATTCGGTGGGGAAAGTCCAAGACATAAATGTGCTGAGGTCGAAGTGGGCTAGCTCCAAGAGCCAAAATGACCCCCTCTATTGTGGGAATCTCGCTGATAATCATCTTAATTGCAGTTTCTACATTCAAAAGTGAATTCATAAACTTATCCAATCTTCTGATTCCAAGCTTGATATCCCTCATTTTGCTAACATGTTTTCTCCTACACGATGCCTTTAGTTCAGTTCCCATAGCCATCTCCTGAGATTAATAAATTCAAGGTGCATGTAAATCACAGACATAATAATAATAATAATCACTCATTCAAACGATTTCTAGTCGGAAAACATACCAATTGCTTAAACTCGGAATGCAATGCGTCAAATTCAATACTCATATCCTGAACTGTGCTGCATAAACGAAAAGCCGTGAATACTACAAATCTCAATTTCGAAAAATGCGAGAAAAGTTTCCGTAAAGCTTGGTTACAAAATATCCAAATAATTGAAATAATTAAATTCCACAATTGAAACCAAAACGGAGAAATTTTTTGTCAAAAAAAAGAACATACGAGGGGATTTGCTGGTGCATGTAAAGCACAAACCCTAGGACGTCGTAGATGGTGTGGAATATGGCGGAGCCATTTAAGGTGTCTGTTGTTGTATAGATTTCTGCGCTATTCATCTCCGGCTCCGACCTCTCCATCGTTTCCGTTGTAAAATCTTTTGCAATGTTCGTTGCTCATTTCAAATGTTGAGAATGGACAGAGTGAAAGACCCGCCAATCAGTGGGCTCAGCTACCAGCTCTTACTGGCCCAATCCAAATTTCACAAAAAAAAAAAAACATTGTTGGCCCTTAGTTAAATAACTTGTATATATATGTCAAAAAATGTGAACGAGTATTACAAAAAAAAAAAAAAAAAAAAAAAGTGAACGA
Organism: Gastrolobium villosum; assembly: GCA_032173675.1. Taxonomy (NCBI): domain Eukaryota; kingdom Viridiplantae; phylum Streptophyta; class Magnoliopsida; order Fabales; family Fabaceae; genus Gastrolobium; species Gastrolobium villosum. Next base: position 197,833 of record JAVKPL010009470.1, read on the forward strand.
AGAATTAACGTTCCTCTTAGATAAAATATCTAAAATACAATAACTCCTTTTAACTCTAGATCTCTTCCGCAAAACCTCTCATGTAATTCAAAATCTTTATAGGAAATCAATATGTACAGTTTGACAAGTTGAATGAACTGAACTGTTAAGTTTTAATTCGCGTAATTTTTTTCAAAAATAACATATGATCAAAGAGAGTTTTTTGTAATTTAACTTTTAAAAAAAAAAACTCTTGTCAGCCTTTAAAATTCATATGCCAATCGTAGCTTTTCTTTCTTTCTTTTTGGGGCTTAGCCCCTCATCATGTACTAAAAAAATAAAATAAAAAGATCATATGCCAATTTTAAATTTAAGTGTTTTTTTTTTTCAATTTGAAGCAAAATAGCCTTTAGTTTTAAATTTGATGCCACAAATTTACTTCAAATGAAATTAATTTTAAAGATTTATGTATTACAACAATTATTTAAGAAGTTATATTTTAAATAATATTTCAACACATCATTAAACAATGATATAAACCTTTTACATTAACTCTGCATGAAATAAAAAATTTACTAAGGCAAACCCTTTTCAATGAACATTAACAAAAGAAAAGTGTTTTATTTTTGTCAGTGTTTGTTTATAATCTTACCCAAAAATGCAAAACCAACGGCCTTTTAATTTAATGATAATTGATGAGCATGTTTAGTTTGACATTTGGGTCGGTTAAACCCATATTAAAAGCGTGCAAAGGAAATTTCATGCCCAAATCAAGGTATTTGGCAAAATTCTTAAGATTACATGATAACATTATCTATGTATATATGTATAATTATCTATGTATCTTTGTCTAACAATAATATTGATTTTTGAATAATTATCGAATGAGCAATCTAATAACCAATAATTCCATAGAAAAATCATTAATGGCCGGTGCCACAAGTTTGGTTAAAGCCATTTGTACAATAACAGCTGATGAGTAAGTAAAAGATTAGAATAGCAAATTAAAAAGGATTAAAGTCTACGGGTCTCAAGTCAGGTCATTGGAATAAACCTAAGTTACATAGTCTAGTCTGAAACTCGTTACTTGACACAAAAACGGAGTAAGATCCGGGAGTCGAAGCAAAAGAAATTTTAAGTTCTGCTATGCCCAACAGCAGTTCTCAAAGGCTCTTGTGGATCAATACAAGGCTGATATCATACAGCTTAAAAAGCTGATGGTGAATCTCTCGTCACAACAATGCTATTGCCCCCATCATTGAGGCCATTTTTATACTACATCCAAGTACCTCGTTTTTATACTACACTTCACATCTACAACACGAGAATTTCCTGTACAAATCTCAGCTGCAGCCTATAACCATAATCTAACTAAATAGTTTTCCTATATCCATCAAAACAAACACCTTCCAGAAAGAATATCAGGAAACAAGGCCTCTGAATCAGCTACTACCACGTACCAACAAGCATCACTTAGCACCTCGTTACTAGCAATGCTAGCTGACCTCAATACTCGAAGACCCACAAACTGGATTGTAGTGTCCCCAAAAAACCGAGCTTCCTGGAAATATTTTCAATAGGCAATCCTGATCAATTATCACAATTGGAAAATCTGTACAGAGGAATATTTAGATTACTTACCAATGCTGACCAAAGAGTTATCCTCGAGGTTTAAATAAACTGTCACAGCAAATTGACGGCATATATTTTCCGTTAAGTTATACACCATAACGTCTCAAAGCATTCCTTAAGCTTGGCATCACATTGTATGCTTGATATGATCTTCTAAGTTCAATAATGGAACCAACCTGGACCAACAAAACCAAGGGCGGCTCAGCGAAACTGGAAAACAAACTAGGCAGTTGATCAAAGCACGTGATGGTTTATGTTGAAAGAAAGTCTATTCTAAATCTTCAATACCGTATATAGAAGTATGACAGTTGAACCGAACTCATTATTTACTGTAGAGGGGAAAGAGTAGAACTAAATCCACTAATACCCTATGGAAATGACTCAATCTTTTTGGGTGATGAAAATAGTAGAAAGGATAAATTACTACAATACTACCTGTCAGGATACTAGTGACATATGGTAAATGACTCCACAAAACAGGCTAATTTTCTGCTCCCAAATTGAAATTACTTGGAAAGCAATTCAAGCCAGATAAATGAAGCTGACATGCATGAATTTCTTGCCTAATTATATGTATTATCAATGAGTTCACGTGCAAAGTACAAGTACAGGAACCCTTCTTGCACTTACAATAATTAGAACTGATGTAAAACCAATAGCAAATCCAGCATTGATACGCCGTAAATAGTGATCAAGAACACTTGAAGTAATGGCCAAAACACTTAACAATAGGCCCCCTGCAAATTTTCCACAAAGTAATGAATTAACATCAAGTAACATTGTAAAAAGAGAAGGACAACAAAATGAGGCTGAAAATAAAATTACAGTCTTTAACCAGTAACAGACCCCAAAATCGTGTGGATGCCTGAACCTTTGTGAGGTATTCTATAGTAGCCTTCCCAGGCTTTATGTTTGGTATTCTTGCACCCATCTTATTTAAGTAATTAGCAATTTCCTTTGGCAAGTTAGCCTGCACAATAAACATATAAAAGGCAATTTACAAGACACATACAAGTCATTCTGATATTTAATATATTATGGAAACAATTTAATGGTGCATCAAATGAAGAATTCGACAGATTTACAATGCATGTGTTTTCAATTGTGTTGAAAGTTAATAATCAGAATAAGCAGCTGAGAATTCAGATCATTGCATAGATACACAAGTAACAGCTTTGGTATCCTTTTCCCTTGTTACATATTCTCACTTGAAATCTAATTTAGCCTACAAAAGGACCCAGGAACAACCACTTTGCTCCATATAAAAGTGTAGCTTAGTTTTACTTTTTACCCTTGTACACTGCAAATTTCGGCTGCAGTTTTTGCACAATTAGCAGTCAAATATGTATTGGTAACTAAAATTTTGAAATAATGGGTTACATCAGTGACATTTTGGGAACTATTAAGGAAACTTTGTCAAAACTCATTTGACTAATCAACAGGAATTAAACAATTAAGTTTTTATTCTAATGTTTTAATTTCAGACCGGAATCTGACTTCAGATTGCTGCAGCCTTCAGAAGAATCCATGTACTATCTTTTCATAGATTTTTGTAAAACTAATAGCTTATATTAAAATGAAACTCCTTATACCAAGTAGAATGTACAATAATATAATAGCAGCTAAAAGAAACTTACAATATCAAATATATTGAACAGGAAGACAAAAAAACCATATATGCAATAGTAGACCCACGGCTCAGCACCAACAGAAGTTTCAGGATTCAATATCTCCTTGACATGCTCCCAAAAAGGTGACCGAAGCAGACTGCCAATTAATAGCCAATTTAGAAATCAAACCTCACAAAAAAATAGCAAATAGAAAAGGAAACATCACTTTTTGCACAGTGTGACAAGCATCAGGCAAATGTGTTACCTAGCAAACAGAGAGTAAAAGAGAGAGAAGAGCGAGCAAGCTAAGGCACTAACAACATATAGCGAGCAAGCTAAGGCACTAACAACATATATAACAGAAATTTATAACAAATTTACCAAAAACTTCAATCATGAAGTTGAAATAAGAATGCCAGTTAAATTGTGAAACAGAATATACAAACCCTGCGAGAATGCTTGGAAGTGCCAAGAGGTAAGAGGTGGTAAGAACAGGTTGCATCCCTGATGGATTAATATTGAAAGGAATATAGGGCTCCACTTCAGTAATTGGTGATTGCTCCCTGTTTCAAATTATATAACATGACATTATCAATTGTCAGCATCAATACACTTAAAATTATCTTTTAATCCTTCAGAAAGACATACAAACTATCTGCCATAATACATAACGACAGTAAATACTATTAAATATATAAACTAAGTCCAATATAAGTTGATATCCAAGCCACTGGAGGTACAGTACAGGAAAACTGAATGTACTGTTTTCTCAACCAGAGGTGCAGAACAACGTTCCTCATGAACAATCATATCACCAATGTTAACTTTCAAGGAGGAGAACAAGTTTGAATTGTCTGGACAAAACAATACATTACCTTGCAGCGGAAGCAAGTTTGAAACCATAGTACTGAAGCTTTACTTTCCTGCAACCTTCAGTTACTACAACCGCCCACATAGTGACTGCAGTGAAGATGCCAATCACTGCAAGCACATATGGCAACCAACTCACAGAACTCACTGCAATATCAAAAAAAATGAATCAATAAAGTTACAAATGATTCCACAGGATAAATATAATAATATAACTTTAGATATTTTCACCTGATTCAAATTGTATAACATCCTTGTAATATTATTCTAAGTATGCATGCTCCTACAGGCCAAACTAAATTGCAGTTTTAGGTGAATTCCACATTTCATCCGCTATCTTACTCACATTGGTATGCTGGTCAAATCAGTTGGCAATGCAAAAGTTCCTCCAAAATTATTTATTCCCCATCTTTTTGGTCCTTTTTCTTTCTTTTTCTTTTATTTTTGGTAACGTATATTTAAATGTGAGATATATTCTGTCATTTTCAAAAGAACAAAAAAATAAATAAATAAATATTTGAATATGCATCTCAAAAAAGATAAAATAAAATAAAACTGAAAGAGGGCCGACCCAGTTCAAATACCCACTTCGTGAGTGTCTGGGGAAGGGAATACTCTAGGCAGCCTTTCCCCTGCTTTTTGCAGAGAGGCTGATTCGAACCCGCGACCTGACACACCACGGCAAGCAAGCTTACCGCTGAGCCAAACTGAAGTACTCAAAATTTTAGTAATGAGTCCGAACACAATTTTCCAGATACCAGACATGTTACTTTAATATGTCAAAATATAAACTTGAGAATGAGAAACACAAAAGATGGCATTAAATTTCAAAAGATTTCATTTACATCCTATCATGTACCTGAAAGCTGAGTAAGCATTTTGTGTAATGTCTCCATATAACCCGTCAGTATCCCCACACATACGATAAGAGACGAACCTTGACCTGTAGAAGGAATTATCAGTCACAACAGAATGAATTGAATGATAAAAGCAGACACCAATCGTCAGGTCAGGTGTGTCCTTGAAATTACCCAAGTATAGGAAATAATCAACATCTACCCATCTTTTTGCAGTGTGAGGGACAAAACAATGAAGAAGTCAATCAGATCAGCTAACATTAACATTGTCAGATTAATTCTGGTTTCTGATTTTGAACACCTCAACTTATCAGAATCAAAGATTTCTACATTTTTTATTATTACCAAACTAGCAACAGGACCCTTGATACAGGTTTGTAGAAATTAAATTTTATTTAAATGATTAATTTTGTGGCAATTCTCTCTTTGAATTTTGTAAAAAACCAATTCAACCCAAAAGCTTAAGCTATTGGGTGAGGCTACATTAATGGTTTTATATATCTCAACACACCCCCTCACACGAGAGCCCACTGGGCTTGAAGGGTGGACAATGCACAGGCCCACCTACCTGTGCGAACAAAGAAATTCCACTTGAAAGAAAGTGGGGGCGGCGAGGATCGAACCCGGGACCGAGGCTCTGATACCATGTAAAGAACCAATTCAACCCAAAAGTTTAAGCTGTTGGGTGAGGCTACATTAATGGTTTTATATATCTCAACAAATTTCAAATTTTGAAGAAAAAAAAGACTGGCTTTAAAACTGTAATTTGTAAATAATTAATTAAAAAAAAAAAAAAACTTAAAAGTAGGAAATGGGTGAAAGAGATGCTATTAGTTTCGAAATACATTTTTCTCCTATCTATTAAATTGTATAAAACAAAATGCTAGGTTTTGCAAGGAGTGGCAATGGATACCAAGTGAAAGAAACTTCTTTCTATAGCAGTATAGGTTACACACTTATAAATGCACAATCTATATAGCATGACAAAGTAACAGTTTAGTGGTAAGAAGAATACCAAATCCAGATTCTGCTATGGTATCACATATCCATGTAATAGTCATTGCACCGCAAACCAACAAAAGGGTTGTCACCAGTACATGTTTTACCCTGCAAAAGTAACATTTTCACAAAACAAAAATATTTCAACAGAAAGAATTTGGGGCAACAGACGTTCCAACATATCTGTGACTCAGTAAAATTATGATAAACAAGCAAAGAGACTGAGATCCATATCATAAAGCTAAAAAATAAAGAAACAAAGTTTAAAATGGCAATTTCCTATGTAATGAAGGTCATCGGCTCTGCTATGTCTTAAGATTATTTAAAGACATCTGTTTGTATAAAAATATATGGAAAACCATCTATTTAACCCTACTTATGGCATCAACTTGTGAGGAAAACATTGGTAGTTCAACTCTTTGTTAGATGAATGAAATCATGCTTGGAAAGTACTCTTCGATGCGGATTACCTATAACTAGCACCGTAAATTGAATATGGAAGTGAGTAGCTAGCAACTATTAGAGCTTCCAAAATTGCAAAGCCAAGTGACATCCACCATCTGAAATTTGCAGAACAAATCATTAGTTGAAATTCATTAAATCATGAATCAGATGAAGGGAACTATAAAAACAATGTGTAGCAAGAAATTATCTCACTGCTCAAGATGGATAAATAGACCCACATATAACTCTTAATCTTCTCATGCCCATCCAGACCTTCTTTCCGCAGCTTTACAAGAGAAGGAACGATATGACAGAGTACCTGCAAATGAACATTTTGAATAAATGCAGTTCATAAAAGGTGAAAACTTCAAAAAATAAATAGATCATATACAAGAAAAATGGGTATCAGATAGAAAACCTCAGTTCTCTTCACAGCCAAGTACTTAACCATTCTACTTGCAAAGATACTTTTTTACGAAAAGAATCATTTCCTTATGTAATCAAAAGTACTGAGCGCAATTTTTTCAAAGGTCTACTTCATTTTAAAAGAGGAACACCACTGGTTTCATTTATAATAGTATCACATACTTCATGATGATGCAACACTCTAGCAAAAAGATCAAAGAATTGAAAATTATATATAACTAAAGGCAGTTAATCTTCCTTAGGCCTTCAAATTAAAGGGCCGACCCAGTTCAAATACCCACTTCGTGAGTGTCTGGGGAAGGGAATACTCTAGGCAGTCTTTCCCCTGCTTTTTGCAGAGAGACTGATTCGAACCCACGACCTGACACACCACGGCAAGCAAGCTTCCCGCTGAGCCAAGCCGGCCCTTCTAGGCCTTCAAATTAACAGAAAGTAAAATTTCGCAACAAATATCTGTCTAAAAAAAACTCAATAAATAAAGGGGGAGTACCTGCATTATAATGGACGCTATTATCTGAGGACTGATTCCAAGCTGGAAAAGAGATAGCTTGAGCTCAGCGGTAAAATCACCAAGTTCATCTGCCATAAGCTACATGAATGACTGTTCATATGTATAAACTCAGAAAAATACCCAAGCAAAAAATTAGCCAGCAAAAATAGTAGATTAACGGTACAAAATTTTCCTTTTCATTTCACAAGCTACCTTGAGCTAACAGCTGATTTTGGGATCAGAAATTTCGGGACAAATTTAAAGTTTTAAAGCCGTTTCTTCTCATATTTTTTCCATTCAATTGTGGTTCTGATATTTAAAATTAATATCATTCAATGTAAGCGAGTATGGTTGGCATTAAAGGATTTAACTTACCAACAGATCCTGAAACAAAGCTCATGTAGTCTTTCGGTATCAACCTTCGGTCAAATCCAGGAAGAGGAATAAAATAACCAACACGACTGATTACAATTAACACAGCAGTCACGAACAGTCTTCTCCTAATCTCACTCTTGAAGAACGATTCAGCAGCACCATTAAGTACAGAACTCAAACGCACGAAGTTCAGAAACCTATTTTTGAACATTCTGGGTTTTAACTCTAGGGTGGTTCTCAAGTTATCAGCACCCGGAGATGCAACAACCGCTTCCCCGTCGTCACCATGAGTTGGCGGAACAACTTCCTGATTCGAAATCTCACTGTTCGGAGCCTCGACGCGCATATAGTCACTTCGAAGCCGGTCGGAGAAGTTAACAGAAAGGCTCCGGTTCGCCTTCGAGAACAAAGACCGGTTCAGCGAAGGAAAATTCCTTGTGCTGAATGCGGGGATTGTGAAAAGAGAAACCCTAGTTCCTCTTCTACCTGTCGTAATTAACACGTTTTAACTTCGGTTGCAGAATTAATATTCAATGAGAGGCTACGATGCTTTATATCTTTATAGAATAGGTTTTTTCTTTTTAACAAACAGCTTGAGAACTAACCTGGAAGTGCGTTGAGTTTGGTTCGGAAGCTCTGTGTATGGAAGTGGTTGGAGGAGGAGAATCGCGTTGCTTCCATGGCTGTATTTCCGAACACTGGGTGAGTGAGTTCGGAAAGTAGCGAGAACGAACCGGATGGTGCTTTAATCAACACTTAAACCCTCATCCGGGTACCTGGATCTTCTGCTTCACGGTTCACACACTCTAGTTACACAATCCCTGAGAAACTTTTCATTGGACTCCTCACAATATGCTAACTGGATACGTGGCTTGTCGTGATTGGCTTGTGTGGTAGAGTGTAGGAATCATGCGAGGAGTTGAGATGACAGAGATACCAATTGCTTAGTGAGTTTTTTTATTTGATCCAGTGTTTCTCATTTTTTTTTATGATTTATCATCTCTTATTTAAATCTTATGAAATTTCCTCCACACACAACATCTTGTGGGGCTCGCGATAAAAAAAAACTTCAGCACGCAAAACGAATCTCTATAACATAACACAATCACTCTTCCTACAACATAACTCTTATAAAACCATTTTTTTATAAGAACTGTTTTTCATTTTAATTAACATAACTTTTAACTTTTTGTCATCTTTAATGAAATTACGTGTTTTGATGTGTTTTGTCATTTTTTCTAATTTATAAAATGGAGGAGAGAAAATGTAAAAATACACCAAAATAACGTAATTTCATTAAAAATAACACAAAGTTATGTCATTTAAAATGACAACATTTTTCGCTTTTTTATTATGCAAAAAATGTTTAAGAATTGTAAATTTAGGTAAAATTAGTGTTTATTATTTAAAATTTTTAAAAAAAATTACTCACTTCTTTCTCATGATTTTTATTGTATATTTTTTCCCCAATTAAAAAGATATGATTTTATGTATTTTAAAAAGATAAATACCAGAATTTTTTATTCTTTTATTTTAGGTGAAGCTTTATTTTAAGTTTTTATTAATTTTATTGTAAATTAGGTTTTTTTTTTTTATATATCAACTTAATTATCTCTTCGAGTAGACTCTCAAATATGATATTGTTGGGAATAACATATGATTTAGTCAACTACTCAACTACTCTTATGTACCAACTAAATTACCATGTGATTTAGTTCTTTTTTTATTTTACTTTTGAATAACATATATTTCAATAATTATTGACGGGAGATTGTTTTTTCAAGTACTACAGTGATCACAAGGGATGTTCTTAATAATTTTTGGTTTTAAAATTCAAACTTTTTTTTGGTAGAAAGAATTCAAACTTTAATCCTTTATAACATCTGCATGTAGATAGTTAGTTATAATTAAAATTAATATCTGAAAACACATTTTCATTATAAAATAATTATTTTAAAATAGATGAGAGGGCAATGTGATTTAAGCATCTCAATAAATAGATGAGTGCGTAATTTATTCATAAAATATAAACATATAAATATTTTTATAAATTCATTTCATAATACACTTTACGATTTTACATGTAATGAAGTTATAATTGTTAGCACATGTCTCGATATTAAAAATATTTTTTGTATGATTTCTTCTTCTTCTTCTTTTTTAAAATTTTTAACTTCGCATCAAACAAAATGTTTTTCTCTTATTCCCATGTAGAAAAATCAGGTTTTACCGTTTATTATTTGAGTATAATAAAAAAGCATGCAATATAGAAACGATACCTCTGTGCCTTTATTATTTAATTAATTTAACAATATTACATGATTAGAGCTTCAAATTAAGCAGCACAAATAATATATACCAGCCCAGCTTTTATGATGGAATTGTCTTTAATTTACTGCATGCATACAATAGCAGTTCCTGTTATTCCAATCAGGAGCTAGTAAGTCCATTCCTTTGGAAGAAATATGTCTTGGGAAGAACTTTGACTCTGAGAAATTACACTGCATTGTTTGAGAGCATCTTTCTTATCATTATTCTTTTTTGTTGAGTCATTGCTATGTACTTCTCCGCGTCTTGGGCTATTTTTGGGAACTGCAATAAGATGTAAATGCATGGCATTATAGAACTTTCCTTTAATATCATATATAAAATAAGGGTTTTATAAGAGTTATGTTGTAGGAAAAATGATTCTGTAATGTTATAGAGATTCGTTTTGCGTGTCTTAATTTTTATTTATTTTTTTGTTTTGAAAAGTGTGGGCCCCACAAAATGTTGTGAGTGTAGGAAACTTTGTTGTGTTATGTTAAAGGACCAAACGAAAACCCATAAAATAAATTAAAAATATTATGTATCTTAAAAATTTAAATATAAGTTATTAGAATATGACATGTAATTTTTTTAAGGCTTGAATAAGAGACCTTGAGGGGGTGAAATCTGCAAGCCTAATGCGTGCACTTTGAGATTTAGAGCTTGAATAACTCGTGCTGGAAGGAGGACAGGAGCGCAAGCTGAAACAACAAAATCAAAACAAAACAATCGTAAGGACAATGTGTAAATCCGAATTCTGCAAATTATTATAAGAAAAAGATAAAGTGCATAACACCATTTGAAAAGGATGGCCAGAGAAATAGCATTTGACAAGACTTTAACTTTGATCCATGTTACTTGGGTTTACTTGTTACAGTTCGTTCGAGACATTTTGCCATTTTGGGATAGATCGATGTAGATGACTTTCTTATGTACGTATTAATTTTTTTCTCTCTCCTTGTAAAGTTCTATGATTTTTGGGAAAGTTTTATCGTTATAGCAATTATTGGATATAAATATATAGTCTACGTTATAATTATAACAAGTGTTAGAGAACAGTTAATATATGTGATTCCAAAAAAAAATTTGTAAAATTAATTCAAGTTCTTATGCTGAGGTTAAAATTAAAGTTTAAATATTATTTTTAATAAATAATTATCACGTTATTGTAAAATTTTGATAGATAAGTACCCATGTACACCCTATTTACATTAAAGCGTTGAGTAAAATGTTAACATGAGTTTTTAAAAGGGGAAATCACTTCTGCTGTGAATGCAGAAGTGATTTTCTCTAGCCACACACTCATCAACATTTTTTACTTATTTTTTATTTTATCTTATTTTTTAAAAATAGTGAGACCCATCATATATTTGTGTCAGCTGCAAACTCTCAACTTTTACAGTCACAGTAGAGTTGCAAAACCCATTTCTAAAACATAATATATGACTGAGAAAGAACACAACTCCATTTCCATGCATCTATAAATTAATTAACTTCTTTTTCTTTGGGATGTTATCCTAAAAACAACCCAAATACCCAAGAATGTTATCTGTGAAATGATTAATTACATTAGCTCGACAAAATACTTAATTTAGCTCGACAAATGATTGATTTAGCTTGTTGATAATCTAAAAAAATAAGTAGTTAATTAATTCAATATGACAACCGGTAATAGGAAATGTAACCCGACTTTGGAGGTGAGAAATTATTGCAAGTGTCATGAGTCCCACATTGATTGATAATGAGTTAAGTGAAGAATATATAAGTCTGTCAGGCAGGTATCGGACTCAATGTGAGATTCATCACACTTGAATATCCCAGTAGCATAGCCTTTATTTTTAAGTTATGCAGGCACAATATATTATACGCTTCATTGCAAGGAAATTACTAGGTATGCTACCTGGTTTCTTGGTTGGTTTAGAGCCTGCAGTTTGGGGTAAGAACACCCCGGTACCACTTGATCTCTGCCCGGATCCTAAGAAAACAGCTTGCATTCCAGGCCCACCATTGGCATGCTTAGGCCTTTGATATGATAATCTTGAAGTAGATTTTGAGTACTGAAGTTGATATACATTTCAGTATAATAAAAAATAAAAAAATCATTAGGGTATATGAAATGGTAAATAAGCAGGAAAATTAATTCAGCAAATAACGTCCAAATCTAAGTGCGACTTAAATACATAATAATCTGTTTAATCTAATTGCTATATTCATGGATCGATGTTGCATAGTGCAGAGACACCACGCGTTGACTGAGAGGAAATTACAATTAAATACTGATCCGGTTTTCTTAAAGGCACTGAACTCGTTACATTGGTTAAGGAATTAAAATATTAAGGTTTAAATCAAAAGTAAAAATATATAATATTTTAAAGGTTTGAAAATATTTAATATTACGTCTTTGGTACATACATAAAAAAAAAAAACTGGGGGGTCCATTTTTACTTTCTCTCTCCCGCTCACTTTTTTATATATTGCATAAGATAAAATTATCTCGTACAAATATATTTTTGTAATATATTTCTGTTTCTTATAATATCAAATACTTCTTAACCAATACTCTCTATCAGCAGCTAACAACAATCTCATCCTTACGACCCTTTTTTCCATTTAAATCATGAATCCACATTCCACAAGCCTCCATGCGTCATAGCAGATTGATTATACCTGTGATCCAACATGGCATGCGTAATGACATATCTAATTTCATATTGCATGATTTATAACTTTCGTGATTTCCCACAAGTTATGTACATGTAGGTTTGTTTAATATATGTGTGCATCTTTTCAATATTTAAACAAAACCAGACTAATTGGATAGAAAGTTTTCAACTGACACGTTATATATCCTTTCATTATATCCCTTTATAGAGGGAGATAAATTTTAAGTCACGTCGACAGCTCTAGGAAGGGAAGAAGAGAAGCTTAAGAAAAGGTAAAATGCCCGGAATATCTGCAGCGTGCAACTTTAACAATAGACCATTTTTTTTTTTCAAAAGAAAACTGTGAGGAAAGAAATTCGAAATGCAAAGGCATATTCTCTTTTTCCACTATGGGAAATTTCTAAAATACTCCCATAGTAGGTGTATTCCACCAATGAGATAATTACACGTCGGCTAATATATGTACTGGAGAGAGAAAAAAAAATTAATTTTAATATTATAACTATGTATTATCTGAAATAAATAGTCATAATATTTCACCGAGCCTCTCTCTCCGAGATAGTGCCCAGATCGTTACAACTTTCATGCGGATGGGAACTTACCCGACAAGAAATTTGACTACTTTAGAACCGTTATAAAATTCGGTAGGTGGCCTTTATAGTTCCCTATCTACGATTATGCTATTTAGTGGAATAATTTTCCTAGAATATAGGAAGAATCCCTTGAGTGGGTAGAAAGAAAGAAAAAAGTCAATTTTTGAATGTTTAAAACTTTTGTAAAAAATAAAAAAAAACTTTAGAATTATACTAGTGAATCGTTTTTTTCAATCATTCATTGAATGATAAATCAGTACAGGTGAGGGAGATATGCGATTTATACCTAGTAATTGGTGTGCCTATAGTTCTGAAGTTGCTTTCCTAAGGTAGCTGCATCTCCTTAGTCTAAAGTGGGTAATTAAAAGGCCTATGATGTGATGATGATGCTTGATGATTAAGTAGAACGATATTCGCCTTCCTAATCAGTATTTCACTATTTCACTTGCAGCTCAAGTGCCTAACTCATCTTTGGAATATCTGCCATCTCTCATCTTTAAAGTATGTATAAATTATTAAAAAGTAATGCCTAGTTAATGCCTAAAAGTAACTAATTCGATCCTTCATATTCTGCCCACATTCCAGTACCAAACTTTTACATAAAGATCATTAAAAAAAAAAAAAAAAACTTTTACATAAACATTGCATCTTGGGGTTTCTCCTGCAGCCACACCAAGAGGCATAGAGAATGATTGAATCGATTTATATAAAGGGTTTTATAATTCTCATGTTGAAGGAGAATCCAAATCTTATGTTATAGAGATAAAAAGCACGTGGGACCCATGTGTTAGAAAAAATTATATGTAGGATCCATGTCAGCACGGAAATCGAAGGGTGTGTAGGAAAATCTGAATTCTCATGTTGAATGAGAATTATAAAACCCTTATATAAAACACGGTTATATTACTCTCATGTAATAGGAGATATATTATCTCATATTGTAAATACAACGGGTGGGGTGTGTAGGAAATTATATTATCTCACGACAAATATAACCCATAAAAAACAGTACCTGTGAGTGTGGTTCCCGAGGCAATTTGTGGTTGCCCTGCTGCTGCTGTTTTCTGTGGCGGTTCCTCATGTATACCTGTAGGAAAATTTGAACATGTAAAACCGATTTGATACTCAAATTTTAACATGATAAGACCCTGTTAGAGAAGCCAAATATATATACATCATATCAATTCAATCAAACATTTGACTTTAAATGCAACACTAATTAACCAACTGTAAACCCAGAAAAGTAGATAAAAATTTACACACATCATTTATAAAAGAGAAATAGAGAGCAATCCAATTAATCTCAGATTGAAATGAAGAGTTGAAGACCAAGTTGTTTATTTGGAAGACCAAGAGAAAGCAAAATGATGAATAAATAATGAAGAAGAGAAAAGAAGGCGCCAAATCACTAACTATATAACCACCTTATAGTCACATGCCTCGTCCAGAACATGAGAGGGTAACCAAAGCATTCCTTCTTCAAAACCAACTTCACCGTCATCATGAAAAGCAGCCATGTACGGAAGACAAAAAAAAGCTTCTTGTTATTGATTTTGATGACAATGAGTTGCTTTCTCGTTCTGGAATAATAAGAGAGGGAGAGAGGGGCTTTTTAAGCTCCAACTTCTGACCTGCAGCTTAACTAAAACAACTTACGTGTGTTAGGGAGTGGGAGAAAAATTAAATATACTTTTCTCTGCTTTTTCAGCAAAATAATTTTTTAAGCTAATAGACAACATCAAAATTACTGTCTTGCCCTTACAATTTGCTCTTTCTGTACTGTGAAATTATATACATGCATGCAGGTAACTAACAATTTATGATAGTTTACTTTTATTTATCTAGTGAACTATTCTTCGTGTCAAAGTACATAGGATTGGTTATTATTTCATGTCAAGTACTATATGATCTTTCTGACCAATGTTATTACAATCGACTAATTTATTTACCCTATCAGGATTATTGGTTCAACTGGTGGGTCACCAGTTAAACTGCATGATCTGGGTTAGTACATAAAAACTTAAATTTTATACCAAAAAATACATAAAAATACTGAAATACATGTATAAAATTGTTATGCAAGGCTATAAACATATAATTTTTGTAAGGATAAAAAAAGTCATTTTTGATAACCACGTATTGCATACTGTAAAAGAAATAAACAAAGAAAAATAAAATTTAAGTATATGGTAACCGTGTATAATTCATTCACCAAATATTCTCAATTAACCATATTTAATAATTATATGGCATTTACCAACAATTCTTCCCATAAAAATGGATTTGCAAGGAATTAATATGTCATATTTTCTTAATCTACTATTTCGCAAATTGTTTTCGTCTTTGAAGCTGAGCCTGAACTACACAAAATTTTGAAATGAGTTCACACTTTTTTAAGACAAGATGAGACAACTTTAATTTTATTTTATTTTTATAAAATTACATGACGTGATGGTTTTTATGACTCGACCAGGTCATCAATTTTGATAAAATCCGACCGATTCAAATTGGTTTTCATCGGGTCTAATACATCACCGATCCAATACTTAATCATATAATCAGTTGAGCAAGTTCCGGTTCTAACCGGGACTGATAACACTGCTTCTTACAACACGAGGGACATTTCTGTAAAGTGCAAACTAGAAACCTTCATGGCACTTGGACGTGGACGTGGACGTAGGTTGGGTTCGGTAAACCCCCCTCTCTCTCTCTCTGGTGGTTGCAGTTATATTGTTCACGTAATGCTCTGCTGCTTGCTCCATAACCTCATGTTTATTTTGGTCAAAGCCTCTCATTGACTCATTGTATTATTTTCTAACAATTATTTTATGAATGTCAAATTGTTATATGAAGCGATGCAGGTAATCATCCAAGATTTACTTTTGAATAAGGGAACCAAAAAAATATCTTATCCATAATTTTATTGACGAATTAAAAAACTGGCGCAGATGTTATGTAAACCTTACATATGTATTAGCAACTATTCTTAACCACCTTACCAAATCCTTCCAACATCTTCGAAAGAGGCATGAAACAATCATCAGGGCTGCATCAATAAAAAAAAACACTACGGTTCGGTTCTCTGCCTTTTTTTGGGGGGTATACTTTTCCTTTTCTCTCACCAAACAAAAGACTAAAAGTGATTATAGTTTAGGTGAGTTTGGAGGATGTGGTGAATTGATGATAACATGTGGGGCTCAAATGCTCAATCTTCTCATACAAACCAGCATAAAGCACCCTACTCTATTCCTTATTTAGATAGTCAATTCATGATAAGGACTAAGGTCAATCTTAACCTTTTCTTGAATATTTCTAGTCATATACTAAATATAATCAGCTTGCATGGTTTGTGTGAAATAGTTATGGCTTTAGTGTTTCTAAAGTGAACGTAAATAAGTTATCTACGCTTGCTCCGAAACTGACGTTGAAAAACTAAAAACTTATAATGAAAAAGACTATTATAACCCTGAAATAAATTATAATTATAAAAATATCTTGATTTCTGTCTCAAAACGATGTTGTTTTATCTAATTGACCGTAGAAAAAGCAAACGCATAAGTTATTATTACAATTAATGAGATCGAGTCAGAAAAATTAATAAAAGAGACAAAATTTTAAGAACTGTCGTGAATTATAATGTACTTAATGCTGCAGATTACGGTTGGTGAAAGAGGTTTTTATTTTTCGCTCAAGTATGTTGAGAAAAATAGATACATTTAGGTACCGAATCAGGAAATGAGCCAACTAAAAACTGTTAGATATATGTCCAGACGCACATAATTTAGGTCACCAAAACTCCTATCTCTGATGAGATGGCAGGCCAGGTAATGAATTTCAACACTATATAAAGTTGTTCTCTTAACCAAACTCAGTAGCTACCCAAAAAAAAAAAAAAAAAACTGAAAAATTATATGTTGTATACGTATAGTTTTTTTTTTGAATAAATTCAAAGGTAACTGAAGACTAATCCCCATCGAGCACTGTCGGACCCTTTCGGGGGCGGATCTCCCAAATCCATTTTTTTTCATTCCGACTCGAACTCAAGATCTCTGGTTAAGGGCCCAAGCGTCTTACCACCTGTGCCAAAGGAGTTTGGTTGTATACGGATACTGGGAATGCTCTTCGTCTCCTGCTCGATTGAGAATCAAAGAAAACAGTCGGGCATGCAGAAATGTTGGCACACTTGACCAACTTCCCATAAATTTCTTAAGGTTTCTACATATTAGTGGCCCCAAGTTGCTTCGCCCCTTGGAGTTAAGCTTTATCTGCTTTGTATATGAAGAAATAAATTATAAAATGAAATTTTAGCCAATAAAACCGAAATTCCATCTCTTTCTTTTACTATGGCCAATAAAACTAGAATTTTTTTGGATCATAGCACATACAAAAGTGGTTGAACAGAAAGTTATGACTTCATAGAAGAGTAATACTCCGGTTCTTAATTTCTAATTATCAAAATAACAAAAATTTCGACTCCTATAATAAGGGTTTTAAGCACTCTTTTATAGACTAATTACAAATTAGTTCAAAATTTAAAATCCTAAAAATAAGAAAACTTCCTAAAGTAATTATAACAGTAACTAACTTCTAAAAATAAATAAATAATCATAATTAAATCATTCAAAATACGTCTCAAATGTTATATCTCAAATCATGTCAAGTGTGTTGCTTTCTTTTTTTTATCAAACAAATCATAATCATAATATCTCCTGCTTCATTTGGACTTGGATTTGATCGTAATTTATTATATTTCAAATTACTATTTCTTTTAATAATTGGGTCATACCTATTGGACCACAATTTTTGTTGATTACGAGTTTCTTGAATCAATGGTTGGGCTCTGTACAATGGACCAATTGTAAGTGCATCAAATCATATAGTTAAATTGGTCTAACATTGAATAATATTAGTGAAACAACAGTGTTTTAAGACTCAGACTAGTCATCGACTCGGTCGAGGTACTGGATCATTGGGTTATTAGTTCAACCGGATTTACAGTTCATATATTAAAAAAAAATATATAAACATGTTACTTATATTAAAAATTTACATAAAAAAACTACCAATGAGCTTCAAAAAATAAATTGGTTCTCAATGATAGCAAATATTACATACTTCTAGGCTTCTAGCTCTAGACCATATCCTAACATTAGATTAAAATTGCAATGTAAGCTAAATACACCTTTTGTGCCTTGACATAACACCTTTTGTGCCTTGACATAACACAGATAAACTAAATCATGATAACAAATAGTAGGCATGAAATATACAACTAAGTAGAAAGTGTCCATCATTGAGATAATTAAGACTATCAGTTTTTATCCCCACTTAATTTCTTGAGATCATTATAAGATGCAACTAAATTATATGAGCGAACTGCACTAATCCAAAATACCTTCTTATTTTCACCAACCTTTTTAATCATGTTTATCATAAAATATGAATATAATTTAGTTCAAGAGTTCTCAGCAACAACAAAAAAAAAGATTTATATAAAAAAAAAATTACAAAAAGAAAAAGAAAAAAAAAAGATTGAGGATCAACCGGTCTAACCCAGGTCACCGAGTTGCAGGGTTTTGGTCGGGTCAATCGGTCCAAACCGAGTTGACTACAGAACTGATCCAAATAACTACTTAGCCCAAGGAATCCATCAGGTCACCGAGACCAGGGTCGACCCGGCCGATCTAAACCGATTTTTAAAATAGTGAGTATCACTAATTTACAACTTAATTAATTTAAGGGCAATGTTAGTCTTATGCAATAGAAAAAAAATTTCTTATGTCCATATATCGATACTTGTACCATTTATTTTTTATTTTTTTCTTCTTTTTTCTATTGGGCCCCACTTTAAATTAAGTGTGCACGAGACAATAAGATTTTGCTGTCAGACTTAATTTAATTACCCGATTCGGTTTGATTTATAAAATATTACTGAAGGTAAAGTCGGATGGAAAAAAAAATTTAAATAATGCATTTAAATCAAATAATTACGCATCTAATGTTGTTTTTAAAATAATTACGGATCTATTGCACAATGTGACGCCTCAATTGAGGCGTCTCACCCTAAGGGGAAGACGCCCAAATGGGGCGTCTTTCATGAGGTGGTGACACGTGTCACTTTTTTTTCAAAAAATATATTAATTTAATTATAAAATTTCCGAAGGCCATAACTTTTAACTCGAGTATCCAAACTAGGTAATTCTTTTTTTGATTCCACATAACTTTTTGAGATCTACGCAATGACATCTCATTTGATATATTTTATTTCTCACAAACATAATTTAAATTTAAATCACGTAATCATTCTTCCTTAGAGATTTAGAATATTTATTTAATATTTCCTTTATTGACATAGATTTTTCAAATTGATTTTTGAGTTTAAATCACAAATCAAATCTTTATTTTTTTCTCTTATTAATAATAATTGTTACTTTTAATTTAAATCACAAACCAAATTTTTTGATAATAAAAAAATTATTTTTTTAATTTAAATCACAAATCAAATCTTGATTTATTTTTTGTATTAAATCACAAACGCTGAACTCAGAGGCTTCTGAGTTTAAAAATGTGACACGTGTCAAAACCTGACACATTACCAACACGTCTAAATTGGGTTTTAATCAAGAGGCAATCATGCTTAATTTAGGTAATTTTATTTTTGAAAAACATTCATAAGCCATCATTAATTTCAGACCACGAATAATAACCCAAAAGCTTATATTAAATCACAAATCAAAGTTTTATTTATTTTTTTATATTAAATCACAAATCCAGAACTCAGAGGCTTCTGAGTTTAACCGCTCTTATAATATCATTCTTGTAAATTAAAATTGTGTTTGTGAGAAGTAAAATATATCAAATGAGATGTCATTGCGTAGATCTCAAAAAGTTATGTGGAATCAAAAAAAGAATTAACTGATTTGGATACTCGAGTTAAAAGTTATGGCCTTCGGAAGTTTTATGATTAAATTAATATATTGTTTGAAAAAAAGGTGACATGTGTCACCACCTCATGAGAGACGCCCCATTTGGGCGTCTTCTCCTTAGGGTGAGACGCTTCAATTGAGGCGTCACATGTGACGCCCAAATAGGGCGTCACATTGTGTGGTACATCTGTAATTATTTAATAAATAACATTAAATACGTAATTATTTGATTTAAATGTATTATTTTAATTTTTTTTTTGCCAAAATCGGATTGATATCATGCTTTAGGAAAGCAACAAGAAAGTGGATGTATACACCAAATTAGGTATGATGGACTGTTGTGTCCGTTACCAAAAAGGCAAAGCCGATACGTTACAAGTAAAAAGGTTCACTTTTCCATTTCATTTTACATTTTTTCATTTCATTTACTTCTCCACCCAAAAGTTACGCATAAATAATAAAATAATGGGTAAAATGTGTATCATTTTAAAGGATGTAAAGTTGTGTCATTTTAAGAGAGAAAAAGATATAGATAAAGGAGGAAGAGAGTTGACAAAAAATAATAATAAAGGTATGGGTCCCGCCTCTTTGTGAGAGTGAAATGATATAAGTTAAGTCATTTAAAATGATAAACATTTTTCTCTAAAATAATATAGGGAAATGATTGTCTGCCGTTGCATAAAAAATAAAAAAATTCATTTTTCCTGCACAGCCATCGAACTCTGCGCTCTGTGTTTGTTTTTTTTTAACTTGCGGACCCGTTTACATGTCTCGATAGGATATTCTTATGAAAGTTAGAAGTTTTACACTCAATCTTGATCATTGATCCACTTGTATCTAATGGCTCACATTACTAAAAAATTTGAGCCCTTAGATATAAGTGAGATCAATGGTCAAGATTGAGAATGTAACTTATGTAAAATGATCTTGACCATATATAAATATATGAGGCAGGATATTCTTACACCGGTATAAAAGTTAGAAGTCTTACAATCAATCTTGATCATTGATCCACTTGTATCTAATGGCTCACATTACAAAATTTAGAGTCCTTAGATCTAAGTGAGATCAATGGTTAAGATTGACAGTGTAACTTACACTGGTGTAAAATGATCCTGACCCTATATGTATATAGGGGTTTACATTTCTGCAGCTAGAGACGTGCATGGAGCGGTTCAGTTTGGTTATTGTCAAAAACCGAACCAAAACAGTTTTAAACGGTTTGGATTTTAAATCGAACCACTTTTTTTAAAAAAAAAAATGGTTTTTAATTTGTCCAAACTGGTTTGTGGTTCAAAACCGGTTATGAACCATAAACCGGTCATCAAGTTCAAAACCGATTTTTTAACAAATTCAAAATTGGTTTTTGATGGATTATGCTAATGTTATAAGTAGTTGACCAACTATTTCTTGCAAGAATCTTTATTGTTTTGGAGCTCTCCGAACGAAATGATTCTTTTAGAAATTATTTCACGTTGTTTTAAGAGTGATTGGTAGAAGAACAGTTGAATTATTTTAAAATTATAAAAAAATTGCTCTTCGTTCTCTCAAGATTTATGTTACTAAGGCTTTGTTTGAGAATTGGTTTTTGGAGGGGAAGGAAAGGAAGTGGAGGGTTTTATTAATCTCTTCCCTTGTTTGTGAGTTTAAAAAACAGGGGAAGGGAATTGTGGATTTTTACAAAATCATATCCAAAACTCTTCCCACCCTTAAAATTAAAGTTCCCTAAATTTAGGGGGTTTAAGTGGGGAAATATTAAAAAGTACTTATCTAACCTTAGCATTAAAATGTGAAAACTACATATATATGAATCATTTTTAAATGTGGCATTATTAGAAAAGTCTCAAATACCGACAAAATTTAAAATATTTCATCGAACATAGTGACAGAAATTTTGATGAAAATCACATGACGTCGACAATAGATACGAAACAAGAATTTGCCAAAATAGATGACATAAATTTTTTTCAAAAATAAATTCAGTCAAAATTCTTGATAGAATCTAAATTCCGTTGAAACTTTCAACAGAAATATTTCCGTCAAACTTTTCAAGAAAAAATATTTCAATCAAAATTTGTTGACAAAAAACAATTACGTAAAAATTTTTGCCAGAAAATATTTCTAGCCAGAGCACATTTTCAGCGAAAATTTTTGACGAAAATATTTCTCTAAAAATATGTGATAAAAATTTTTTTTGTAAAAAATTATGACAGAAAATTTTTCGTGTCAAATTTTTTTACGAAATCTAAATTTCGTTTAAATATTTCACTCAAAATATTTGACAAAAAACATATTAGTCAAAATTTCTAACGAAGAATATTTCGTTCAAAAATTTTAACGAAAAATATTTCTGTAAAAAATGTTGATGGAAAAAAAATCGTCAAAATTCTTTAAAGAATCTAAATTCCGTCAAAAGTTTTCGACAAAAATACTTGCATCATTCATTTTGATGAAAAAATTTACATTGAAATTTTTGACGAAACACATCATTGAAAATTTTTGACAGAAAATCTTTCCAGCAAAATTTTCAACAAAAAATGTTTCTATCATAATTTTCAATGGAACGAATTTTGTCAAAAAATTTCGATAAAAAATATTTTTGTAAAAAATTTTGACAACAAATTTTAACAGAAATTTTATAGGATAAAATTTCATCGGACAAAATTATTTATGTACTTGAGCTGCTTAACTTTTTTTGCTAGTTTATTATTTTAAAGTTTGAGTCAATTTATTAATATAATAGGCATAATAAAATATAATGCTTATTTGTTCTTTAATTGCAGAGTAGTTTGGTTATAGATAACCAATTATTTTTATGGTTTGGTAAATAACCGGTTTATAAAATAAAATGTAGTTTCATATGAAATCGGTTTTTAAAAATAACCGGTTTTTAAGATGTGGAGCGGTTTGGTTATGGATCAGTTTGATTCTTTTGGACATATTGAACAACCCTATCTGCAGCTGTTGTACATGCAAAAATTAAATAATTGCCATATATATACATGAAAACATTAAACACAGGAAATCATAATCATACAAAATATGAAAGCATTGAATGAAGGGAATCTTAATCACACACATGTCTGTTGTACGTAAAGCGGTTGCAGAAATAATTTTACCATATATATATATATATTTATATATTTATATATATATATATATATATATATATATATATATTTATATATATGAGATAAGATCCTTTGATAGCAGTGTCAAATTTCAAATTTGATACCTCATCTAAGAGTCGTTAGATAAAAAAAGATCAATGGTATTACATGCTTACAAATCAGAGTCATTGATCTTTTTTGAAGTAATGGCTCTCAGATGAAATGTCAAATTTAAAATTAGACACTAATATCAAAGGATCATACCTATATATATTGGGATTTATAAGTGTTCTAAAATAGTAAACTCACTACATCATGCCACACACACATCAATTGTGGACCCATTGTTTTTTTAATAAAAGAAAAATCAACTTCACACCAATCGATTGATCAGCTGGAAGGAAACTAAAAGTCCCATGACATGATACTTGCTAATCCCTTATATATTATGTTTATATTCCTGAATTTTGGAACAGCGACGAAAATGTCACTGTTTATTAAGTTTTTTACCCAAATATCACGCGAACAATATTATTTTTCAATATGTCACGTGGGCAAGTTCGTTACAGTGCCCAACGAACTTGGTAACCAATGATTTCGTTACACGTGGCACACTTTCGCAGGAAAAGCTAACTGTCACATGTCCAAGTTCGCTACGACTGGTTGTGAACTTGGTAGCCAATGATTTTATGACACGTGGCACATTTTCGCAAAAAAGCTGACCGGACGAAGTTCGATACCATTGTGATGATTGATACATTAATTATGATTGATACAGTTAAACGTTAATCCCATTGGTATGCTAATTATGATTGGTGATTGGTACATTAATTGTGATGGTGATTAGTACATTAATTTTGATTGGTATATTAATTAAATGACCATTTTCCTTCGTTTTCTTTTTTTTTTATGATTGGTACATTAATTATGATCGGGCAACGAGATTGTTTCACATAGCACACGAAGTTCGCTACCTCTGATAACGAACTTCGTCCAATCAACTTTTCGGGTAAAAGTGTGCCACGTGTCACGAAATTATTGGCTACCAAGTTTGCTACAAGTAGTAGCGAGTTTGGACACGTGACAGTCAGCTTTTCCTGCTAAAATAAGTCACGTGTAACGAAATTATTGGCTACCAAGTTCGTTGGGCACTGTAGCGAACTTGCCAGCGTGACATATTGAGAAATAACACTGTTCACATGATATTTGGATAAAAAATTTAATGAACAATGATATTTTGGTCATTATTCCCAAAATCTTCGTGGCATTACCACTAATAGCAGTGTTATTTTTTCCAAAATACAGTTATACTTACGTTTTTTCTTTGTTATTTCTAATAGAATTTATACATAAAATAAAGAAGATATATGTATATAAAAACACTACAAAAAAATAAGAAATATAACTATAATTTTTTAAAATAATGTTAGTGTAAGAAGTAACAAGATGTAGGGGATTAGTCTCTTAATATTTATGAACACGTGAAATAATAAAATCTTCATAT
The DNA here is from genome assembly GCA_032173675.1 of Gastrolobium villosum. Lineage (NCBI taxonomy): Eukaryota > Viridiplantae > Streptophyta > Magnoliopsida > Fabales > Fabaceae > Gastrolobium > Gastrolobium villosum. Next base: position 222,618 of record JAVKPL010009470.1, read on the forward strand.
AATCCTGCGATACCGAGATAGCAAATTTTTGTATTTTTTTGTATGAAATTTATTTTTGTTATGTTACATATGTAACATAACTTTCCTACACTCAAAATTTTATGTCAAAATTTTATATGGGTTCCAACCCTTGTTTTTTTTTTCTCTCATTTCTTCTCTCTCATCTCTTTTTTTTATATATATGTAATATATTAAACAATTGAGAATATTTATAGAAAGAAATATAGAGATCCTTCCCAAAAATAATAACGCGGAGGATCGAACGCATTGAAGTGCGCCAACTATAGAGATTACATTTTAACTGTGTGAAATTTAAGAATTTCAAGATGAGAGGATGCTTTTGAAAACCATTTGCATCTTTGATTATTGATGTTCCATCATTTCCTCAGCTTCTTTTGTGATCTCGCATCGCATCAATGGCAAAACACTCAAGCTTGGCTGGTCGTAGTCCAGTTCGAGTCGTCGTCGTCGGTGACCGAGGCACCGGAAAATCAAGCCTTATAAATGCTATGGCATCGGAGTCATTCCCCGACGCCGTTCCGCCGGTGCTTCCGCCCACTTTCTTGCCGGCGGACTTGTACCCCGACAACGTTCCACTTAGCGTCATTGACACATCATCCAGGTCCTCCACACACCGAACTTTGCATAATTAATTGCATAAATTATTTTTATTGAAAATAATTGGAAGAAATCCTATTTTACTTCTATGAAACAATTGATCAATTAATGATAAACCCTGCACTTAACTGAATCAAATGTGATTCAATAATTTTTTTTTACCTAAAGTGCGATATGCATTCTCTGGACTGAACTTTTTTTATGTCTTATGTCTATGTTTATGTTACGGATATTTTTATATTATTGTGATGATTGTTGATGGCCAGATTTAAAATATCTGATTAGATTATATTCATGTAGTAGTGTCTCTGAAATTTGTTACTCACACGTCACAGTTTCAAAGCCACTATTATGCTTGGAATGAACCAATATTGTTGTTTTGTCTAGCTTGGAAAAACAAAGAAAGCGCAATGAAGAATTGAAAGGAGCGGATGTCGTGGTTTTAACTTATGCTTGCAATGAGCCAACGAGCTTTTCGCGATTGAGCTCTTACTGGTTCCCGGAACTGCAGAAGTTGGAGGTTGATGGTTTTATGTATTTTGCTTGGCGTTTATTTGATTAGGAACAAAGTATGAATGGCAAACAAATAGTATTCTTATTTATTTATTCATTTATTTTGTGATACAGGTCAAAGCACCTATAACTGTGGTTGGTTGTAAGCTAGATTTACGAGATGAAAGCCAGGAAGTGAGCATAGAGCGTATCATGACACAGCTCCTACAACAGTTCAAGGAAGTTGTCTCCTGCATTGAATGCTCTGCTGCTACGCTATACCAGGTATATTGCTTTGCCGCATTATTGTTACCAGGTATATTATGTTAGGGTTTTATAATTCTCATTCAACATGAGAATTACAATTTTACTACACACCCTTCGATTTCCGTGCTGACATGTGTCCTACATATAATTTTTTCTAACACATGGGTCCCACATGCTTTTTATCTCTATAACATGAGATTTCAATTCTCCCTCAACATGATAATTATAAAACCCATTATGTTATATGGGAAAACAAGATGGAAATATATAAGCCTATCCTTTTTATCTTGTTTAAATATCAGCCAACCCAATACATTATTTCAATGGTATTCATTACAACAATATCTGACAATAAATCAAGTTTCTAATGTGTTTCCCTATGCCAAAATACAAACCTATGGTCTATCGAAGGCCAAATGATCCTTAATCATCAAATACAAGGAGTACAATAGATCAAAAAACAGCTAATTTTTTTTTTTTTATTTCTCCTTCACTAGTATGTATAGAGTAAAGTAAGATAGTCATGCATCTCTGCAATACTGCAATTGTTTTGCTTTACATATATAAGGACATCATGTCGATTATATTATTATTAATTTGAGTTATATTTGATTTTGAATTTGCAAAATTTAAGTTCCTGAAATTTAATATTACTTCTACAATTTTAGGTTCCTGAAGTTTTTTATTTTGCTCAAAAAGCGGTACTGCATCCAGTAGAGCCCTTATTTGATCATGAAAGTCGAGCTTTGACAGATCGATGTGTTAGGGCACTGAGAAGAATATTTGTTCTTTTTGATCGTGACATGGATGATGCCCTCAATGATGCTGAACTAAATGAGTTTCAGGTTTTTGATAGATTTGAATTTTCTTTTCCATTTCCTTTTTTATTTCATATGCTTTGAATATTTGTTGCTTTCATGTATAGCCCCTTTATTCAAAACTTGCAAATTCATCAACAGGTTAGATGTTTCAATGCACCATTGCAGTCATCTGAAATAGCAGGGGTCAAAACTGTTGTACAGCAGAAAGTACCTGAAGGAGTCAACTCACTTGGTCTTACTTTTCCAGGATTTATTTATATCCATAATATGTTCCTAAGGAAAGGGAGTCCAGAGACATTGTGGGCTGTTCTAAGAAACTTTGGATATGATAATGATTTAAAACTCCGGGATGATTTTCTTCCAGTTCCATCAAAGAATTCTTCTGATCAGGTCATATTCTTTGTTCTTTTGTTGTGGAAATTCAGCTTTTGTCTTCCTGTTTGGTTTAAATGGAAGAGATTACAGTAGTGATACAGCCATTTAACTGTACAATGTTCAATCTTATTATTAACAATAACAGAAAATGTATGTGATTGTTAAATTAGGAAGACTAAAATGTTACCTAAGCTTATACTTGTAAATTATATTATTAGCTATTGACTAGTAGGTTTTAAGATTGATGATTTCCTAAAACCAAGTGTATCTGGAGTTTGGTGATTTGGAGGTTTTGCAAATATTAGCTGTGAACTGCCTGGGTCTCTTGGATTAGTGATTTGGAGAAATCAAGTATAGATTTTATACTCAGTTCAGAAAGAATACTCTTATCTGTTGCACAGTTATTTGTCGAGATCTTTCCTTATCTGTTGGCATTCCTTTGGTAAAAATATGAAAGTCTGGATTGCAATTAGTTTATTGTTGTAGTTGATATATTATAATTTTATTCCTTGTTGCTCCTTATTGAAATGGAGAGAGCGATGCGAACATTTGGTGTTTTTGGTTTTCTGATGCATGCTTCTTGAGTCAAATGATGGTTTTCAAAAAGCACAAGATATAGTATGCCCTTTATACCAAATACTACTTTTTCCATCATCTCAGGTCATCAAGTCATTACAAATAGTTGTAAAGTTATTTTACACTTCCTGTTTAACTTTCAAATGATATGAAGTATTTACTTTCATTGGCATAATCTTACAGAGTGTGGAGCTGACTGGTGAAGCTGTAGAGTTTCTAAATGGTATCTTCCGACTGTTAGACATGGATAAAGTATGTGGTTATGTTTTTTATTTTCACTTCCTTGACCACTACTATTTGCTTTAACTCCCTCTCTCTGAGCATTCTTTTTAGGTGATATTCTTTATCTAATATGTTTTTTTATGATTTGCTTCTTTGAACATTGATACTCTCTAGGATCGAGCCCTACGACCTGCTGAAATTGATAAGCTATTTTGTACTGCTCCAGAAAGGTGAACTTGCAACCTCCCCTCCTCTAAATTTTCTATGTATAAAAAAGTAAAAAGGTGAACTTGCCTTTTGACTATTTGCCTGTTTAGATTGAAATATATCACTGTTTAATCCCTTTGTCAGCACATATGCAAGTTGATTCCTGGTAGATACAATTGGTGTACAAATTGTCCCATTATCCAACTTTTCCTAGATGAAGTGTCTGTCTCTGTTTGCTTTAACATGCTTGGTCTTGTCATGTTGCACTTGATTATGTACAATGTTTATTGCTGACTTGTTATCACATTGCAGTCTCATAGGTGTGTTCTACTCAATCTTTAGGTCTTCTAGAATTAATTTTAACAGAGTCCACAGATCCCTAAGGCAATAGCTTGGAATTTTGTTTCTACACTTGACCTTTCAACAAATTTTTTGTTTTTTACTCCTCTAAGTTACCAAGTTTCCTTCAAGAGAAGTCCAGTATCGGGAGGTTGATCTTTTTTCATCTATAGTAGTCAGCATTTGTATACGCTTTTGAAGTCATTTCCTTCCCTCTTTTAAACAGAATTTCTTTTCCAGGATAAGTATTTTTTATAAGTATTACATCTTTAATGGATTTTTTTTTCACTTTTTCTTAAGAAAGTCAATGTTTCTGTAGCATTAAAACAAATTTTTGTTCTTCTATCTCAATAATAAGCATGAAGCATCTAATTATTCTATTGCATTATGAGAGCTCAGAAAACAATTTTTTTTCATAACCTTAAATACATAAAGTTACCTTTGGGAACATTGATATTTTTTAATTTTTCAGGTGATACCTATTTGATAGTTATATTGATTTTAAATTTATCTATTGGATAGATATAATTACCTATCTTTTTTCATACCTACTCTATCTACTCTTATCCATTACTGTTAGATCACAATCTCAAGAGGAGAAAGGGTGAAGGTTAGTTGAAATAATGATCTAACATTGTTGGAGAGGAGTAGGTAGAATAGGCGTAGAAAAAAGTAGGCATAATATCCTATCCCTTTATCTATTGTTCAAATGCAATATATTCTTTGCAAATTATTCACTTGTTTCCTTCTTTTTCAATTGTGATAAATATCTTGAAATGATTTATATTGGTCTATTTGTTTTTCCACTTGATGTCATCCGTCTTATGTTTGGTACTTGGTTTTGAATTGCAGTCCATGGAATGACGTTCCATATATGGATGCTGCTGAGAGAACTGACATGGGTTACATATCTCTTAATGGATTTCTGTGCCAGGTGGGGATAACTTGTGCTGTCTTCTATTCTTCACAATAAGTTAGTTATTGATATATCTCTTAAATTGTGTGATGCAGTGGGCCCTTATGACATTACTTGATCCATCATATAGCCTGGCTAATCTGATTTACATTGGATATAGTGGTAATCCTGCTGCAGCACTCCGTGTTACTCGCAGAAGATCAGTAGATCGTAAGAAGCAAGCAACAGAAAGGAATGTATTCCAATGCTATGTTTTTGGTTCTAAAAATTCCGGGAAATCTGCTCTGTTAGATTCGTTATTGGGAAGGTGTGCTTCTGAACCAATCACCACATTTTGTCTTTAAATATATTTTGATCTATCAGCAAGTGAAATTTCATTCACTCCTTCTGTTTGAGTTCGTTTTCCTTTAATTTCATTTTCATAGGCCTTTCTCAAGTGGTTATACTCCAACAATGGTTGAGAAGTTTGCTGCAAATGCCATTGAATTAATGGGGGTGAGTACCATGATTGGAAAACATTATTGTTATTTGAATGATTTTGAAAAATGATATTGTCTTTCTCTCATGCTTTGCCTCAATGTAATATACCCTGTTACTAGTAAATATGTCTTACAGATATTGTAGAGGAAGTTAAGAATATACAGTCTATATATAATCATGATCTGATGTTTACCATTATATAGGGAACTAGGAAAACTCTTGTATTGCGGGAGATACCAGAGGGTGAAGTATCGAAAGTTTTGTCAAATCAGGATTATTTGGCAGATTGTGATGTAGCTGTTTTTGTGTACGACAGGTATGGTGCAAAATGATTTTATGTGGTAATGCTTTGCTACATTTAAGCTGTGGGAGTGGTGTCTTGCATTCTTGCTTTAACCAGCTTATTTATGGGTAGAGTAAAATTAAGTTGAAGTGCTGTTTGTATCCCATGTAACTAGTTGCCTAAATAAATTATTCGAGATGTAATATACAATCATTCATTTGTCTTTAACCCCAAGGGGTGGCACAACTGGTAAGCGAGTTGTGCCCGAGGAGCGGATTGTTGGGGCTGAAAGGTCCTTAATTTGAATTCTAAGCCAAGCAATTTGGGGCAAGTGGTAAAAAATTTCATGCTCTACTATATTTCTTGATTCGTTCTTATCTATTAAACCCCCTTCTTCGCCCCTTTATTCTCATTATCCTTAGAACCTGTTGTAACAGTGTCTCGCTCCAAATAGGGGGGGTCACATGCCCCTGCTCATATGGGCTTTTAAAATGGGTTTTTCTGAGAACAAGGAGGTAATATTGAAAAAATGAAACTAGCCTGTGGAACAATGCTGTAAGCCACAGAGAGAGAGATAAAAGAGATGCTGGGCAATGAAGGAGTCGATCGATAAACTGCAATCATGGAGAGTGGAAGTTAGAGATGCTGGGTTGGAGAGTTGAAGAGGGGAAGATGGAGAAAGAGAGGCCTGTGGGTGAGACAAAGAAGGGTGACATGGGCTTTTAAAATCTGAACTATTTATTTTATGCCATTATTAACTCCTCTCGCTAAAGGGCCGGCTTGACTCAGCGGTAAGCTTGCTTGCCGTGGTGTGTCAGGTCGCGGGTTCGAATCAGTCTCTCTGCAAAATGTAGGGGAAAGACTGCCTAGAGTATTCCCTTCCCCAGACACTCACGAAGTGGGTATTTGAACTGGGTCGGTCCTTTATTAACTCCTCTCGCTAGAAAGAGAGGCCTTAGGTGGAATATATCTCTCTTTATTGAACTAATCTAGATTAATTCTTAGTTGTTTATTAGTGGTTTATTTTTGGCATTTTGCTCCGTATCTTAGTTTTTGCTCTTTTCTCCTTGTTTTCCAGCTCAGATGCACATTCATGGAAGAAATCCAGAGATTTGCTTGAGAAGGTTGCGGGACAAGGAGATCTAACTGGTCATAGAGTTCCTTGTCTCCTTATTGCTGCTAAGGATGATTTAACTCCATATCCAAGGGCGGTACAAGATTCAGTTAAGGTATTCCATTTTCAGCTCAGTATTATCATATAATGGATATGTTAATGATTATTCATAATTTCATAGCTAAACCTGTGAGTTCAGGATGTTATCTACTGAAAAGTAATCAAATTTCCTAGAGCAATTTCATCATGTATTCATGTCAATACACATTATAGCATGTTCCAGTAAACACAATGAGAATTAAGGCCAAGGTTGTGTACTTGGCACGAGGGTAGGATACATCTTCCTTTCCTTGTGAGAGTTAAGTGCTCTCGTTATGATAAGCAAAACCAAAAGTCTCTGTGCCTAATGGGGCAACCATCATATTAGACTAGAGACTTCTCAATTAGCAATATATTAGTAGTCCCACTCATAACGGGTTATCCATTTCAAAGCCTATTAAAATATCCATCAGTTGGTCAAGTGCTATAATTAAAAAAATATAACTATTTTTCATAATTAATATTACTTAATAATCTAATAAACAATATTAAATAATTGATTAATGGTAGTCCATAAAATAGACATTTGAAAACAACATTGTCATCTGTTTATTTTTTGGTATAGGTTACTCAAGAATTGGGAATAGAGGCACCTATTCACGTAAGTATGAAATTAGGTGATTCCAGTAACGTGTACAACAAGATTGTTAGTGCTGCAGAACACCCTCATTTAAGCATTCCAGAAACTGAGATTGGGAGGAAAAGGAAGCAATACCATCGGCTTCTTCAGCACTCTCTTATTTTTGCCTCAGGTCATGCACCACAAATTTTGCAAATTCTCAATTTTTATGTTATTCTAGTGTCGATTTTTAAACAGCTGTCTATCTTGAATTTACAGTTGGGACTGCTATGGCAGTTGTTGCTTTGGCTGCATGTCGTGCATATGCAGCGAAGAAGAATTCTACTGCTTAGTCATCGTGCAACTTTATGCTAACAGTGCTGAGTTAAAAATTTAACTGTTGAATTCTTGCTCAGTATTGTGCACCCCCAACCTTACTGCGCAACCTAAAGTTAGAATATATTTTATGTATAGTAATCACAAAAAATTTTTAATTTTTTTTTTGGTTGCGATGATGGCTTGCTATATAGCTTCCCAGGTATGATTGTGCTCCGTTTTTTTATTTGTTTAATTTTCATCATGGATATTTTAAGGATAAATTACATTGATTTGATGAAATTACATGAAGTCTCCTTTAGACACGTTTGGAATTAAATATTTTTAGGAATTTATTTGATTTATAAAATAAGAATTGATTTAATATAGAAAAAATATTGCTTGAGTTGTGTACAAATGAAATTCATTCAAATTTGGTAAAATTTAATTTTAGGTTTAATTGCTTGAGTTGACATTTTTGTTTCTGTTTATTAAGTCATTTAATCTGTTTTAGGTAAATGAAATGAAATAAATTCAATTTTTTTATGTATTTTAAATATGAAACTTGATTTGTAAATTAATTTAAGTTTCATTGTTATTGAGTTTTAAATTAATTTTAAAATTTAAGTAAATCAAATGATTCAATTTTTTATAATTTTAAACACGATCTTAATTTAGAAAATTACATATACTTCCTTCTATATGCTTTCTCACTTGTACAAAACTAATCAGCAATCGTATACACAATGGTTGTGTCTGATTGTGAAATAAAGTTTCAAGGATTATATATAGGGTTTTAGGGAAAGGTTATACTTAGTACCTTTTTTTCTTATTATTACTAAATCTTAACCATTGATTTCCGTCAATCTAACGGTTATAATTTATTGAAAATTAATAATTAATTAATAAGTATGATCTAATAAATTATAACCGTTAGATTGATGGAAATCAACGGTTAAGATTTGGTAATAAGAAAAAAAAATAGTAAGTATAACCTATTCCAGGATTTTATATGAGTTATATTGTAGGAAAAATGATTGTGTAATGTTATAGATATTCGTTTTGGTGCCTTAATTTTTATTTATTTTTTTTGTTTTAAAAAGTGTGGACCCCACAAAATATTGTGTGTGTAAGAAATTTTGCGACAAAACGAAAACCTTACATATATAACACAACTGAGAAATGTAAAGAAATGACATTTATTCAAGTTAAACCTAACTGCTTGCACTGATGAACTGCATTTACGGGGCTAGTCCAAACCCTTTTTTTCTTTTTTCTTTTTTAGTTTCTCCAAATTGATGAAAAAGGTGTATTTGGGTTTGAAAGTAAGCCTATAAAATTCAAGTTATTAGATTTAGCACTTAATTTTTACTTTGCCAAATGTTAAGAGTTTTTTTTGTATATACAATGGTGGCAGTGAAGTTGACCTCATACAAACCATCCAAATCTCTTATCACTATACTAATCTTATTAGGCTTACAGTTATTAAAATTTGTAATTTGTTAGAACAGACTGAACACGCATAACGTCATTGTGTTTAACCACGTAAGTTATTAAAAGTTGATTTTTTATGTTACGGATTTATATGAATATAAGAATATTCTTAGTATTTTTGGCTCGTTCTATTTAACTTGCATGCCGCTCCGTTTATTAATATATATAATTTTTTAATATGTCAGTTGGTATTCAGATCGTTAACGCATGGTCCATTATTTTCTCTGTGTTGGGTCCGTGGCCAATGACGAACCCGGCCTATTTAATGAGTGCACTAATTTTTTATTTATAAGATATGTTTAGATGGTCAGTCACCATTATTCATAGAGAGAAAAAGAGAATGACGCGAAAAAAGGAAAACTCGAAAGAGAAATGCAAGTGAGACTAAGATTTTTTGAGGAAGATATCGAACGCTATTGTTGAAGAAGAAAAATAACTGTTATAGGAGCTTTATTTTAGTGGTCCCGGAACACATAGTCCCTTTCCAATAATAGCAAAGGACAAGAGAGTGGGAGGGAATTTTCAAAAAAGTGAGGAGCAAAATGGGAAGCATATTTTTCCAAAAATGAAAAAGGGACCACCTTAAGAAAATAGTCCCGGATCACTTTAAAAAAACTCTTTTATAGAGAGAAATGCTTGTGTGAGACACTTGTCTAATTCATCCTTTTAGAAAGTATAGTTCTTTGATTATTGAGCCAGAGTGAATCTTTATGTAATCTCATTATTTATTATACAAGTTTTTGGATTTGTTTCGTGTTTTTTACTCTTCACATCGAAGATGTTTTTTCATGTTAAAATTTTTGTTATTCTATAATTTCTTTATCTTTGTTTATTGCAAGTTGACCCGGTGAAAGCGCTATTTGATATAAAGACCAAACTGTTAAATATTGGGCTCCGGTACACAATAGTGTGAACCTAGTTATGTGTTTTTTTAATCTCATAAACCATTTTGTTTTGATCAAACAAATATTTATCTTATTGAAATCTTTTCATTGTAAAATTTGAAATTACTTAGATAAAGTGAATGACATTTGTGTAACGGATATAATAGATACTATATACTCGCAATATAAAAGTACTATGATAATATAATTTTGTTGATGTGTGTATGTAATGATTGATTTTCTATGTTCGTTTTAAATATTTTTAAATTCACAAGTGAAAAAGATAAGTGAATTAAAAAAAAGTTATAATTAAATGGGTGGTTGATTTAAGCTCGTGAGTTTATGCAACGCGAGTCAAGCATAAATCGTTTACAATGCAAGTATTTCGGCTTGATCCATTTAACGTCCAGCCTCTAATGGGTGGGTCTAAATTAGTTAGGCTACTTGTTTGAGAGCCCTGATCAAGAAACAGCCACTGTTCAAATTAACTCTTTTAACAATTTCTAGTATTTATTTCTGCAGCACCAGCATAGCGGATCCAATAAGTTTTAGAAAATTAAAGTCAAGGCTGTCCCATATTCAAATACGAATTATTAGATAGTATATAACGGATTGTAACATGATCCCACATTCTCCCCAGCCTTATTACAAAATGTTCGTTTTTTTACTGTTAGTGCAGATAAGTTATCTGCAATAAGCTAATACGACGTCATTTTGGGACTCAAATCATGATGTTTTTATAATTTTAATTTATTTCAGGATTATAAATAGTCTTTATATTTATAAATTTTTAAAATTTCAATACCAAAATGACGTCGTTTTGAAAATAAATGCAGATAATTTATCTGCATTAACTCCAGAAATATTTTTCCCTATTACAAATTGAACTTATAATTATCTGACTTTAATCTGGCAAGTACTTTCTAAGGTAGGAACAATCTAAGTCCCAAAACCTGCTAGCAATTTGACTTATTAGGAATCAAACTTATAAAACCATGGTTTTGATGGCATTTATTAGATTGAATTTTTATGACTATATCAAAAGTTATACCTTAGTTAAGACGAAACTTGTTCTATTCAAATTCATTGGCAAATATATCATGCATGATCCAACTCAGACTCCACTTGGACCTTGGCATATAGCAACATGCTATTACCAACACAAATATTTTACCGAAAGTGAATTCCTATATGATCAATGAGAAGAATTTGTGAAAGATAAGAACAAAAGGACAAGGGAGTGATGTGAAAAGTTATCATGTAGAGATCTAAAATGGTTTGGAAGAGTTAAACTAGAAGATCTCATATTATTGACATCTCTGAGATAACTGAGTTCAAAATTCAAAATGGTTTTTTTATTTTTTATATTTCCTTATATGTCCCTTTAAACTTTCCTTATTTAGTAAAATGGTTCGGTACTATAAAGAACCGTGAGAATCGAACACTAAGGCTTTGATACCATAGAATTTTGAGATACACCACCCCAAGATTTCTTATAAAATCCAGATTCGTTGTTCATCCAACCAATGTGGGACTATATATATCAACAGGTACATTAGTAATATTATAAAAAGAGAATATCCCTGTTGATTCATTTCCAGATCTTGCTGGATAGCTATTGGTTCCTGATCACAACACACTCAGATAGAAAAAGAGAATAACGCCCTGCAACCCATCAATTATTTTTTTTTAAAAAAATGTTGCAAGTAGTGGTTGCAATCGTATATATTGTTAACATATATGACATGATGAACATGCTTGGCAGCAGAGGACTCTCCCATGCTTGTTTTGTTAATGAGCAAGAGAAAGACAAGTGCAATTGCAATGCCATAAATCATAATCTACTAACCAGATGACAAGAAAATCTCCACAAGCCATGCAGGGTTTCGACACGTAACATATGGTATAGTAGTATACTAGTTTGTACTAGCTAGTACCTTGATTGATTTGAATTGAGGTATTTGTGCATGTCCCGGTTTTGCGTTTGTACATCCTTTTTTAAAGTGTATGGTCCCTCCCTATATATATTTCTCGGGGATTCAATGTTTTTATCACTTCACTTCGAGAGCACTCTTCCACCACCAAAAGGAGAAGAATTTTGGTGGTCCTGGACTACCATTGGTTCAGTGGTCCAAACCAATTAAGATGAGATAACTATTGAAGAGAGAGGAGAGAGAAAAAAAATATAAACTTTGTACAAGTGTCACTCAGTGAATGGAAGGACCACATGAGGCCTGAAGCACTAAATATTAGGACCACCATTGATTCAGTGGTCCAAACCAATCAGGATGAGACAACTATTGAAGAGAGAGGAGAGAGAAAAAATAAAATACAAACTTTTGTATAAATGTCACTCAGTGAATGGAAGGAACACATGAGGCCTGGAACACTAAATATTTTTCCCACCAAAAGAGAACGAATCAAAAAAATTGTCTTCCATTTTAAGAGGAACCTACCCTATTGGCTGGACCGAGTGAACTTTATTCAATCGCTCTTTTGCTTGCTTTCGACTTGAACCCCTTCGAATGGAATATAATTAAATATGGAATTTTAAAAGCCGCATCATATTGCATTGGTTTGGTATTTACTCTTGTAAGAATACATACCAGAAACAGATTAAGATTTATGCAGTTCTGAAAAAAAAAAAAAAAAGTTGTATAGGGATGTTGTTCTAATCTAACCAGTAAAAGTTGTTAAATTATATTTATTATTTGTATTTTATCATCTAGTAAAATGACTTTAATGGGTAATTAAACATATTTTTTCAAACTATAGATATTATTCATTTATATTAAAAAAGAAAAAGAAAAAGTCATTTCGTAAACAAAGAAATTGATATGATGAGGATCCTTGCCAAGTTTTTTTTTGGAGGTGGGGCCTCAAAGGATACTCTCTTGGATTCTCTGAATAGCATGGGCTTGGCATCCATTTGAGAAAAGAAAAATAAAGAATTTTATGAGCTGTTTTCGTCAAATTTTCCATCTTATATATTGAGATCATACCCAAAGCAAACAAATAAAGCGAACTTAACATATTGTTTCCTACCCAATATTCATTTGCAACTCCATTCCCGTTTAGACCAGCGTAAAACACTTCCAACTGGCTGGCTAACTAATCTAGCTTATGCACATGCATGCCTTCATGCAAAGCTCCACATAGAACAATGACCCTTTTTTGGGTTTAAATTTTTTTCGGTAGGAGAGAGAGGATATCACTGCAAGAATAAGGTTACAGTTAATTTTCTTTTGTATTTAACAATTCTAATTTATTATTTATATAACCCATTAAAAACAACTTAGATCAAAAACCAATATTGAAAATATAACTTACAATCAAAAACCAATATTGAAAAATATATATATATATATATATATATATATATATATATATATATATATGGCAAGTTATATTTATAAACTTTTTTGTTTACAAACTACACTATTCTCCCGGGAGAATACAAACTACACTATTCTCCTGAGAGAATACAAACTTTTGCAAACTACAATATGTTCTCCCGAGAGAAGATAGTGTAATTTGTAAAAAAATTCAAAAAAATTTGTAAACGGATCCCGTCCCTATATATATATATATATATATATATATATATATATATATATAGGGAAAGATTATATTTACAAACTTTTTATTTATAAACTCTTACAAACTGCACTAAGTATGACCGGTCATACTTTATTCAAGAGTGTATAAAATTTTTTTGTCAACGGATCATCTTATTTCAGTATAAGTCTAAAAAGATTTATATTTATTATTAGTAATTGATTCACTTATTTCTAAGTGCTCATGTAATTAATAAATTAAAAGTAATTAAATATGAATGAAATCAATAATTGAGGAAGGATATATTTACAAAAATTTTGTTTACAAACTACAATAAGTATGACCAGTCATACTTCAATCAAAAGTGTATGACCGGTCATACTTAGTGTAATTTATAAAAAAAGTTTGTAAACGTATCCTTCCCACCAATAAATACTATAAGATTATAAGAGTGTAACCTTCCAATAGCTAATAATTAATACGGGATACGAGCATATGTTATTGCTAACCATTATTGACTTCACAGCTCAATTCCTTGCATGGAGATACAGGAATTAATAAACAGAGTGATTCTTACAATGGTCAGCAATAACATCAACTTTATCCCAAAATGTTCATCAAATGCGAGAGTCCCATATGTATTGGATAAAGTAGGTTATGAATTATGGCTTATACAGGATTTAGTAACATATTCGTATATACCTTGTTAGTGCCACACTTCCGTGGTGTCCAACGCCAACAATTTTCGTTGAAAACACAAGTTTTGTCTTTGGGAACAAAAATCTGAACCACCAACTACTTTGTCAAGTATGATCGAGCACCATGAAGTATTCTGGTGGCCTTAATTGGTTGACAACTGCCTTTTCTCATGGCCCTGTCTTTGCTTTTGTATATATAGTTCTTGTCTTCTTTGCTTTTTTCTTAACTTACACTCTGATATATGGGTCTCATATATAATTACAAGGCTTTACATGCAACCAACCTATGATCTTATCAACTTTTCTGAGGATATTGGCCATACATTGAGCTTAATTAATCAACTAGCCAGCTCCTTGGGGATATGTCCCAAAAAGATGTTTGGTATAATAGATTTGATCTACTCAATTAGGAACTGGAACGAATTCAAACCCTGACCTCTAGGGTACTTGAAGCTTCCGAAGACATTACACAACCAAATGGAATGTGGATTAGGCCTATGACATGGTGACATAAAGGACTAGCTAGTATTCAAAGTTAAAAACGTGAGGCAAACAACAAAGTTAAACGGGGTATGAGCTATATATAGAATATAGGTTTACGAGTGGAAGACCACACATTTAAATGTTGGTTGGTGGGGGATAAGTAACTTTTGTATAAAGAATCTAACACAAACCTGAAAGTTTAAGCTATTAAATAATTTTTTTTAATGATTTTTTATAATTTTTTAACACGTCTCTCACATGGTACTAAGAAAAATTCTGTAGTATTTAATTATTTATTAACAGAACGAGGGGCGATGAGGATCAAACTTGTGATCTCGTGGTCAGTAGCTATGATACCAAGTAAAAAATCAATCCACCCTAAAAATTTAAAATGTTAAGTGGTGGCATTTTTAACAATTTTTATATTTTTTGACGTTTGGAATTAAGGAGACTAGAAGGCCCAATAAAGATTTAATTGGAATTCAACACTAAGTTTTATCCAAAAACTTAGTCACGATTATTTAGCAATATTAAAAATAGAGTTCATTTTTTCTATAGTCAATGTAGATGACTTATTTACATTCAGTCCAAAACGACGTCATTTTAAGGCGGAAATCAAGGTATTTTTATAATTATAATTTGTTTCAGGGTTATAATAGTCTTTTTCATTATAATTTTTAATTTTTCAATCCAAGACGTCGTTGTTTTGAGAGTAAATGTAGATAATTTATATACATCTACTGTAAAAACATTAAAGCCTTAAAAATAAGACTAATTTTCAAAAATAAACTGCCAAATCCCCCCTTCAAAAAAATAAATAAAAAAGACCGCACAAGGTGTATGTGTGTGCATGGTAGTTAAAATCCCGATTTAAATCTGCGATTTTACGATTTTTTTACTCAAAACGATTTCATCAACATTTCAAACACTTTTATGATTTTACGATTTTACGATTTTATTAATGTTAGGATTTTACGTTTTATGATTCTTTATCCTTTTCCAATTTTAGGTAAAATCCCGATTTTAACTACATGTGTGCGTATAACAGCGATCCTCCTCAACACCACGTCATAGTTGTGTGTTTTTGTCTGGTGTATTATTGCCTTATCATCCACACATGGACAAAAAAGAATAGTCCACTTTATATAGCTACTATCCATTATCTATTATTGACATGGAACTTGTTCAAGCATAAATGATTTAAGGCTTAAGGACTGGATGAGGAAATGCCAATTTCTTGTTTTCTTTTTGTATTTTGGCCAAAGAAAATGTCAATATAGTTCTTGAGCTGTATCCACTTTCTTGTTTGGGCTGTAGTTTTGTTTGTTTCCAAGTTTGGATGCATCCTTTTCGGATTATTTTTTATTTTTAAATTGAGATAATTATATTTTATAAAAACATTTATAAAATAAATAAGAAATATTTTAAAAATCACAAGATAATTTTTTTATTTCATTTGATAAAATTCTCAAACAAGAGGAATGTTTATTGAAAATGAAAGATTTTTCCACCCTCTCTTCGCTTTCAATCCAAGCGACCTCAAACTGAAGTGGGGCTTTTACCCCACATATAGGAGCATTCTTTACTAAAAATAGAAAAAAAAATTGGATTTGTAAATAATAACCATAAAAAAGGGATAAAATGTAAGAAAATGTGAAAAGTAAGTTATATTACTTTTTTCTAAAATTAGTAAAAGATTTCGTTAGGAGAGTGGCTTCGGAAAAATTTGCTCATGGAATGGCCCCACGGCTAGGGGTTTGCATGGAGCGGTTCATAACCGATTTTAACAAAAATCGAACTGAATCGATTTTAAATGGTTTGACTTTCAAACTGAACCGATTTTCTTTTTTTTTGAAACCGGTTCCAAAATCGGTTTATGTTTTATAACCGGTTATCAAGTTCAAAACCGGTTTTTTAACAAAATCAAAATCGGTTTTTGATGGATTGTGCTATTTTTATAAGTAGTCGTTTGTTTCTCCCAGTTATAGGTAGTTGACCAACTATTTCTTGCAAGAATCTTCATTTGTTTTTGAACTCTCCGGACAAAATGATTCTTATAGAAATTATTTCACGTTGTTTTGAGAGGATTGGTAGAAGAACAGTTGAATTATTTTAAAGTTACAAAAAAAAAATGCTCTTCGTTCTCGCAAAATTTATGCTACTAAGAGTTTCATTTGAATTGATGAAGGAATGTATGGGTAGGGGTGTTCAAAATGTGCAAAAATACTAAACCAATCCATAACCAAACTACTCCATTTTAAAGATCGATTATTTTTAAAAATCGGTTTCATATGAAACTGTATTTTATTTTTATAAACTAGTTATTTACCAAACTATAAAAATAATTGGTTATCCATAACCAAAATGCTCTATAATTAAAGAATAAATAAGTAAATTCATTGTGAGTCGTCCTTTTAACGGCGCTCTCAGAGACGTTAAGTCAATTGATTAATTTCGTTGCCCTTTTAATTATTATTTTCCATCTTATATATGGATCAGTTTGATTCTTTTGGACATTTTGAACACCCCTATCCACCGCCAATTACTTGACTGAAGAAACATCTTTGTTACCACAATTTGGTTTCTCTGGAGGTGGAGAAACAATGAAATCCTCGACCCTCAATTTACCAGTTCTGCCAATCCCATTCAACTAATCTTAGTTTATATCAGAGACATTAATGTTAGCATGAATTCCAATTTGTAGGTTCAGAAGTCTAACCCCTCTAGGCCTAGGATAGCTTGGTCTGCTCCTTGCTAAGGTTGGTGGAAACTCAACTGTGAAGCTGCTGTTAAAAGGAACCAGTCCTTCGCCTACTGTGGTGGCCTTATCAGGGATGACCAAGGAGCTTGGATCACTGGTTTCAATTACAAGATTGACATTTGTTCCCCTCTCACGGCAGAACTTTGGGCTATTCTGGTAGGTCTTTGGGTTGCTTGAGATAATAGCTCTCAGCGTTTGATGATTGAAAGCGATAGCTTGTTGTCCATCCAAGCCATAACCAGTCCAAAGAATGATTCCCCACATCAGTAACTAATTTCCAGTATCAAGCGCTGGTGTAATTTGAACTAGCACATTGTCTTTCAATCTCTGTTGGACTCTGATTCTTCTTTTTCTCAATCTTTGTTTTGGGCTTTGCCCTTTTGTTGTACTAAAAAAAAAAAAAACAGTACTACCGTAGATATTTTGCACATAAAGACGCTTCCCTTAACTTTAATCAAACTAATAAATAATTCCCTTTTCTTTTCTTATATTTTATTTTTATTAGATAAATTTTTCAAATATTTCTTCTATTATATGTTTTACATATGTTTATAAAAAGGCACAACTAAATTTTAAATATTGTAAGGATTAATAAATTCTTTACAAAATATTAATAACATTTGATGTTATGTTATAAAATTAAGAAGAGAGACGTGAAGACAAAGAGTAGAAAAGATAAGCGGGGTAAAATTATTATTCTTATTCACCTCTGATATCTGGTATAAACAATGCCAATATATAAAACTATAACTATGAATGAGTGACTAATGCTTCATTAGTGTGGTGGTTACGAAAACATGAACGAGAGATAATTGCACCGTTAGTTCTAATTGCCAACAATAACATGATTTAACTCATCCATGATAATTGCACCATTAGCGCCAATAGTAACGTGGTTTAAGTCATTCATATTTTACAATACTCCTCACTTGGATGACTAACACTATGGATATGCCTAATTAAAACCTTGCTAAGAAAAATCTAATGGGATAAAAACTTTAGCGAAGGAAAAAGAGTACAATATTCATAGTTAACATACCATCTTTCATATGTTAATTTAGACTGTCTCATTAAAAACCTTTACGAGAAAAATCCAGCGGGATAAAAACTAAATAAAGAAAAAGAGAGAGTATGGTGTATATAGCTCCCCCTCAATTGAGTTGTAAAGCTACTTCTCGAGCTACAAAAGTGGAGAAACATTTATAGTTTTTCATAATAGCTATCTTATAATCTTTTATAATAATAAATTGCAATAATGTTCATTCAATAGGATCAATAGTGTTCATTTACAATAGTTCCCCTTGGACATCATTTCGCTAAGCTCATGCCTCATTAAAACCTTGCTAGAAAACCCAGTAGGAAAAACTAGCAAAGAAAAAAAAGTACATGACATATGCTACAAAAGCATTACATAAACTCATAAAAATACTTTTGGCCAAGAAAAATTCATTGGGAAAAAACTTAGCAAAGAGTGCAGTAATAAACCTTCAAGGCTCCATCTTTCAGGGATAATCATAATTAATTCGCTCAAAATTTGCATTGAATCCCTTATAAACTAATGGATGTAAACAAATAGCTCCTCTTGTTGGAAGTAATCTATTAAGTTTATGCATACATATTCCATATACCAATTTCTCAATATTGGAAGTAGGTGAGTGAATTTTGCGAATAAATCTGTAATATTCCACCAATGTAAAATCTCCATATCATAGATAAATCCTTGAAAATAACCAAAATATGGTCAATGCCATTCAAATGTCTTAAAGGGCAACACTATGTCTAGCAAGAACTTCTATTATAATGCAATATCAGGTCTGTTGCAATTTGCAGAGTATAATAGTGTTCCTAATAACGTTTAAGAATAGGAGCTTCAAGTCTTAGTCCTTTCTTGTTAGATTCTCTTAGTCTAAATGGATAAGTATTCACTTCTAGTGAATGGACCATCATTGGGGCAATTATATAGTAACATTAGTGTAATGAAATAACCATTTTGAAAGATGCTCGATCTGTAGGCCAAGCCAATAATATGTTTGAGACCACTATACAATGATCTTTACATATCGATGCTAAAGATGTTGCGAATTTCATTCTTTCCATGTAAGGTATGGAGAATACGTCAGGAATTTTCATATAAATATCTTCGTCAAGTGACCTCATGACGTCTATTAAATGCATTTTCAAGATGCATCATAGTTGTCATACTAATCAAGTAACGGAATGTGATAGAATTCATTACGGGATAATAAACATCATAAATGATGTAGAGTCTCTGTGAAAACCCTTGTTCTTTCTTAATTGCATCCTTTCATTCATCCTCATTTGAATGCTTCTGGCATTCTTATAGTTTTTGGTTCCGGATCCAAATTATCTCTTGAAATAACAAGAGCTACCAAGAAGGCAAACGAGTCATCAACGACAATTATAATTTTATTATATTGTTCTCCCATATCACTATAGTGTATTGCAACTTTTATGTCAACATCAACAAAATCTTCGACGTTTCCCATGACATTTGGATTGGGTCGTTTCGTATGCCTGGGATTGTTACAGTTACAAGATGCATTTATTTCACCGAGTTTGGTTTCTTTAGGATTAAACTCTTTAGGAGGCGCGATGAGTGACTTATTTTCATTTTTCGCCAATTTAAATCTTTAGTCTCATTCATGCTTGTGGCGTTGTTTAAACTCAAATAAATTTTGTCTCATTAATTTCTCAACTACAAATGACTCATTTTCTACAACGATGTGGACTTAGGTCACTCCTTTGTGATCGAAAATATTTGGCATTTATCTTGCTAAAGTTTGCAAGTTAATAATATTTTGAAACTCAAGTTCAATTATAATTGTATGTGGACTAAAATAATTCATTTATTTTATTTTCATTCAAAATAATTTCTCGGGATTCATTAAGCTTCTGGCTTTCTTTCCCTAATACCGAAAAATATCCCTCATTAAATATTTAATCAGTAAATCATATATTAAACAAGTCTCCCTAAGGGACTCCAAATACTTGGTTATGTATTGAGTCTCAAAAACTCACATAAATGTTAAAACTTCATATGAGTCATACTGCTCACCAAATGAAAAAGTAATTCTGTACCAAAAAAAAAAAAAGAAAAAGTAATTTTTTCAGAACAAAAAAAAAGTATAATTTTTTTTTTGGTAGGCGAAAAAAAAGTATAATTTAAGTATACGAGAGAAGAGTGTAATTTATATTTTAATTTCAAATCTAATTAATTTTCTCTGTATCCTATAAAATCTGATAGGATCTTTAAAACAAAATAAATAGAATAAATGAAATTTTAAAAATAAAATCATTTCTTATTTTTTAAGATTCAAATATAGGGTTTAATTTACAAATCAAATCTAAGTACAAATTGTAAACATTCCAAACATGGTCTTGTGAATCCCTGTCTCAGAAAGATTTATGAAGTACGTACTGTAAAAGTGCCAAAATGTGAAAATGCAAGTGAACCAAACTAAATTGAAAAAAAATCCTTCTAAGCGAGCAAATAATTTGAAAGTTTAAAAACTAAAAAAAATTGATTAAGTATCGGGTTAAAAGTTTGGGTCTTGGATTGATAATCATGACTCTGAGAACTGCAAAAATGATAATTAGTTTAATATATAATTAGATTTAACTCACGAAGTGAATTAATTATTTAAACATCAACACTATTTTTATCCCAAATTAATTGGGATAAGCAGTGGCGGTGAACCTGAATGAAGAGTAAGAAA
Source organism: Gastrolobium villosum (assembly GCA_032173675.1). Lineage (NCBI taxonomy): Eukaryota > Viridiplantae > Streptophyta > Magnoliopsida > Fabales > Fabaceae > Gastrolobium > Gastrolobium villosum. The sequence goes on from JAVKPL010009470.1 coordinate 243,916, forward strand.
AAATTGGTGAAAAAAGGATAAAAATAATATTCAAAAATTATATATAACATCATCTATTAAAGAATAACAATAAATAATTAAAAGGAAAATTAAAATAAAATAAAGATACGTAAGAGGACAAAATAAAAAGAAAATTGGGAAGGGGGGAAAAGGGAAAAAAAATGAAAGAAATAGAAAAAAAGAAGAGGTTAAGAAAGAAAGGGAGATAATCCAAAGAAAATCAATTAAATTAATGTAGACATGTTTAAATAATTAATATTAATATGTTTAGAAAATTAATAATATTAAACCAAAACAATTAAATTAATTTAGACATGTTTAATAAATTAATATTGATATTGTTCTGATCAGCCCAATCTACCAGCCCAACAAAGCAGACCCAACACCAGAGGTCCAAGCCACCTCAGCCCTAATTGACCACCTCACCACCTGATTAGCTGACCAACTCCTCAACATTAGACATCAAAATAACTTAACTCGAAGAGCCCCATATCTTTTTTTGCCTCTACATATGAATTGTTACCATGCCAATCTGAAGAGGCCTTCTTGTCATTAACCACTCCTCATTCTCTATACTAAGAATATTTTCTGCTGTCTTGGTCTTTACCATAGTAGTGTTATAGCTATCCCTACAGTAATCATCACACCCCTAGTTGGCGAGATCATCTTGTGTGCGGCAGTGGTATGTGCGTCCGCAATTGAAAAAATGACAACTGGATTAAAGAATAAAATTTTCTTTTTTCCGTACAGCAACACAACTCCTTGCTCCATTTCTATTGGTTGGCCGCATGGAATGCATTGTAGGACGGTTGCATAATAGATATTTCCCTAGTTGGCCGTTTAAACGGTTCAAATATGTTTAAATAATTAATATATTAATTATTTAAACATATCTAAATTAATTTATCTGACTTGATTTGGATTGTCGTATTCATCATATTAATCTAACCAGATGTACATTTCTATAAATGATGTCAATTCAGGCTAACTCAGTATATTTTGCAGAGTTCACTATGTACGAGGTGTGCTCTTAAAATTATCAGTGAATGGACCAAATCTTTATCAACCTCAAAAATAAAAAATCTTACAAATACTTTTGAAAAGAAATACTAAATTTCCGCACAAGTGGCTGAACAATTTCTTTTGTACAATGTTATGGTTGACTATATGTTTACGTTGTGCATTGCAAGTTGGGTTAATATTATATGTTTGTGGAGAACGAATCAGCATGCTTGGGTACTTCAGCTACATTATATGCAATGACGCAAACTTCTTGTCAGATCATGTTACCTACCTACTGGCTGCAAAATCCTCAAACGCTAGATAAAACATCGCCAAATAGTCTAATACGATATTTTTATGTCTCTACAAAGAGACAATAAGATAATGAACACTATAGTTCGATGAGAATAATTTGTCGTGGAACCAAACAATTTGCCATAAATATGTTGAGGAGGATATTTTTACTACCAAAATCTTCTACTACTAACTTACTACCTATTTAATTATCGATCAATATTTTCTCTTTTTTCATTTTTTTTTAACATTCTCTCTTTTGATTCAATGGTGATTAGATAGGTAGTAAGTTAGTAGTAGAAAATTTTGGTAGTAGGAATATTTTCCTCAAATATGTTAACTTGTAACTTTTATTGAGCCTAGAGATGTAATTTATCTAATGAAATGTGCATGGTACGTAATGTCAATTGAGTAAGAAAATTATACGTGGTGATCAAATATATGTCATACACTACTCATACCCGCAGGGATATGCCATTAAGATGTCTTTTTGCCATCAAATTAATCTAGTATTTTGGATATATATATATATATATATAGGATTCTTTGACATCGGTGTCAAATTTCAAATTTGACACCTCATCTGAGATCGAGCCGTTAGATAAAAAAAGATCAACGGCTCTGATTTGTAAGCATGTGACACCGTTGATCTTTTTTGATCTAACGGCTCTCAGATGAGGTGTCAAATGATCCTACCTCATATATATATATATATATATATATATATATATATATATATATATATATATATATATATAGTTTTATACAAGGGTCATTTTCACCCATTGTGATTTTATGATTTATTATTTAACCTACTATAATTTTAAACTTATCACTTAGATCTACTGTGTTAAAATATTTTGTCATTTAACTTCCTATGGTTTCAAATTTTATAGGAATGATATTATTTATTCCTGTAACTATTTTTTAATTATGTATTCTCAGGAATATATAACTAAAAAAATAATTTTAATATTATAATTATGTAATTCTGAGATTACATAATTAAAAATAAGTTACAAAAATTGTCCTAGAACATCCGATACACCCAATCTGCTATTCGAATTCCTAATATAGCAGATAAGTATCAAGAACATTGATTTTTAAGTTCAAGTCTTAATAACGGAGAAAATAATGTTTGAAGAACCGTACCATTCTCTATATATATTTCATAATGCTCAAACAAAATAATTAAATTTCCAATGAATTGATTGAAAAACTAAATAAATAAATAAAAAAAGATAAACTTTGCTTTAAATTACAATTCACCATTACCCTAACCAATCACTACTATTAGATATATTCAACTATATATGAATTTAATTTTGGTCCAATGTAAGTATAATTTTTGTCATAGGTATCCAATAATATATTATCACATCATTAAATAATTCTTATTATAATTAACAATTATTTATAAAGTTAAGTTCTTGTAATGTTGTGATAAAATATGATACGATGATAGTGTTAAAAAAAATTACACTCATAATGCGTTAAAATCAAACTCTTCAATTAATGTTATAACTTTCTTAATTGAAGATTTCCAACATTTCAGAACATATTTCTTGGATGTTATCAAAAAATATATATATATTTCTTGGAAACTAAATTTTTTCTCAAAAGCCCCGGTCGCCTTTCAATTTACGCTTCCTGGAGAGTAAATCTTTCATGAATTTTGCATAGTTGGGCATGTTCTCCAAGGCTTCAGCAAATGGAATGTTGATTTGCAGCTTCTTAAATATGTCAAGGAATTTAGAGTACTACTGCTTTTTGATTTCCTCTCTAAACCTTTGCGGATATGGGATCTTTGCATAAGGTGAGAGTTCAATTGGCTTTTCTTGTCTCTCTTGAGCTTTCTTTTTCTCCCATTTGAACTCCTTCTTTTCAGGAACTGTTTTCTGGGCAACAGATTCTTTCTCAATTTCCTTTTCCTTCTCAATGATAGGTTTTTCTACTGCCTTTTTCTCTACTGAAGGCTTGATCACTGGTTCAATTACTATCCCACTTCGAGTAGTAATGGCCTTGCAGTGGGCGTTTAGGTTAACATCTGTGATGCTTGGAAAGGTGCCTGAGGACCTTTCGGTGAACTGTCTTGACAATTGCCCGATCTGAGTTTCTAAATTCCGGATGGAAGCTTCTTGATTCCGGAATGAGGCTCTGGTTTCTTGCATAAACGACGAGGTGTCTTCTCTGAATGTATTTGTACTTTGAACAAAATCTGATGTAGTTTTTGACAATTGTGCAAATGCTTTCTCCCACTCTGATGTACCGCTTTGTTGTGAAGTTTGTGGTTGTACAACAGGATTGAGCTGGTGGTTCGAACTGTAGCTGAATCCTGGGTGTTGATTCTGATTTTTATTCCTCTACCCTTGGTTTTGATTATTACCATATTGATTCCTTCCTGGAGCTTTTTGATCATGCCAGAGTCCATTGACTTCAGCAGTTTCAATTGCTCGGTTGAAATCGCAATCCTCGATAGCGTGAGTACCTGTACATATACCACAAGTAATAGAAGAAGTATTAACAGAAGCTACTTGAGTATTAACAGGAGAAACCTGGAATTCAGAAAACTGCTTTGTTAGAGCATCTAATTGTTGTTGTTGTTTCTTGTTAGACTGTAGAATCTATTCATTCTGGGCTAAGATGACATCATATCCTTCTAACTTCATGATTCCTGCTCTCTTCTGTGATACCGGAGCATTGTCAAATTCTTGGGATGCAAGAGATTCTAACAACTCCAAGGCCTCTTCTGGAGTTTTCGTTTTTAATGACCCTCCAGCTGCAGCATTTACTAGAGTTCTGGTACTTGGTGTCATTCCTTGGAAGAAAATTTGTGCTTTCTCCCAGGCTTCAATACCATGTTGTGGACATTTCCTAAGCAGTCCTTTGAATCTTTCCCAACCTTCATAGAAAGTTTCACTTTCTTTTTGTTCAAAAGAAGTGATTTCGGCCTTAAGTCGTGCCATTTTTGAAGCTGAGAAGAAGCGGGCTAAGAACTTTGTAGCTAGATCATCCCAGGTGGTGATGCTTCCTTGAGGAAGTGATTGTAGCCATGCCCTTCCATCCTCTTTGAGTGAACATGGAAAAAGTCTAAGTAAGATAGCATCACGGGATACTCCGTTCATCTTCAAAGTATCACAATATAATAGGAAGTTCTAGAAGATTAGTATATGGGTTTTCCATGCCCCCTCCAGCGAATTGATCTTTTTGAATCAGCTGTAATAATGCTGGTTTGAGCTCAAAGTTGTTAGCGTCCACATTTGGCCTAACAATGCTCGCCGTCTGTGGGACTCGAGCAGGAGTCATGTAATCTCCTAGCATTCGTGGTTGTGGAATTTCGTTTTCCGCCATTGCTTCTTCTCTCGGTTGTGTAGAGCTTGAAGCTTCTTTTTCTTGTTGTTTTCTTGCTTTGGTACGTTTCCTATTCCTCCTTGCTGTATTTTCTATTTCTGGATCGAATTGCAGAGAATCGGTGTCAATGGTACCTCGCATAAACCAGAAAAAAGTCTACGAAAAAGAAAATAAGAACTGAATAACAAAAATTTAAAATTGCAGAAATTAAGGTCCAATCTAAAGAATTAATAGTTACTATCAATGTTGAAGTATTAATCCCCGGCAACGGCGCCAAAAACTTGTTGCTACTTTCGGCAAGTGCACCGATCGTACAAGTAATAAAGTGAATAAGTAAGATATCGTTCCCACGAGGATTAAACTCAAGCACCGATTCGCTATTGCTAATTTAGTTGGACTAATAAAAAGGAAGGTAACGTAGTTTGTATGTTGAAAAAGTTGATAACATGTAATTAAAGTTCTGAATGTAAGGAAATAACGGAAAATAAATGATAGAATTAACTAAGAAAACAAACGTAGTTAGGGTTCTGACTTCCCCTGACCTCCTCAATACGTTATGAATTAACTTGTTAAGAACCTGCTCTTAATGTATTGTCAATCGATCTTATCTACGTTAATTAGGGCTCAATTCCTTGTTACCCTAAACCTATGTAATCCTGGAAGAACTCTAGTTCCCCGATTATTCCCCAAGAAGACATGCATTAAAATCAAGGATCATGGGATTGCATAATTACCTCGTGTCTATTCCTATCCCTATTCCTAGATCACAAGGATTATGATAAATTCATCAATTAGAGGTTCATGCACCAACATTCCTGTTGCCATACAATTCCCAAGGATCATTCCATAAGGAGCAAACTCATAGAAAGCATTGAACACAGATGAATTTATTCAAATATAAAAAGAGGAGAATTCATAACAATTAATCCATAACATAATGATTTAATCAGGTTCCATCATCCCCTAACTACAGAGAAAATTAGCCAGACATGGCAAAATCAAACATAAAAGAAACTAGAAAAGCTTCCCCAAACTCCATTGGTGATTGGTGAATCTTCAATAGCTCCAGTGATGAACTGACTCTGATCCATCTTCGCCGCTTACGAACATGTATCTAAGACTCCAAAGATCTAAAGGTGTTTTCCAGTGTGAAGTAGTGAATAGTTCTGACCCTTAGGTGCCTTTTTAAAGGTGTAGAATTCGCATCCTTGGTAGCATATGCCAATTGGGAACAAATTATATTCCTTGGGCATTAAGCCCCCGTTGGGCGCTTAAGCCGCCTAAGGCAGTAGGCTTTTCTTCATGTTGCGCGCTTAAGCGCGCTGGAGGGCGCTTAAGCGCGCTCCTCGTGCTGGAAATTCTTGCTTGAGCGCGCTGGATGACGCTTAAGCGCGCAGAGGCAGAGACTGAATGCGTTTCTAGGGCGCTTAAGCGCGCTAGAGGGCGCTTAAGCGCCCAGAGGCAGAGCCTAAATGTGCTTTTAGGGGGCTTAAGCTCCATCTTCCAACAACTTGATAAGATCAAATCTTCTTTGTTCTGATCTTCATTCCTCTGGTTGTTGTCCTCATCTTTATCTAATCTTCTTCTGGATCCTCTTTTTCCAACAAATCCTTTAAAATAACAAAAATTGATTTAATTAGATGAAATTCAAATAATGTTCGTAATTATCATCTTAAACTTTAGTTTTCAACTAGATAATTCATAGTACTTTAGTCTATAAAACAAGATAAACTGAAGGTTTATCACATTGCAAAAACTGCATCAAGCTCATTAATAAATTGTACTTAATTCACAAGAACACACCCCAAAATAAATCGAGATGTAATTACCTAATTTTAAAAGCTTTTACATTTCAGGAAGAACGGAACGAAACAAAAAAAAAAAAAAAATTACCCAAAAGCTATTTCACATTTTTTTATAACTTCTTTTGTAAATTATCAATTGGTAACTGAATTGTATTTAACTTTTTCCAAGAATGCTAACTAAACAATATTCTCAGAGATTTATGCACAGTTATTTTCTTTATACACACAATATTCTCACAGATTTATACACATTATTTTCTCCGTATGTTCTAGTCTTCCAGATCCATCTGTGAGGTGCCAAATATGGTTGTCCTCAGAAAACATTGTTAGATTAGAACTAAGCTGGAGACTTAATGCAGGAACTACCATGTACCCTCCTCAACTATGTAACATACATATACTACTTCCATTCGGTACATCAGTAATACATACTACTTTCATTCTAAATCTAACACATATTTAAGACCTCACTTTTCTTTATTACATGTCAACATTGATGTTTGGTGTTTGATTTTGATTGGTGCGATGTATAGAAAAATGGGTGCATATGTAGTATTGTAGTAATTTCCATAACAAAAAATGTTGGAGAGTAAAATTAATTTGTAGAACGGAGTAAGTACCAGACCAAAAAGAATAAGTACAATGCCTGCATTTTTGGTACAACCATGGGTCGAATGTGAAACCACAAGAGGCATTATTCTCATAGATACCAACTCTATCCCCTTTACCAAATCAAGATAATAAAGAAGAAGAGAAAAAGAGAGAGAAAAACATCCCTTTCCCCTTTAAATCATCTTTTCTAGATATTAGCATTAGTACCTCCATGTGCCATTAAAATCAGGGGACATGCTGATTTCCCCAAAGATTTTTCTTACTGTGACATGATATGGTGAGAGAATATGTGCTCAAAGTAAATATATATATATATACCTTGCAAATAAGGCTCCTATACCTTGTAAATAAGGTTCCTAAAGCACATGGTGTTAGGGACCAAGTGATGCATGTGATGGTTGAAAGTTGAAAGTTTCGTTTCACTGTCATCCAAACCCTCAACAAAATAAGTTAACGTATGGATGGCCAGACTCCACGATTAGCCACTGTCTTCCCCTGATAAAGAATGTCACACCCAACATCATCTCTAAACCTTAATAAAGGTCACATCAACCAACTAGGGTATCATACTTTGATGATATAATCTGACAGAATAATTCTTTAATAAAGGAAAATAGTAGGGCCATATTTTCATTTTTGCAATGTGTTGATAACATGATGGACTCAGAGGAGTGTCAAGGCAATCACATGGGTGATACTATGTGATTAAGTCAGTCCATGTTTCTGTTTTGGGGTCCCTCCCCTCTCTCTTTTTGATAGTTACCTGGCATTGGTACTGAGTCCGTACACCACAACTTGTTTTAGGTTTTGTCTTGAAGGAAGGAGTGGGTTACATGCAGGAATTATTTTTAAAAAGGGGTTTAAAGAACCTTGTGATACACCATCTCACAAGCTAGTTCAAATAGTGGGAGTGCCCAAGGTCTTATAAAGGCCACATTGGGATACACCACCCCAAAAGCTAGCTCAAAGGGTGAGAGTGCCAAGGCCTTATAAAGGCCACATTAGTTGCCCATACAACCAATGTGGAATTATATATCTCAACAGCATCTATCATTTAACATGACACAAAAAAGTTTCTTACACACACAACATTTTATGGGGCCCGCAGCAAAAAAAAAAAAACCTAAAGCACGCAAAATGAATCTTTATAACATTACACAATCAGTTTTTCTACGACATAACTTTTATAAAACCCTTTAAAAAATGCCTCTTTCATTTTTTTACCAGATTAAGAAGCCATTTATGCACTTTGATCCCTCACTGCAAAGGTAAACCCCCCAAAAAAGTTAAGAGTATAGATCAATGGTTGAGGACTAAGACGTTACCTGATTTTCCAATTAAAAACAAACTTCATGAGTGAATTTTATTGTATATGCATTGCCTATAATAGGCACTGTGACCACTTTAACTTGCAGTATGCTCAAACTGTCAAGTGTTTTACCATAAGCATTGCCATCATAACAAATTCTTATTATGCTTTCGGGGTAATCTAGGAAAAGAAAAAGTGTAATGAATAAAATAAAGTTGAAACATTCAACCAAAGATAAAATAAATGAATAAAACAGAAACAAACACCACGAAGATGGGAGCATAGAAGGACAATATAACTAATAACTATAATAACTAACTATCATTAGAAAATTCAGAAAATTCAAGCACCAATCATAAGGGGTAAAATCCTAAAAGAAAAATGAAACAAGCTAAAGAGAAAGAGAAAGATATAATAGTAGTAAAACAAATTACATTCAGAGACACAGAGGAAGTGATGGAAGCTCAAAGTAACCATCACCAAAAATGTCTCTATTTCCACTTTCCTTGCACCTGCTTCTTGGTCTTGCGAACTTTGTCACTTCCATTTCATCTTCCACATTGTCAACAAACTCTTCCAACTCCTCCTCTCCCTCAGTATCTTCTTCACCACAACCTTCATCAGCTTCTTCTTCTTCTTCTTCCTCCTCCTCTTCAATTCCTTCTTTACCATCAACTACTTCATCATCACCATCAGAAACCAAAAAACTCTCAAACAGACAGAGCCTAAGCCTACCTTTGCTACGCTCTACATGAAAACAATGGCGAGGGGGAGGAGATGCAACAGCTTCCAATATTAACCTTCCACCTTCACGATGAGGCCTAACATGAACCCCACCCATTGAAGTGAGTGGTGGTGGAAAGCTACAAGCTCGGTTCACTCTTTTAGACACACAGTTTTTTTCAGTGTTATCATGTCTCGTGAAACATGTGTTACTACTTTCAAATGAAAACAAAGAAGACTCATCACTGTTTTCACCAGCATTACTACCAGTCTCGTTTCCAAGGCTTTCAGTGCACATTTCCAAGCTCTTTTCACTGAGCATTGAAGAGGAGCGCTTAACAGTAGGGTGAACATAAACTTGTTCCTCGGTTTTGTTACAATGAGTAGTGTTGGCAAGAGCTTGAAGGAAACTCCAGCCACTTCCACCACCCACGTTAGGAACTGTGTCCTTTTTGTTACATTCATTGTTGTTGGTGATGGGTTTTTCTTGGTTTTGGGAATCTGAGTCTGAGTGGGAAGAAAAGTTGGACCTTGGTGGAGCCAGTTTGAGCCTCAGAATATGTGATTCGATGACACGGGGTTCAAGACAAGATTGCAAGCCTTGACAAACGCTTGAGGAAGACATTTTTTTGTGTGTTATATGAAAATGTGAAAAGCAGAGGAAGGGAACAGGGGAAAAAACAGAGGAGTTCAGTTAAAAATGTTGAGGTGAGGATTTACTAGTGGAGAGAAGAAAACTTGGGTGTTGTAGTGAAAAGAGAGAGTGTTAAAGGAGAGCCATCGTTTTGGTTATTGGTTTATGAAATTGAAGGTAGGTTCCTTGGGAAAGAGAGAAAAGGAGGAAGTAGAGAAGAGAGGAATGGACATGAATGAGAAGTGAAAAGGGTGGGTCTGAATTTATAGTTGGGATACCTTAGTGACTTTATTGTGTGTTTGTGCGGAGAGGGTAGGTACCATATCCCCTAGCTATGCCAAAAAGTTATGGTGAAAATAACATATTTTACTCTGCTTTACTTGTTGGAAACGTAGAGGAGGAATGATATTCTTACTACCAAAATTTTTTGTTATTAACTTACTACCTATATAATCACCATTGAATCAAAGAGAGAGAATGCTAAAAAGTTTTTGAAAAAAGAGAAAATGTTGATCCAATGGTGATTAGATAGGTAGTGAGTTAGTAGTAAAAGATTTTGGTAATAAGAATATCCCTCCTCAACATAGAGAAGAAAAAAAATAATAATAAAAAAATGAAAAAAAATTATATTTACTAACTATTACAAACTACACTATATCTGACTAGTCATACACTATTAATTAAAGTATGGGTAAATATAATTTTCGCCAAACAAATAACACTTAATTGTTGTAAAATATTTGACCTGTTTGGGTAATTTTTGAATTTTCATAATAGTTATACGGAGCACAATATTTCGTGGGGTCCGCAACTTTTGAAACCAAAAAAAAAAAATTATGGCACCCAAAACAGATCTCTATAACATAATCACTTTTTCTACCATATAACTTTTATAAAACCCTAATATTAATTGGTATTGACATGTAATTATTTTTTTATTTATATCGTGTACCCGTTATGTTAATGAAGTATTGCCTCCTCCTATTTATGTGTCTAGTCCTATATAGGGTATTGTTCATATATAAAATTAGATTCATCAATGAACTTGATGATATTTTCTCTTCTTCTTATTTCAAGAGCTTTTTAATCTTTTTATGTTTTCTCTTTCCATTTCTCTTTTTTCTATTTTCTCTCCATTCATTTTATAACATTAATAGCATAATTACACATCAGTTACCTTCTAATTTAAGCCATGTTTCAATGAATATTATGGAAGTTATTTTCAATCGCGACCCTTATTTTTGCTGTTATTTATGAATAATAACAAAGATGTAAGAATTTTACAAGAGAAACTTCAATTTGAAATTAAAAGTCCTAGACTCCTAGATGGTAATTCTAAGGTAAAAGAATCTGTGACATTGTTTCAAGTGCTTTAGTTGCGTGCTGTATCCTCTATTTTTTTTTTTTAAGTTAGAACTTCGGGTTGTATCCTCTATTTTTTTTTAAAGTTAGAACTTGCTTATAAGTATAAGCTAGGGCAAGCATATTTTGGAAAAAAAAATTGTAGTGAAAAGCTCTTTTTTCTATAATGAAGAAAAAAGCTGAAAATTAAAAGCTCCTAGGAGGATCTTTTTTTTAAGTTCTTGTCTGCTTTTCTTGAATTGTGTGTTTTTTTAAATGAAGAGTTATAAAGATCGAGAGAGATAATTTTCTTGAAATATGTGCTTTTAAGTAACTTTTAAGCTAAAACCTTTATGTGATTACCAAACAGTTTTTAGTTTTTTTTTAAGCTTTTTTTTTTGCTTTTAATTTATAAGTAGCTTCGGATCCAAATGGTCTCTAAAGTTTGTGCGTATTTGGATTTGTTCGTTTTAAAATATCATTTTATTTTTTTATTTTTTTCTAAATTTATATGAGATCTTTTAAAAAAGATAATTATTTCTAAAAATAATCAGAAGTCAAACATCAAGGCAGATAAGTAATGGAAATCGAATAACTCTCACCAATATTAATTTTTAAATTATTAAGTGGTGAAAGTATTTAATTTATTTTATGTTTTTAAAACATTAAATGTATTACTTTCTACTTAATATTTTTTATTAAATATTAAGATAATTATTTAGAAAAATGTTTAAAGAGAATACAAAAAAGAATTATGAAGAAATGTAAGACAAAAAGTCATAGTCATTTTTCATTGTACCAAAAAATGAAAAATTACTACACTTGATCGTCACGTCAAGATTCAGTGATCAGTCTAAAGGTACCTGCGAGGTGCATGCTTGATGATGTTTGCTTATTTCACAAAACTGAGCTACAACATTGAAATTTTTTGAAGTTTAGGACTTGGTAGAAAATCAAATTACAGAGGAATAAACTATAAAGTATAAAGGAAAAGGGGAAAACTAAGTTGAAAGTGCCAGAAAATAACATAAGTATAAACCATTAAAAATATCTCACCCAACAGCTTTTTTGACACTTTTCAGTTAAGGAATTAAAGGTGCTGTGTGTTGCATCCTCTGATATTTTGAGAATACTCATAAAGCTCTTCATATAATATAAGGTAATTAGGCAACCGACCAAACAAGAGGGACCGAAGGAATGGATACTAAAACAATGTTTGAATAATCCTCACTTTGATGTCTTCTAACTTCTAAGCTAAGAAGTCTCTCAACTTTTCTTGACTTTAACACACTCTTCAAATTATATGACTTGTATATTTGTAGTCAGAGAAAAAGACAGCATCGTTTCATCACCTTTCTCTCCTTGTCCCTGGCCTTTATTCCATTGGCCAAATCTGTACGGAAAATGTTTCTATTATTTTTTTCTATAAAGATTCTCATAATCAAATGGAGCTATGCTGCAAAAGCATATGGTCTTCAAATGGATAGGCTCTTCTTAGTTTAAACGTTAGTCCATATTAGCTTTCTAAAGAACACAAATGAAGAAAATAGCAAGCTCCTAATTTATTTGGCTATATATAAGCTATGACCAGCTGAGGAATTTGTCATGCTCATAAAACATGCAAAGTAATGCAAATTTTGGTTGTGAAATATCTAAAGAAAAGGCTTCTTAAGCGCCACTTCAACCCAAAACCTTAAGGCGTTGGGTGGGGGTTCTTTATATTCTCTAACACACCCCCTCACGCAAGAGCCCTTTGGACTTGAAGCGTGGATATGACATAAGTCCATTATTGGTCTGTCTTGTGTTGCATAAGTCCATTTTTTCGATGTGCCTCGTGCTTCTCTTAATTCCATCTTAAAGTGTAGGGCAGTGAGGATCGAACTCGTGACCTCATGGTCACTCAAGCTCTGAAACCATATTAAGCGCAACTTCAACCCAAAACCTTAAAGGATTTGGGTGAGGGTCTTTTATATTCTCTAACAAGGCTGTTCAGTGTTCACTGTACTCATTTTCTTTCCTGTTTACGTAATAAGCTATTACTCGAGAGAGTGAACCTGCAGATCCAGAAAAACTGTCGCAATACCCTCTTGAATCTTGAGCGATATTTTAGTGAATAATAATGCAATAATGCATCCACACATGCACACACACACTATAGCATAAGGGGTATCAAGGAGTAAAAGAAAGGTGTCCACTTGCACCCACATATACATGGCATTCACACACAAAAGGAGCAAGTTGTGTGGCAGTGGCTCTTACAACTTTCAGTAGCTTATGCCATCTAGCATAAAAGACGCACTTTGCCTTATCTCATGACTGAGAATTATAGTTAACAACGAGTGGTAGTGAATGAAACAAAACGTTGTCCAGTTTTCCACAAAGATATTGAAAAATAGTACTCTGTCTTCTTACCGTTAAAATCTTCTACTATCAACTCATTATTTATCTAATAACCATTGGATCAACATTTTTTCTTTTTTCAAAAACTTTTTAACATTCTCTCTTTGATTCAATGGTGATTAAATAGATAGTGAGTAGTTAGTAGTAAAAATATTTGGTAGTAAGAATATCCTTCCTCCGTAAGATATACTACAATGATCGATCATATCAATTGGCCTTCCATACTCATTTTGTAATTATAAATTAAAATGTTACTTTTGATAAATTGCTCGTTACATATATGTATAATTAATTATCTACATATTGAGATAGCGTTGCCTTTCATACATGAAATAGTCCTTCTTACATCTCAAATTGCAAAAATGCAAAAACATTTGTTTAAAAGATTAGTTTGATTGATTATGTGGTCCCCATTAACGTTGCAAATTAAAACTACCAACATTAGTTTACAAGGAACACGTAAAACACCAATTATACGGTACCAAGCATAGTTTTGAGACAAATAAAAATGTAGTCTATGGAAGAATCTTATTCCTAAAAAGGAGCATATGTGTATAAATGCTAAAACCGGTGAAGGAAAGAAGAGAGGGTCCTAGCACTCCTTGCTGATTTTGGTACGTCACACTCACAGTCCTTCCTAGCTAATTGCTATATATATATATATATATATATATATATATATATATATATATATATATATATATATATATATATATATATATATATATATATATATATGTTGTGCCTTTAATGCTAGAAAAACCGGAAATTAAAAATGCGAGGATGGATAGAGGGTCGAGCGAAACGAATATGAGAAGGGAAATAAAGGAGGGGACAAGAATATATGCGCCTAGCACACTTTGAAAAGTTAGGTCAATGCCCTAACCATCGAATGCGCTTGGATAATCCATCTTGGACTCATTTGGGGTTGTTCTAAATTGGCCAATCATAGGAAACCTTTATAAACCAATGCATTTTTCTTTGGAGTATAGAATGTGAACCCCAAAGCTAGCTAGATCTCATTATATTTGTTCGTTCTATGTTTATGTGTCGTTTGCTTAAGCATAGAATATTTGTGTTTTAATATTATATTTTTAAGAAAGAAAGGCAATGGATTCTCTTTTGTGAATCAATCTAAAATGCTCGCACTATGGCTTACCAAGTTGAGTTTCAAGTCTTGACTATGCTAGTGCTACAATTTTTTATTTTTTTTTTATTTCTTTGGTTTTGCTCCACGCAGCGAAATCAAAGTGAAAACCAGAACAAGACTAACGTGGTACATATTAAAGAATAAAAATAACTTCTAGATGAATTGGATTTTTTTTTACCCTTCATTAATTAATTAATAATCAATTTGCCCCTACCCCAGAACTATCCACCAATATGCCCTCATTTAATCGATTAAGATGAGTTTTTAATCGACTACATGGTCAAAATGCAGAAAATGTGTTGATCCGAAATTTAATCGATTAAAAATCTCTCTTAATCGATTAAATTTCGCGACATTTAATCGATTAAGAAACGATATTTAATCGATTTAATGCCGGCAGAAACCCTATATTTTGCCATTTTCCGGTCTCATTTCAAATATTTTCATGTTGTAAACCAATATCTCTCTTGTTTGTCATCTGTAATCCTTGCAATCACAATTTCATTTCATCCCACCATCTCTAAAGCCTTAATATTGTGAAATCATTATCATTCCACTTATATTCTCATTTGTTGCCCCTAAAATCCGAACCCAAACCCCCAAGATTTGAACCCTACTCCCAAATTCGTGTGAAAGATGAGCTCAAGTCCAAACATGTATGTTACAATGATCTACTATGATGGAAAGCATTATAAAGGCCCCAATGGTGTTCAATTTGAAGGAAAAATGAAAATGTTGAAAATACGACGAGGCACTACATACAATGAGCTGAAGGGGAGAATTCACCAAAAATTGGGGCTACAAGGCAGCCAATGTGTTCAGCGGATGATCGTCAGGGTAGAGTCTACAGTTGGTAAGGATGCTATGTACTACATTGGTAACGATATATGTGACGATGAAGATGTGGAATATGTCATAGATGCAATTGTTGACCGAAAATTTCAAAATTTTATTGAGATATATGTTGAAATAGATTGTGGTCAAACTTCATCTGCACCCATGCATGAAAGAAGTGAACAATATTTTGGTCAAGAAGACAGAGTCGTCGGTTTATCTGCACCTGCACCTATCATAAGTCAGATAACACTGAGGGAAATAGACGACACCTCAGATACTGACGTAGAGGATGATTTTGATGCTAACACAAACTCAGGAAACATGAATTCCCAGGTTATGCCACCACTTCGTGTTGACGCTGTTAGCAGTGGTAAGATAGTAACTTAAAGTTTTAAATGAACCTTTCATCTTTGTGTTATCATTGGTAATGACGTAAAAGTTAAAATTTTGACTTAGGTTATGAGATCGAGCCATCTTGGAACGAGAGCCCACATTATTCCTTCATTAATTGGGCCCACCCTAATGATGAGACAGAGAAATTGTATGGTGACGATGACTTGCACGGTGGCTGGCAATTAAGGGATCCATTATATTTGTATCAGGAGTTTCGTAGTAAATCTGAAATGCAACATGCAGTCAAATTATATTGTATGAAGGCTCACCGTACTGCTGTAGTGACAAAAAATGATGAGCATAGATTTGTGATGAAGTGTCACACCATAATGATGGTTGTCCCTGGTACGTGACGGCATTGTTGCCGAAGAATGGAAATACTTGGGTGGTCAGTAAGTGGGGTAAAGAACACACCTGCCTAAATCAAGGTCTTACCCGGGATCATAGACAGCTGGATTCTGATGTTATCTATGCAGCCATTATGAGTATGTATTATGCGATGTTTGGTTACACAAGTTATGTTTATGTTATTTAATGAAATGTCTTTATTGACAGTGTTGACTTCGAGTTGTTTTTTCCTTTATAGGTATGTTAAAAGAAGATCCACCTTTAAAGCCAGTTCTTATTCAATAGAGGGTATAGCGTTTGTATGGATACAGCATAACTTACAAGAAGGCTTGGAAGGCTAAAATGAAGGCCATTGTGAAGTTATTTGGTGACTTGGATAAATCATATGCATTCTTGTCTGGTTGGATGACATACATGACGCAGATTAATATGGGTTATGTGTTCAAGATTGATACGAACCAGTGTTTTGATGAACGTCGAGTTTACGCCGACAAGGCTGCCTTTCACAGGGTATTTTGGACCTTTCACCAGTGTATTGAGGCTTTCAAATATTGTAAACTCATAATCCAAATTGATGGCACGCATCTATACGGTAAATACAAATAAACCCTTTTGATTGCTACGTCATATGATAGAGATGGTTTCTTAACCTCATGTGTTTTCATGTCATGACACATAGGCATGACATTCGTCTTATATCCGATTGTCATCCAAGCATCATCAGGGCTATGAGAGATCATGCCGGTTGGCAGCCTCCATTTGCGTATCATGTGTTTTGTCTTCGTCACATCAGAAGCAACTTTAACACTAAGTTTAGGGATGTGTAATTGAAGAAAACCCTGATGAAACTAGGTATACATTTCCTTAATATGTACATGTTGTATCTAATGCAAATTTGTAACTAACTCATTCAATTTTCTTGATTTGCAGGGTACCTGGGTTCGAAGATTCATTTTGATATCAGATTTCAAGAATTTGTCGACAGTAACCCACAATTAGCTGCATGGATAGATCAGATTCTCAAAGAGAAATGGTGCAGGTCTTATGATGAGAAGGGCTGCAGTTTTGGTCATATGACAACTAACCTATCTGAGTGTTTCAATAAGGTCCTAAGGGGTGCACGTAATTTTCCTATAACGGCATTGGTCAAGATGACTCAAAGTAGACTTGTTGAGTATTTCGTCAAGAGACGTGAAAAGATCCAAAAACCAACACTGCCCTAACTCAATGGTAAACAAAATAAAAAAACTCTAAAAAAATTTGTTAAAACCCTAACTCAACACTGCCCGAAAACAAAATCAACATTGCCCTACCTCAAACATGAATTGTTAAAACAACACTGCCCTACGGAAAAATAAAAAACTCTAAAATATGTCATGGGCAGGAAGGGAATCACATTTCATTCCAAAAAAAATTGTTAGGTGCATGTAAACCCTAACGGCAACCATTCCAAAACATTGAATGCGTTCAACAGCAAAGGACCATGAAATACAATTCATATTTACCAACGAATTAAGACATAACATCTCAGAACGAGTTAACAAAAAATTTAATCGATTAAAAATACCCAAATCCAAAAATCCCTTACCGTGGAGGATGAACAAGTTTGAAGCAGCCTTGGGGACGCAATCCACACTCCTTTGGAACGACTTCAAGAGCTTTTTCTCGGACCTGGGGACACTTTCATAACACCTTAATCGACTAGGGTTTCAAATAACCCTATCTGCCAAGGGGTTTTAAAAACATTCCAGATGACATTTAATCGATTAACTAATACATTTAATCGATTAAATGTTATCAAAAAAAATATTTAATCGATTAAATGTCCCGAAATTTAATCAATTAAGAGAGATATTTAATCGATTAAATTTCGGATCAACACTTTTTCTACATTTTGACCATGTAGTCGATTAAAAACTCATCTTAATCGAATAAATAAGGATAGGTTGGTGGATAGTTTTGGGATAGGAACAAATTAATTATTAATTAATTAATGATGGACAAAAGGGTTAAAAAGCTGGATGAAATGCTCTACTTTATAGTTGAAACATTAGGGTGTTACCATTTTAGTCTTCCAAAAAATTGTCACCGACTTAGTCCTTTGAATATTTAGAACAAGTGTCAAATTCGTCATTTTTTTATTTTCTCGTCCTATACAAAGACGAATATGATGACGTTTTAAATATTTGAAAACAAATTTTGAGAATATAATGTAATGAGACACTGACCTTAGATAATCTAATATTCATTACTCATCATCAATACTTAAAATAAAAAGTATTCAGTTTTTTAAAATTTTCAAGATATTAAATGTTTATACTTTTTATTAATATTTTTTTTATTTTTTTGAAATTGTTCCAAGGGTATCCTTTGGCCGAAAGTCAAGGACTAATTCCCTCAAAGGGGATACATCATGCGATCGTGGGTATAGCCTCTTTCAATAAAGTCTTTTCTACACATATGGTCAGCAATCGAATCCCTGTCAGCATGCTTAAAGGACTCAACTGTGCCGAGCTTTATTGGTAATTTTTTTAGATTTTTAACATGCATGTGTCCCTCAAAGCACGTGTTTCCTATAATTAATTGAAAAGAACATATATTTAAAAGAAAAAAGAAAGAGAGAAAGATGAATTGTATTAATATTTTGAATGACTAGATTGATGACAAAAAATGTTAAAATATAATGTAATAACAGGCTAAACCTAGATAATCTAACATTTATTAAATACTTAAAAGAAAAGGGTTAAATTTATAAATTTTTATAGATATTAAATTTTTATACTTTTTATTAATATTTTTTTAAATTTTTATATGTATCCTATAATTAATTATAAATGACATATAATTTAAAAATATAAAAGAAATGTGTGTTGATTCCATTTTTACATTGTCAAGCTGTCAAAATGGGTCAATTCATCCTTAGGCTTTAGCACATGTGAGCTAGTATCAAAAAAATCCACAAGACAAAAAGGTCCACAATAATAAAGGCTCATGCAAGCATA
The DNA here is from genome assembly GCA_032173675.1 of Gastrolobium villosum. Classification (NCBI taxonomy): domain Eukaryota; kingdom Viridiplantae; phylum Streptophyta; class Magnoliopsida; order Fabales; family Fabaceae; genus Gastrolobium; species Gastrolobium villosum. The sequence goes on from JAVKPL010009470.1 coordinate 263,117, forward strand.
AAGCCCTGCAAAGCTCTATGAATTAGGACCAACTCGTAAACCATGGTTACAAATTTTACAATATTTTATCTCTTTCATTAGATTCAGTGCATTTAATATTTATTTTTTTGGTACATAATTTAATATTATTTTAATAAATACATATTTAACACTTTCTTAAAATATTCTACATGAAATATCGATTTTTTATAATTTATAAAAAAAAATTCGGTAAACAATTTATAATTTAAATTTTAAATGAAATAACATTTGCATACAAATATGTAATTGAAATATATGCAAAATTTAATTATTTTTTCAATAATTTGATTCTATATCAAAAATATTGAACTTACCAAAAAAAAATGTCTTGTAATTATGATATTTATTATTAAGTAATACTTAGAATAAATATTTCATGACTATACATTTGCATAATTTATATTTACTCCTTTGAGCTCATCTTATCATAAATCATATGCCCGTAGAACTTCAATTTGTATTATCCATATTTTAATAGTGTTTTTGAATTATAATTACTCCTTACTCATTGTATTCTTGAGTCAAAGGATAATGAGACCCTAAGAGATTAAGAGATAGTTCATTACCTAAGATAAATTGGAAGAGCTTATAAAGGTTGTCAAACACTTGAAAGTTGTAATAGTTTGTGAAGCACTTATGATGAAGCTTGACTAATAATGAAGAGTCATTGGTCGACTTGTAGTCTAAATGTAGGTCAAAGGTGCTGGTGACCGAACCAAGATAAATTGAGTTTGCATTCTACTCGACTCGTACTTTTCATTTATAGTACTTTGATTATTTCTTTAATATGTAATATTTCCTAGTATATTTTACATCATTGTGGTAGATTGAGTATTATAAATTTCTTGAATGTATTGATATGCTTTTTATAAATCAAAATTTGCATGAAATTGTAATTTAAAAACAAGAATTGTATTTTTACAACAACAAAAAAACTATAATATTCAAATCACTCTCCTCTTGAGTATAGAAGTCACATTCCTAAAATAATTTTATTTTGTATTATCTTATTTTAAATATCTTTTTTTTGGATTATATTTTAAATATCTAAATAATAGCAATTAATACTATTTTATTTTATTTAATCCTTTTTCATTAATTCTACTATGTTCAAAGACATCCCAAAAAGAAGTTTTTTTTCCAGTACATCAGAGGGGCTAAAGCCCCAAAACAAACACAAAAGATAAGACAGAAACAAAAACAGGAGAACAAAAAAACAAAGAAGAAACTAAGGCAAGGAACCAGCTAAGGCATTTCCAGGATCTAGGCAGTTTGCAAATAACAGAGGCCACAACATCAGATGAGGGAGAGCAAAAACAAAGAGACTATAACTATTATTGAGAGCATCTTTAGCCATCCAATCCGCACATTTGTTGGAAGATCTAGGAATATGGGAAAGAAATACATTCCAATCCTTGCTCAACCAGACTCTAATCTTAGTTATCAAAAGAAGCTTTCGAGTGTCATTATCATCGCTGGTAAGTAAGTTGTAAAGAGTCACTTTCAACTTCTACATTTCTCCAGGCTCTAGCCATTATCCGAAGCATAAGTTAGGCCGTGTAGCACTGCCTAAAGTTCCACTTGAAAAGATGAGCAGGAGCCCCTAAAGAAAGAAAAACCACAAGCCAAACGCCATCAAAATCCCTGAGAAGCCCACCACAAGCAGCCTTATCATCAGTAATAGCGTCATCAATATTGAGCTGGGCAGCACCTTGCAGAGGACAAGTCCAAGAAGGAACATCAGCTAAACCAGTAGTTCTACCAACTCTGATTAAATTCTGATGTCTAGTCGATTTGATTACCTTTAAGAATGAAGAGAGTTTAGCAACAAGATTGGTTGGTCTCAAAAAGTCAGCATTATGCACAAGAGAATTTCTCCAATTCCACAAGAAATTACACAAAGAAAGAAATAATCTCTCTAATCCACACTACTGCAAGTGTGTTTGATTTACTAAAATTAAGGAATAATTAAAAAAATACTTTACTTGATTATTCAAATAGTATAAATATTAAAAAAAAGTAACTCAAAGGAAAATCATAAATATCTTAAATTTTATTAATAATTAAATCAAGTTACAAATATTGTGTAAAAAATCCAATAACTTGTACTATTTGATTAATTGCATGCAAAATACTAATAAGATATAGATTATATTAAATTTTGAATTAATATGTTAATTCACAAAAAAATTGTGTTGGATTTTGTATCTAAATCTCATGGGTTATGAATAAGAAGTGGGTCGAAGAAGAGAAAATGGAAGGTGAAAGGGGTGTGTGGGAAGGGTTTATAAGTCTCCACCTCACCTCTCTAGTTTCCCCTTTGCGCACACCACTTTTGTGGAGGAGATAGGAAGCAGGTGGGCCTTGGTGCCACACGCGCGCACGTCGCTGCCGCCGTCGCCGTCTGACCGGCTCAGTTCGGTCCGCTACCGTCAATCGTAATGGTTTGCCGGCTGCGATTCATCATGTCCGATTAGTGCCTATATATACATACAGTTCGTCAGGAAAAAATTAATCCGAATTTTTTTAAGTCACTTGCATGCATCCATACTCAAAATTGAAAATAAAATGATCCAAACAGGTACTTTGTACCTGTTTGGATCATCTTATTTTTAATTTTCTCTTCTCCTTATATACATAAGCTAGGCCAAGCAGATTTTAAGAAAAACTTTTATAATGAAAAAACTCTTTTTTTATAATAAAGAAAAAAGCCAAAAGCTCCTTGGAGGAGCTTTGTTTTAAGCTTTTATTAACTTTTCTTGAATTGGGTGTTTTTTTTTTAAATGAAGAGCCATAGAGATAAAAATAGAGATGTTTTTCTTGAAATTTGTGTTTTTAAATAACTTTTAAGCTTAAAAGTATTTTCTAACTTAAAAAAGAGAGAATTCAAACAGACTCAAAACTTTAAGCTTAAAAATTACTTAAAAGTTGTTAATTTAAAAAAAAAAACACATATTTTAAAAAAAGCCAATACAACTTTAAAAAAGGTTTATCTCATAAATTTCTGGATTTTAACTTTTTCCTTTCTTATAAAAAATGGGGTAATATATTCTCCTCTTAATGGAGAATTTTTTTCTCATGTATGTGACACAAAAATAACATGGACTCCAATTTGATTTTGTTTTTCATTTTTCTATTTGAGTGGGACCCGTCCCAAGTTGTTTCAGTGGCCGGAGAAAAAAATCTTCATTATCTGGAAAACAATCAAACCCTATAAAAAAAGCTCTTTTTATTATAAGAATTTTTATAAAAACTTATTTTGCCTAACTTGTATTTGTAAGGAGAAGAGAAGTTAAAATAAAAAATCTCCCAAAAGTTTACCAAAAGAAAAAACTCCCATAAGTGTTGAGAACTATTCCAACCCAAGATCTTAAGGTATTGGCTAAGTGTTTTTTTAATAGTTTATATTCTTCTTTGAAGAACATTATACTTACAATCTATTTTTGTTTATAACATTTTATAACCATAATCTTAACTGTTGATTTTCGTCAATCAATGATTATCATTTATTGCAAATTAATAATTAATTGATAAATTTAATTTATGAAAATAATAACAGTTGATTGACGGAAATCAACAATTACGATTATAGTTTTAAAAGGTTGTAAATAAAAATAGGATGTAAGTATAACATTCCTCTTATTCTTTAACACACCTCTCACACAAGAACCCTTATTTTAATTTCTCTCAAAAGTAGGAGGCATTGAGAATCAAACTCATATAATAGTCATAACCTCTAATATCATGTTAAAAACTATTTTAACCCAAAAAAAATTTGAAAATATTAGATAAAAAAAATTTAATAATTTATATTATTCTCTTATTAGTATGGGTTAGGATATTCCTACTACCCATCTTTCTATTACCACTCGACTGCCACTTTAATCATCATTGGTTTCAAAAAAAAAAAATTTTCTCTCTCTTCATTCAACTTTTCATGTGATAATGAGATGATAGTAGTAAAAATTGGGTAGTAAGAATATCTACTCCTATTAGTATTTGGGCTCTTATCTTCTATGCCATTTGGCTTTTAAACATAGTGTTGGTTTGCCCCCTCCAAATCCCAATAAAATGTGAGAGGGGAGGGCTAGTGTCTTTTTTCACTTCATCGCTGCTAGAGAAGATGGTTCGAAAACTCAGTAGTGCTGCCAAGAATAACGACAAGGTTCTTATCGTACAACAATGCCATGCTTATTTTTGTGTTTTATCTTTGTGCTTGTATTCACCATGCTTTTCTCTCTAATCCTCATAGATTTTCTGTTGTTTTTATCTTGTTGGGTGCTAGTATTTCAATAGCTTCTTTGTGCATGTGCAATGCTCGCGTTGACCATGTTCTTAATGTTGCTTTCATTGCTGGATTCATGGGGATTTTTTTTCTTCTTTTTCTTTTTTTACCTTATGGCGTTGTGTGCATGCATCATACTAAAGCTTTGTTTTGGTTAGGGTTTTGGAATTTATTTATTTTTTAGATAACTTAGAGGTATCCCACACAACCTCCTCCGGTTATCTTGTTATCGGAATACAACCCCTAAAGCTAGCTCTTCATTGAAACAGACAGTGCATTGAGCCACTGACACCCGAAGAATTCCAAGAATTTGTTTTGGAATTTAGCATAGATGGTGAATGAATATTAGAGAAATTCTGGGATTAGGAGGAAAGATGAGTTTGTGTTTATTTGCATTTGAGAGTGTGTTGTCAAATAGACATCAATTTGCACTTTCTCTGGGGAAAGCTTGCTTTTTTCCTTTACCCTTTGGAGGTTTCTACAATGGTGTTTTCAAGGAAGCGTGTGATAACTTGAGGTTGTTCATTTAGCTTGTCTTATTTTAAAATGTGAAACATAGATGAGTATATATATATACTATTTTTGTCACCTATGGAATTCTATGATCAAAGAAACTGAGCAAATAGAATTATATCTTTTTATTCACTACTGACTTCTGCTCTTCTCAAAGCCTGAAAATAAACATCCTTATCAAGGGAGAGAGGAACCGCTGCCTTCCAATGGAAACATAAAATCGCCAGGGGCATTAGACTCTCAGCATGAAAATCCACACCTTAGGTGTTCCCCACTGAAGTATCCAAATTCCTCCATGGAAGGATTGGATACATGTCATGATAAAAGCCCTCCACTAGAGCAAGTAATCCGGGAATATGAGCATCAAAAGAAGTCTGCTACATCCCTAAGGAAAAAGTCCAAATACTATGGTACCTCTGTGAGGCGATCCCAACGCATTAAAAGTACCATTGTTCATCCCCCTAGCTCAAGCCGTGGCATTGAATACATTGAGGATATAACTGCTAGTGAAAGTGAGAAAGATGAACCAGATAATCAAATAGAGCAAGTATTGCCAGAGCCAGAGCCTGAGCCTGCAGAAAATATGAGCGAAAAGAGCTTGGACGAAAAAGTTGACTATGCCTTACAAAGAATAGAAGATCTGAATAAGATTGTGGAATTGTTGAAATCCAAGGTATTTAATAAGCCTAATCTCATGACTCCTTGTTATTGTTATTTTTCTTGTGATTCATGGCTTGTGTCATTGGCTCATTTACGGAACACGTAGCAGGTACCTGAAAATCCTGGCTTCTATGAAGGCCCATCAATGACATCGACAAGTTACCGAACCATAAACATAGACTCACAAAAAAAGGTTTTTTTTCCGTTTATTTTTCTAATGCATATCTTTTAAGCTTCTAACCTTTGTTATTGGTCTGATTTTCCTCTATTTTTGAATTATTCTGTTTATTGCCTTGCATATATGTGCAGCTTGAAGCTTTAACAGATGAAAATCAACGACTAACTGGAAAGCTGGAAAATGCTCTTGGAAAAATTGAAGTGGTATGTTGCTTCATCAATTTTTTTTTTTTGTCCTGGGCATTTTGGTTGTTATTATTGCAAAATGTATTTGTATCCAATATAACAATCTATTTCCTTGTAAATATTTTTCTTTTTCCTTCTCCCTGCCCCTGTCATTGGTTGTCATTTTTGTTAATAACATATTTAAGAAGAAAAAGTATATACAAATATCTAGTGTTTTGAAGAACTATCTTTTCAATGAGCAGTCATTTAGTGCTTCTTTCATTAACTGTAGCTTCTAGTTAAGGAGCAAGAGACCGACCTCGTGTAAGATGAAAAACATTTTTTAGAATGGTTCTTGGGGTTGCTTCCTTTCCTGTAATACTTCAAATTTTATTTTTGGTCCTACATTGTTACTAGTACCTGATCTTTTGGATATCACAAGTGTCATCTTGATTTTTATTGATTTATTATGTTGGCAAAATTGAAACGTAGCTTCTAGTAAAGGAGCAAGAGACCGACCTCACATAAGATGAAAAACATTTTTTAAAATGGTTCTTACTGATGTAGTGCCTTATCTTTTGAATATCACAAGTGTCATCTTGATTGTTATTGATTTGTTATGTTGGCAAAATTGAAATGGTATGTTGCATCATTATTATTTAGTGCATCATTATACTTAAAAAATTTATTTATGGTCCTATATTGTTTGGGTAACTAAATTGTTTAGTTAATTTGATGTATCTCTGACCATATATCCTTGATAATTCTATGTTGTAGTATGAGAAGGAGAAACGTGTTTTGGTTGAAGTATTGGATAAAATGAAGGATACTGTTAATGCTATTGTGGTTTCAAATCTGGCAAAAACTACTGAAGTGGCTGTGAATGCATCGACTCAAGCAATCCACAAAGCTTCTGCAGCTAAAAGAAAGCGAAAAGCTGATGCATAATATAAAATTTGTATCATTTGAACCTGACGCCAGTGTGTTATGTTTGTGTATGTGGCGTTTAATCATTTGAACCTGGATTTCTGTTGCTTTTGTATGTGGTTCCCATGTGTCTAATTTTGAAAGCTGTATAATTGTTTATTGTATCAAGACCTGGAACTTTTGGTGTTTATATGTTTGCATAATTATGAATATCTGTTGCGTTTGGAATTTATGTGGTTACGATGTTTCTCTCTCATTTTAGCTGCTGCTGCTGCATGCGTCTGCATTCAAAATTTTATATTTTAGTGTGATTACTAAAAATATTTGCAACATCATTCGGAGAAAATGCTATCACTTTATTATTAGGAGGGATAAAAAAAGATATTTGTAACATAAGTTTGGATTACAAAAAATTTATTTTCTGTTGAAATATGAGGAATGTTAGCAGCATCATTACAAGGAATGTTATTCCACCCTTCAAGTCCAATAGCTCTCATGCGAGAGAACATGTGAGAGATATATAAAAGAGGTGATTGGATTACAAAAAATATTTACTATGACAGGGGTCGACATAGGTCTATGACTCTCGTGCTAGAGAACATGTGAGAGATATATAAGAGGCGATTGGATTACAAAAAATATTTACTATGACAGGGGTCGACATAGGTCTGGATTACAAAAAATTTATTTTCGGTTGAAATATGAGGAATATTAGCAGCATCATTACAAGGAACGTTATTGATGGTGCATAAAATTTTAGTTTACTCTTCTCCATCATCAAGTGAAGTAGTAGAAAACTTGTAGACATCGTTCCGGGGTGTGTTTGTGGTTCTTAATTTTTGTCATCATCGCCATCTTCAGCAATTGTTGGCGGTGGAGATGAGAAGTCTAAGTACATTCCCGGGATAACATGCTCATCCGATTCTGATAGATCTTGGGAGGCAAGTTGGTGGTACTCCACAAGCTGGTGAAGGCATTGATTTTCTCTAACGAGATTTGCATTTTCATTGGCCAATCTGGACTTTTCAGCAAGAAGGGCTTCCAGCTGAAGCCTCACCTGCAGTCACCATGATCACAAAAACATTAGTTTGTTGCATTGTTATATATGTTTTTTCAGATTACTCACACCAATTGCAAATTTGCAATATTATAGATTATTTACCAGATCATCTTCCTCAGGCCTAACTCCCTTTGCAAATCCATCACGCAGTCTCCTGTTCTCCTCTTCAAGCAAACCACATCTTTCTTGCATAAAACATAGATCTGACTTAACACACTTCAATTCTCTTGCAAGTGAAGCTGCTTTTGTTGCCATTGAAACTGCAAGCTGGATAGTGCAAATAAGTAACACAATTAGCCACTTTGGTAAACGAATTTACAAATAACAAAACTCACTAAAATAGTTTACACAAAAACACCAACATTTTTTGCTTTCTTCATGTTCCTATATTGCGTTTTTTGCCCATTCTCCGTTTGTGAGTGAATGCCAACTTCTTCGGAGAAATCATTGTGATCACATTTCCTTTTTGTTCCTTGCTTTGACTCCTCCTCTTTCTGTTGCTCTCCTGAATCCTCCTCTTCTTTGTTTTCTGCCTTATTAAATTTGCTGTGGAATATATCAGTTAAAGTGGGTGGATCGGCTAATTCTCTGGCACCCTGTAGAAAAATAAACAGCTCAAAGTTTCAATATTTGTGTTGCATCACTATTGAGAATTCAATCTAGCATTCTATCTACAACATTAATCCTATCTAACATTGAACATGAATTCAAACAGAATAGCCCTGCATTTTAGTATTTCATTTATCATTGAACATTAACAGTTATGTTGAGATATATAAAACCATTAATGTAGCGTCACTCAATAGCTTAAGCTTTTGGGTTGAATGGGTTCTTTAACATGGTATCAGAGCCTCGTGTCCCGGATTCAATCCTCGCCGCCCCCATGTAAAGAACCTTGGGATACACCACCCCAAAAGCTAGCTCAAAGGATGGGAGTGACAAAGGCCTTATAAACTCCACAAACTACTCATACAATCAACAATCAACATTGCTACTATATATCTCAACAAGTTATTATTAATACCTGTAGGGCATTGTCCAAATTATTAGACAACAGAGAAAGTGTTTGGGCAACTGAGTCAAAACCTCTGATCAGTAACAAGGAATCTTCCTTCAACTGGTTTCCTTGTTCATTCTATAAAAAAAAAAAAAATTCAGTTTTTTTTTCCATTGTATCTTATGGAATCCAATCAAATTTTTCTACAAGCAGAAGTTGACACTAACCATACGGGTGTGAGTAGAGGGATTATCACCATCAAGAAGCGTGTCAATTCTGCTCTGGAGAGTGCTCCAGAAACGTTTATCAGAGGATGGGCTGAACAAAGGAGAAGAAGAACCCATAACAACGTTTGTGTCCTGTCATCACAAAAACGATTATAGTACAAAACATTACAAAATAGCAACACGTGAGTTTAAGAAAGAGGAGAAACCTGTTTGAGGTGAAGAGGAGGAGGAGGTGTCTCCGATGAGGTTGCTGCCATGAAGAGAGAGAGAGAGATAGAAGGGTAAGCTTAGTGTAACGGCTAGTTTTGAAAAGGGACTTAACTTTGGAGTGGAAGACATAGATTTTATTTAAATAGATGGATTTCGGTAACGTTCGGAAATGTAAGTGAAGCTTGTTTGGATTTAAGTGCTTTCAATGCGCGGCGCCTAATATTATAGACACTGTTTATTAGAGTAATTACATACAGTTTTTTTTTTTTGGTAAGCATAATTACATACAGTTAACTATTTATTAGATTGGAGCTCTAAGTTAAGTAAGTAATAACTCAAACAAATATATTAAATAAATTTAAATTCATTTTGTCAATTAAAATTATAAATTTATTTTACCCTCTAATTATAATTATTTTAAAATAAATCTCCATTTCTCGCTCTATTCATTTGAAGATTTAGAGATACACCGAAAATGATAAAAATGTACCATAAATCCATTTTATTAATATTTAAATATTTCTTCTATTATCAATACGTTAATAATAACAATGAACCATATCCAATTGGAAGTGTGTATTGACAAGTAAGGCAGCTGGCAATAGAAAATAAATAAATATAAAAATTACTAATATATTTAACTGTTTTCCGCCATAAAGATTATTCTTTATTAATCATAGTTTTTTTTTCATTACGCCATTAAATTTTTTAATTTTAATTCTCTAATAAAAATATCTTTACTATTTTATCCACTCATCAGTGAAAAAAAAAAAACTAGTCTATATACTTCCCATCAGGTAAACTCATCGTAGGCTTAAATCGCGTAGACAACGACGATAAGTTATTACTATGTTTTTTTTTTTTTTTTTGGTAGAAAGTTATTACTATGTTCATAAAATGAACTTACGAATTTTTTAAAAAAATATTATAAATTGTTCTCACTTGTGAGAAAATATTAATTCATTCATAAATTTATCTTTTATAACAAAATAAATTATGTAAATATTTTCGTAAAAAATTATCATCCAAAAAGATGCACTTTTAAAAAATAAAGTGCAAGTAGTAATTATTAATGAAAAAAAAGTCAAATTAGAGATTTCTAATAAATTTATAATGTGTTATTCATACGTAGTAACTGTTAGATTTAATTGTTGACTTTTCTCTCCAATCAACAAATATTTTAAGTTCTTAGTATGGGATATAACTTGAAGTTATATCTGTTGTTATTTTCACTTCGAAAAATAAGTTACTCTTTTTAAAAATAAAAATAAAAATCAATGAGATCCACTTTGTTTGTCTCAACAGAAAGTAGTGCTCCTCTCTTATTGCAGAAGTAATATAAAGCCCTCTTAATACATTAATATAATATATGAACTTCAATGAAATCCTTGTTAAATTGAAATTTCTAATAATTAATACCAAAGCGGAGTAAAACTAAATTGATATGTGCTGTGGAATCCATACTAAGGCAAAACAAAAGCAAAATTTTTGAGATTTACCAAAAAAAGAAAAGAAAAGAAAAAAAAAAGGCACAATCTTTGAGTCACTGGATTACTAAATAAAAACAGAAGGATAAAGTGTACCAAAAAAAAAAAAAAAAAAAAAACATAAGGATAACAAGTTGCTTATATAGAAAATGACAATTATAAGAAACAATATTCAAGTGTGAGGCACTTTGTTTGATAATCGGAAGTAGTGTTGGGAATTAAGTGTAAGTCATAAAACCGACATCGGATATAAATGAGTTAAATATGATACATATAATATAAGAGAAAGGATTTATAAATGATAAATATTACACTTGCAACCTACTTTTGTTTATAATTTTTTAAATTATAACTTAATTGTTGATTTTTGTCAATTAATAATTATTATTTTCATAAATCAAATTCATTAATTAATTATTAATTAACAATAAATAATAATTATTGATTGACAAAAATCAGCATTTAATATATGATTGTAAGAAGTTATAAATAAAAATAAGTTATAAGTAAACATTCTCTTTATAAATATAATATTTTAAAATTTTAGGTTAAAATATTGTGGTGGATCCTTATGGCGACTTTGTCACTTAGGCCTTCGATGTTTGGAGTGATACATATTTGAAACCGAAGCGTGGGTTAAATTTGTGCATGCTATATTTCAAAAAAAAATTGTGCTTGCTATCCTTTTTCTGAGATGAGTGTAATAACCTTCTTGTTGGATTTCAAATTATTGGTAATTTTTGCTCGCCTACTAATTTGTTGAGGGGCCTAAACTTTAACAATTTGGGCCACGGCCCACATGAACGAAGAATTTTTGTTGGTACGAACAATATTTTTCATACACGGCAACAAAATATAATCTTCTTTCGATACAAAATGATATTTGGTTTATTATTATAAGGGGCGTTTGGTACGCAACATTGTTCAGGATTTCTGACAAATTGAATTTTTCTAAAATTCTAATTTATGAATATTATCGTAAACTGAATGTAAAAATCATATTTTTGAAAATTGAGATTCTCGGACAAATAAAAATTTCTCCTGTACCAAACGCCTCCTAAAATTAAGTAGTTAAGTGCAATACAAGTCCAAAAAAAAAAATACATTTTTATACCAGCAACCCGACCTAAAGCCCAGTTGGAAGGATCCAAATATACAATACATGATAGATATTCAAGGCAAATCATACTTTTGGCCTTTTCGGCTTTTAAAACGCCAAAAGTTGAGTCACAAAATATCTATATTAATAGGTTTTAATGTTTCTAAAGTGAATGTAGATAAGTTATTTACATTCGCTTCCAAAATGACGTCGTTTTGGGTTGAAAAGTTAAAAAATTATAATAAAAAATACTATTATAACCCTGAAATAAGTTATAATTACAAAAATACCTTGATTTCTGCCTCAAAACGACGTCGTTTTGGGCTCACTATAGATAAGTTATCTAGTAGAAAAAACGAACCCATATTAATATAGGGAAAAGTTTTTCTCCGGTTACCGTAGATAAAGTTATCTACAGTGAGCTCAAAACGACATCATTTTAGGTTATAAGATTAAAAAATTATAATGATAAAAACTAATATAACCTTGTAATATATTATAATTACAAAAATACGTTGATTTTGGCCCCAAAACGACGTCATTTTGAGCTCACTGGAGATAACTTTATCTCCGGTAACTAGAGAAATCATTTACCCATTAATATATTATTATGATGGGTTCGCTTTTTCTGCATTTACTGCATATAAGTTATTTGCAGTACGCCCAATACGACGGCGTTTTGGGGCGAATATTATGATATTTTTATAATTTTAATTTATTTTAGGGTTATAATAGTCTTTCTAGATATAGTTTTTTAATATCAAAACGACGTCGTTTTGGAAATAAATACAGATAAGTTATCTGCATTAACTTCAGAAATATTTTTCCCTGTTATGATATACAACATGTTCCGCTAATTAAGTCTGACATTTTATAAATAAAATCTCTTGTTTATTTAAGCAAATTACAAACAAACCTGATTTAATTTTTATCTTAGTGGATTTTTTCGTGTTAAAATTGAAATTTTTATGTCTATCTCTCTTAATATGCATTAAATAAACAAGATCTAATTATTATTAATAAAAAAATAGATTAATTTTTTTTAATATGAAAGGATTCATCTCCTTTGTTCTTACCAATGTTGTCAAACTCAAGTTTCTACGTACAAATGGAAAGGGGTGGTAGAAACATAAAACGACACGAAACGTTAAGTTTTTACTTTCTACCACTTCAGGTCAAGATATAAAATCATATATATGCAAGATACAAAATTATATATATAAGTGTTGAGCCACTTATCTAACTAAAAGGAAAATTATTTTTCATAACCAAGTATCAAAATTATAAACAATGATAATTACCAACTAATGGATAACCAATTTGTTCTAACTGTTTTATACACTCTGCAGATTTTAGAGTATCGCTCATCAGGATATAATTTCACTTCTTTCAATGCACATAATGATCCAAAAATACAAAAACGATTCTCATAGTATAACTTGTAATAGAATTGCAGCTTTATAAGACATAATTATAAAAATAAATATCCAAACAAAAAGATATTAAGATAATGTGAATATGATTCGGGGAAAGAGAAAATTAAGTTTTTTTAAAAAAAGAATTTGTAATTTTTTTATATTAAAATTTTAATTTTAAGTAAAAACGGTCAAAACGATAAAAACGTAAATTTTTACCGTTCTTACATTTTTTACGCAGCATTTCTACCAGTTTTTAACAATGAAAATTTTTACTTGAGTTTTAACACGTATCAGTCAATAATCTTATCACATGCATTGCATTTAAGATCCCGAGATTCAAGTAACATGATATGACTACTTTTTTACATCCACTCCCAAAATCTTATCACAATTATTAAACATAATAACAAGGCTTTCGATTTTCAACTGTCTGTGCTTTGAATTAAAGATACAGGAACGAAAGAGTGCCTCAACTAGTTTTTTTTTTTTTTTAATGAGGTTCGTTTAAATACTTTTAAGTAAAATTAATTCTTATTTAAGATATTAAGATTAGTCTTACATGCAAGTACTTTCTCATAAATTCAAATACTTAATATTATAGGTATTTTTCAACGACTAAATTAAAATTTACTTATTACCTGGTTACTCCTTCTGAATCGTATGTAGTCTGATTTTATTAAAACATAATCGACAAAATTGTTATTGGCTGGATAACTACAATTTATAGACCTCATCCAATTGTCCACCGACCGACGACAAGATGTTATTTAAGCGTTTTGTCCGTTACTGAGAAAAAAAAAATTTATTAAAGAGAAATTATTTGAAGCTAGTAGGATTAGTCCAATCAAGAAGGGTTTGGATAATTAGTACGAATGAGGTAGTTATCTCATGTTACCTCATATCAAAAATCTCACTTATTCTTTTTTTTTTATCTTTTAATGGCAGATTCCACCTGACTTCTTTCTGTAACATGATAGAACTACTCAGAACTACTCTCATGTAAAATGAAAGTAATATTTTCAAAAAAAAATTATTTGGTCACTTTAAAGTAAAGTAGTGTTTTTTCTTAGATTTTGTGTTAACAAAAAATATTCAGAATTTAAAATTCCAGGTAGTTCACGTTTATGCTTTTAGACAATAATAAACTGTAAAATAATAATAATAATAATAAATAGGGGAAGGATATTGTAACAACCAAGTTTGTGTTACTACCATGTTACTACCAGTCAATCTCACCGTTAAATCGCTTATGTTGATCCAACGGTTATATTTATTTTTATCTTTGTATGGTCATGATTCCCCAAATTTAATATTTTATATTTATTTCCACTTTTGTATGGTCATGATTTCCCATATTTAATGCTTTTACTTTAAATTTGGGGAATCATGACCATACAAAGATGGAAATAAATATAACCGTTAGATCAACATAAGCGATCTAACGGTGAGATTGACTGGTAGTAATATGGTAGTAACACAAACTTGGTTGTTACAATATCCTTCCCCTAATAAATATTAGAAAAAAGAACACCGACACGTTGCCAGCTACTTCATACATGGCATGCGTTTGCTGTCTGCCCCTGCTTCTCTGGCTTTTGTAGTTGTATACCTAAACACCACACATAAATGCGAGGGTTTTGGGATGAGGAGTGAGCAACTGCATGTTATAAATTCTCATAGTTAAGATTTATCTTAATCTCAAAATTAAGATTTTTTTTTTATTCTAAACTTTAAAGTATCAACAAAAAGAATAATCATTAATCGATAGCAATAATGGAAATTTCTCCTGGCATGTCTGCTAGCAAGGGGAACTAGAAATTTTTCGGATGGGGAAGCTAAAACTAAAACATAAAAAAAAATACAAAAAAAATAGAGGAAGCTGAATTATAATATGTTAAGGGATGGCTCATTCAATTATTGGGTAGTTACGTGTCTTGTTGTGATTGATGTAGCTGTTGCACCAACAATAGTCGCGAGACTCACATGACGCAGATCCTTCAAGACCAAAAGTTTAAACTGTTGGATATTAATGATTTTATATATCTCAACATATTACCTCATATGAGAGTCTACTGAGCTTGAAGAGTGGACAATGTACATGCCCACCTACCTGTGCGAACAAAGAAATTTCACTTGAAAGAAAGTGAGGGGCGGCGAGGATCGAACTCTGTACACCGAGGCTCTGACACTATGTAAAGAACTAATTCAACCTAAAAGCTTAAGTTATTAGGTGAGGCTACATTAATGATTTTATATATCTCAACCTGTATAAATGCAAAAAGTAGGGGGAACTTTGATCTTTTTGTCACTGGCCAAAAAAATTATCAAAATGTCATACCAACAGTAAAGCCACACAATAATTCGCTACACAATATAGCGAATTATGCCACGTCAGACACAATCAGTAAGAATGACAAATGTCAAGCATGTTGTAATTTGCTACACTGTGTAGTAAATTATGTTCGCAAATTATTTTTTGACACGTGACATATTTTCGCAGGAAAAAGCTAACGTGTCATAATTCATTACCACTGATAGCGAAGTCATGAAATTATTAATCACGAAATTCGTTACCAGTGGTAGCGAATTATGACACGTGACAGCCTGATAAAAAATATTATTCACGTAACATTTAGATAATTTTTTTTGATAAAACTTGACTTTTAGATCTCTATTCCGGGAGGGAAACAGTGACCAAAATATTGTAACTTCGTAGACATGTCAATAGTTGTAACTCAATCGAAAGGAAATTAAGAAGGTTAAATAGTTCAGGATACCAATTCAAAACATGAGGGAAAAGTATTTATCTTTTAAATGATATAATTTATGCTATTTTATTTTTATAAAGAGATGAGATTTTTATTTATTTTTTTTGTCCAATCTCTCTTCTCTAATATTTATCTTTTTCTCTTATTTTAAATGATATAATTTTATATTCTTTAAAATGATAGGTATTTTTTTTTTGTTAATATTGAATAAAAACCGTCCCTTGCAGAATATTGATTATTGAACCTAGGCAGTAGAGATAGAAAATAGAAAATATAAAAATAATTCTTTTTTTTAAGATGGCATGAATTTCAATGATTGAATAATTGAAAATAGTAATGATAAATGTGTGGATCACCTCTTACCAAACTCTATATATATTTTTTAATTTACATTAATTTAGTGATGACTGGGACAGCGGTGTCCAGTCCCTATCGTTAGTTGTCTTTCTAATTCATAGACAAATGTTTGGTCCAATTGTTATATTTAAATAGGTATAACTTTTTTTTTTACTTTTGGAAAAAAAGTACAATGATGGAAAAAATAAATTTGGAAAAATTTGAAAAGAGTTAACTTTTTAAAAAATGGGAAAAAGTTATACCAAAGATTTTTACATGCTTCGTATTATTTCCTGACAAATTAGGGAAACGGTAGGTCAAAGTTCTCAAAAATAGGACTACGTGTCACGCACAAATTTTCATTTTGGATAAATTAGTTTTCACAAAATTTGTTGAATTCTAAGTGATGTGTTAAATCAAGTGAATATTTAACTAAATTTAACTAAAATTTGGCGAATCTTATATAATTAAAAAAATATTATACATTGTGGATTCGAACAAAATTATCTCCCATAAAATAATTGTAATTTATTAAAAAAATATTATACAATACACAATTTATTTTTATTTTTGCACGGGTAAAATTTGAAATGTTATCTTATTATGCAGAAACAATCATATTTTTGTGTGAATGATAATTTTTGTGCGAGTTTTATTAATATATAATTTATATAATATTTTTGAATGGACAAAAATTTGCAAAAATAATAATAATAATCAATCATGAATATTGAAACTTGAATAAAGTTTTAAAATTCTTACACTTCTATAGAAGAATTAAAATATAACTAAGATTTATACCAAATATATATATATATATATATATATATATATATATATATATATATATATATAACTAAGATGTTACCTTACCGTAGGTGGGTATGAAAATATTAAATATAAAACGGATACGCAACTAACTAAGTATCTCTACACGTATAGTACCGTACTCATACTGTAATCGTAATATTAATAGAGAAAAGTAAACTACAGCGTTATCTTCACATGAAAAGTTTTCATGTCAAATCGTTTTTGTCGTTACGAATATTGGCATCTCCAGATTCTTTGCTAATGTTGCTAATAAAGACGTGATAAAAATAATTTCCCAACGAAAGGACGCGTTGACGCAACGTGAAACAACGGTATCAAACACACATTAGTCTTATTTTTTTTTGTTGGTGAAAACACATTAGTCTTATTAAAATAGAGAAGAATTAGTTTACCAAAAAAAATAACAAATAAAGAAGAATTAAACAACCACCCAAATCATTGTATATTCGAGACTATTTTCGTAAAAGGAAAATGAAAAGATTATATAACCAGAACAATTAAAAGAAAACAAAAACGGAGCGAAAGTGTTATTTTCTGTGGCATGGTCCAAACAAAGAAGCAGCACAAGTGATGCAAATGCAAACAAACAAATTGTAGACCAAATATTTTAGTGTGACTCTGAGTCAGATTCATAAAGCATTATGGTTAATGAATTGGTGTTCCACATTGTCACCACCTTAAGCTAGAACCTCTTTAACCTTTATCGTATTCCGCTTCTATATCATTGTTTTATTTTTAATCACTATAAGTAATGACCCACTAACTATGGCCTATCTTGCGGCGTAATTTATTATTATAGGGTCCTCTTGAAATTGTTTTTGTAAGGTGCTATGGAAAGATAAAATTCAATTATTTCTAATTTTCTTATTTTAGTTCATATATTTAATATAAATTTGGCTCAGGATGACGAGAGAAGCAAATTTGCTAATTTTCTTAATGAATTTAATTTTAATGAACTGCATAAAAAGTTTTACATTAGTATTTATTATTATGTTGTTACATTATTTAATTTTTCTGACATTACATATAATTATTGACTTAAAGTTATTAAATAAAGTATCAATAAAAAATTAATCGAAAATAATTTTTTTTTACATTATTAATATATCAAAATTAAACCCATTCTTGATTTATTTTTTTGTAAGAGAACATCTTACACTTGAAGGCACAAATATTCTTGTCCTGCTTTACGCAAACATTAGATTATTGAGTAAGCTTCATATTCAGTTAAAGATAAGGGAGAATTACATGCCCATCGTATTCAAATAAAATTTGCAAACAAAATAAATGAATTCGCGTAGGTAAAAATAAATGTTAACCATGAAGACATTTTGAAATAACCTTTTGTTTTTATTTATGTCCTATGTGCTTGAATGATAGTGAATATCACATATAAAGTTAGTTTTATCTTTTATGTCACAGCATCAGCATATGCTAGTTCAATCATTCACCGCAGCCACAGCACCATGAACGCGGAAATATCTTTGATGGATAAGATATATTCAATTGAGTATTTTTGTTTCCATATTTAAAAAAAAAATTGAAAAAAAAATTCAACAAAGTGAAAATAATTCTACTTTAAAAAAAAGATGTGTCAATTAAACACATCTGATACACTAAAGACCAAAGTTTTGTTCCATGAACGCCACTTTGTGTGTGTTATTTATTTGTGTAATGTTACTTTTAATATAAATAACCTTATTTTATCGAATAAGTGTAACTTAGTTGTAGCCTATGTAGCACCGATACTGATACGGGACACGGGACACGATACGACACGACACTCCGACACGTTAGGACATGTTTTGATATTAAATAATATTTTTAATTTAAGTAGTAAATATTATATTTAATATTCAATAATTTAATAAGAAAATGAATCTGAACTTATAATATTCATAAATTTTGCAAAGAAACATAAGATATCTCAAATATTTATATTGAATTAAATAATAATCATAATCATAATCCAACGAATCTAATAGTTGAAACTAAAAACTCATCGCAACTTAACCTTTAAATCTTTTTTTGAATTTTTATAACGCTTGTTGGAGTGTCGGGAAGTGTCGGAGTGTCTGAGAGTGTCGGGAAGTGTCGGACACGACACGTCAGGATTTTTGAAGTGCCGGTGCTTCATAGGTTGTAGCACAGGCGGCTGAGTAGAGTATAGAGTAAATCTGAATTTAATTTCCATCAAATATATCTTTAAAAAGGAATGTCGAATTTTAACTTTAATTAAGATATGACTTGAGATTGGGGATACATCCGGGTTATACCAAAAAAAAAAAAGATATGACTTGAGATTAGTTTCGTAATTGTTAAAAAAATTAAAAAATTTGATCCCAAAGCCTACTAGCCTAGAAAAATAATTAGAAACATTATAAAAAAAGAGAAAAATATTTCTACGGTCAAGATTGTCTACGGCTATCCTTCACGACCGGTCGTATTTAGTGAAAAAATTGTAAATAATCTTATCTAAAATGAACGTAGAAATAATTTTTCAAAAAAAAAAAAAAAAGGCTTGCTTTATACTTTCTTAAGGAAAAAAAGGGAATTTATGGGACCCGGTGGTGAGTATGCAAAATAAAGAAATACAGCACTTTGTTTGGCACCTACTTAGAACAATGAACATGGATGGTATTGGTCATGTATGGTAGAGGTGGATTAGTATTACATTACTGACGCTATCTTTTTAAGAGAGAGAGAGAGGAGAAAAAAGTAGGGAGGTTGAGGCGTTAATAAAAGAAAGAGGTAAATACTTTATGTGGGAGTAACAGAAGAAGTGTGTGGAGGGAGAACAACAACACAAGAGAATGGTGGAGTCTGTGTTGTTGGGGAGACAGACATGATCTATCTATGTTCACAAGAGTTTTGCTTTCCCTTATGTTGGAGAAGCAGCAACAACCACCACCACCACTACGCTAGAGTAATCCTTTGATAATTTGTGAGTTCCTCTTCTCTCTCATGCGTTTTCTCCTTTTTTCTCACCACTTGCATTGAACTTGCAGCTTGCACCATAGGTTGCTTTGTTTTCTTCTCTTGCCTTGAATTTCGTGGGGTGCTTTTCTTTTTCTTTTTCTTTTGGTGGGGTTGATTCTGATGGTAAGGTTAAGTGGTTTCGTTTCTGGGGAAGGATAGTGTCAAGTGTATGCAGCTGACATGGCCTAAAAGTTCTGCCTTTAGTACGAAATTCACGGCAATCTTTGCTCTCTAAGTTCTGGGGTGGCTGTGTGGAAGTAAATTCGGTCACTTTGAGATCTGGGTGGGGCTGATTTGCAAGGACAACCGTAATGAGCAAATTGGATGTGTAATCCTTTTGTTGTAGAAAGCTTGTATGTCAGGAAGACTGAAAATTGATTCAAGTAGAGTGGGATTCTTCAATTTGGTTCGTGGTTTGGGATAAGAGACTCGAGATCTAGGGGAATATTACACTTTTAGGTTGCTAATGTTAGATACCAAATTAAGGGGTTAGTTAGATCTAACCAAACATGAAGTTACCTTGCATGACTGAGGCTATAGGATTAGGAATCCTACATGTGTACTTCATATCATAAGTATTTGGGTTTTATAATTATCACGTTACATGAGAATTATAATTCTCTTACGCCCTTCAATTTCCGTGCTGATATGGATCCCACACAAGATTTTTTCTAATATATGGGTCTCACCTACTTTTTATCTCTGTGACATACGAATTATCTTCTCATGTAACATGAGAATTATAAAACCCTAAGTATTTATGCATAAGGCACAGACATCTTGCAATTTTATTTATTTATTATTTTTTTATTTTGGGGGGAAGGTTTGATTGAAATGGAAGAGTTCCTTCTCTGGCTAAGTTGATGGACAGTTTTGAGTAGACTCATGGCATAATGAGAAGTAACTTATATTGAGATTGGACTTGAACTTGATGATATTTCATTTCTTTGTTCTTACACTCGTCATCCAACAGCTTAAGCTTTAGTATATCTTGTTCATTGTTAAAGGTGCTGAAAAAATGCATTTGAATAAGGTTTATCTTATTGATGGTTGTCCATTTCTTTCTTTGCAGTTTGGAGATGGGGTCTCTGGCTCTTGAAACCGAGGATGTTAGCTCAGATATATACCTTTCACTGGGGCTTAAAGAATTGGGTAAAAGAGGAGGAGTTCCACGGGTTTTATCACTTCTCTCTTCACTTCTTGAGAGATCAGTTCAGAGAAATGAAACGCTGTTGGAAGCAAAGCATATGAAAGATGTTGTTACAGTATTTCATGGTTTAAGAGCACCTACTCTCTGTGTTCGTAACTACATTGATCGTATCTTTAAGTACTCAGGTTGCAGCCCGTCCTGCTTTGTTGTGGCGCACATATATGTAGATCGATTTCTTGAGCACACGGAGATCAAATTGACTTCACTTAATGTGCACCGGCTTCTGATAACAAGCGTTATGCTGGCTGCAAAGTTTATGGATGATGCGTAAGTGCAAGTTTAAAATTGGACAAATGCACATAATATCTTAACTGTTATTCTTTGCTTTAGGTATGTATCTAGTGGTGAAATCATTTTTGATGCTTTGTCTAAAATTTATCTATTTTGTGGGTCATGTATGGTGATAACTCAATTAGTATGACTTGTCTAGGGGGTTGACAAGCTTTGCAATGTTAAAATATGCTGAATCAATGATCAGTTTGACAGAAAGGATGATTTAAAGGGAAAATATAGTTCCTCTTACTTTTTTCTGTTTTGATTAGCTTTCATTCTCCATATTTGTTTTATTCAGTTCAAGTTGCTGATGTATCTCTCTATTTGGTTTTGCAGATTCTTCAACAATGCTTACTATGCAAAAGTTGGAGGAGTAAGCACATCTGAACTAAATAGGTTGGAGATGAGCTTCCTATTTGGCATAGATTTTAGACTTCAGGTTAGTGTAGACACGTTTGGAAGATATTGTTGGCAATTGGAGATGGAAGCTGAAGAAGCACTCCAAATTGAAAGGCCAATGCAGGCTTGTCGAATTAAAGAAAGCTGGTCAAATAAAGATGATCCTACATGTGCTTCCACAATTGCAAGATGAAAATGTGGAAGCACCAGAATGTATCATTTGTGTTCCACAATTAACCGGGACAAAATGAAATTTGAAGTATTCCAAGAAAAAAATAAAAAAAGTTGCTATATACCCGCAATGATTCAACCATTTTTTTTAGGATACTGTTGTGGTTGGTTATGCTTCCTTTCCTCTTTAGTTTTTTCTGTTTTTTGTTTTCCTGGTTTGTAATTGCAAACTTGTAGCCGGATAGAGATTGTGTTGAAATTTTATTCCTTAAAATTCGCTTTGGTTTCCTCTAGTACCTTTGGTTGTTAAGGTCTTCCCTTACAAAGATGCTTGCTTTCTACACTCAGTCTGCCTTCTTGAGGAACTTTTTATTCCCCTCCCCCTCCTAACATTATGAAACATTGACACTTCAAAAATCCCGACTATGAGGTCGATCGAGTCCAAGTCAATAAGAACATTGACACATGGGGATATATAACGACGATGGGTAGAATATTAGAAAATAACAACAATAAATAATAAATTAACTACATCTCATATGCTTAAATCAAGAGGAGAAAGAGAAAATTGAAAGTAATGGATAGAAATAAATAAAGAGAAAATTGTTTATCCTTTTAAATAACACAATTTATATTTTTCACTCTCATAAAGAGATGGAACTTACACCTTTATTTTTTTGTCAACTCTCTCTCCTACGTTATTTATCTCTTTCTCTCTCTTAAAATGACACAACTTTACCTCTTTTGAAATGATACACATTTTTCCCATAAATAAAATAGACCTTGTTAGGTTAATTTTCATGTCATCTTATTTTAAACAATTTAAATAATGACAACAACTAATATAATTTCGATTCAATATCCTTCCATTCCATCCCTTTCTATTAATCCAAACATAACTTAAAAAGACCTGAGATTACAATAGGTTTATTACTCCTAGCTACATTTAAATCACTAACTAGCATATCAAAGACCGAAGCAGGCACCACCCTATAACAATTAAAGATATACAAATACCATATGCAAAATGCATAAAAATTCCCATGGCAAACTAGTAGTATACAGACAAGCGTTACATCAGACCATTTACATGGTAATAACGGGAAGTTTCCATTGTTTCAAATCCTTTGTTTCGTGTATTGCAAATCTCCAAAGGTTTTGACTTATCAGAACATTCACGACCTTTCTCTTCCACCATTTCATTCAAAATCACAATATCCATATTCATTCTTCGCCATGCAGGATTGATTTCTACAGTGTGGAGGTCTCCACTCTCCAGCATTCTTATGAAAACAAGCAAACATCTGACATCACCTATTCACCTTGGAGGCCTCTCGAGTGCAGTCCAACCAAATTTACCTTTTCTAAAATCCGCCAGCACACGGAACGCTGCTTGATGAACATCTCCATTAAATACTTGGACTGCAAGCTTATCTATGAATCTGCAATTTAGTAAATACATGTTTTCAAATTAAGCAGAAACTAATCAGAATACGAAGACGAATTAGCGCTGTCAATCAATCCAACAAAAGAAATTTAAAAAGAAAACTAAAATCAGTTGCATACGTTTTACCACATTGACCATCTACATCGATCCGGTATCGTTTACAAAGAGCATCTCTACCTGCATTGAACATGCACTGAGAATTATAACTTTTGAAGAGGGGGAAGGGGGATCAAACAATGTAATCTTGACCCTAACCTAGTTAGTTTATTAAATTATAAAATGCATATTGGGAAAACCTAAAGCATCATGCAAAAATGTCACTAACATTGATATCCTAAACAAGTTGCGCCATGACAAAGAAAACCACTCATTCTTTGAGATCTAGAAACTGTCATTTTTATAACCAAAATAGGATTCCACTTTGGCTGCATGTCATGATACATACCTACCGCAGGAAGCTTTGTAAGCATCCGCACAAGAATAGCAGCAACATCAGTCACATCATAGGACCTCTCTCCGATGTCATCACATATGGCGAGTTTTATAGCAGCTGACTGATCACTGATTCGCATTGGGAGTATTCCAGGAGAATCCAGCAGTTCAAGATCTTTCCCAAAACGAATCCACCTTTGGCATTAAGAAAGGAATATGATAAATTATATATTCAATATGTGTAATGAGAGATCCACTATGGATTCTTGTTTGAGCTCAGACTTTTAGTCAGAACAAATTAGTTGTAATATACTTCTGCAGGATATTGCTTTTGACACTGTTAGAAAAAAACCACTCCCCGTTAAACCCGACTAGCGAGTGTGGGGTGGAGGAAATTCTTGTACGCAGCCTTACCCTTGCATAATTGCAAAGAGGCTATTTTCTAGATTTGAACCCATAACCTTTCAGTTATGAAGGAACAGTTTTACCACTGCACCGGTTTTCCTCCGTTGAGAGCAAAGAAAACCCCAAAAGTTAATTTTTCAGCAATTGGGATTGAATCTACGTTCTGATGAAATTCAGGAGACATGTTGCATCCATTAGATTTAGAAGTCCGTTCAAGTTTTTGTCATTTTAGTTGTAAGAGGAGGTTTGTGATAACTTTATTGGTGGATTTAGAATCAATTACAGAAAAAGAACAAACTTAACAGTTAATGCCGTTATTCTCAGGTAACAACTTAAACAAAATACATATAAATACATGAACAAATGAAAAAATAGCTTCAATTTTTCAAATTCTTTCAATTTATTGATGTCAAAATGATTTGAGGAAATATAATAATAACTTACTTCAATTCTCTTGTGACTCCTGGCCTGGGAGCTGCTGGGCACATTCTGCGCTTTAAGAGACGGTTAATCAAAGATGATTTTCCAACATTAGGGTATCCAACTATTCCAGCTCGAACCTATTCAATAGTAACACACATTCTTTAAACAATAATAATAATATTTTGCTATCAATCGAAGGATAAGTTTTGCTGCATGCAGGTTCATGAATGTAAGATCTACTTCCAAAGTACACAATAATTTGCATTAATAATTAATAAAATAACATTTGGACTAGAGTTACGAACCAAAAGACAAAGCGACATGAATAATTTACTCAAGAAACAGATATTATCCACGAAACTCAGGTTTAATCACTAAAAAAAGGACTAAAAGTGAGTATGACTAATAGATAAGCTACAAATACACCTTTCTTGTCAAATAAGAAATGCAGGATGAATGCTAGGGGAAGATTGACAAAGCAATCAGCCAAATATTAATTTTGTTATTTCAGTTGCTTAACCATCATTTCACTGAGTTTGCAAGAAAATTACAAGAGAGAAAGAGAGTTGGGAAACCTAGTATGCATACAGTTCTTTCTTTCTCTAACGAAACATGTTTCCTTATTCTTTGAGATAAGAAATTAGTCCTTTTAAGTTACAAGATATGTTTCCTTATACCAGTATGCATATAGTTTATTCCTTTCTCTAATAAAAGATATGTTTCCTTATTCTATTGAGATAGAAAAGTAGTCCCTTTACCAGAAAATTAGTATAGGAAATGAACAAAAGAGAATCAAAACTGGCTTGTAATAGCTAGGAGCAACCCACCGGACGAGGAAGTAGTCCTTTGGCTCTGCGTTTAACATTTACATCAGCTGCTAATTCCTTCGCTAACCGACCTAGCTTCATTGAGCCCTGTACTTACAACATCAGGTTAAACATGCTTTACATGAACCTTCAAAACATAGAGAGTTGGGGAAAAAATAATCTTGTTTGGATACCATTCCAAGCTGCCCATTGGAGAAGACAACCTTTGTGCCATGGCTAGCAAAATAAGCAGCCCAAGCATTTCGGTCTGCAGTTGATATCATGTCTTCTCTATTTAAAACCAGAATTCTCTTTCTATTACCAAGCCATTGATCCATCTACAAAAGCAGAAGTAAAAGTGAGATGAAGAGTTAGGATGTATTGTCCTCGTACCTAAGTCCTAATTATTGTATTTGGATGTAGGGTCTCACTAATACTTTATGCTCTGTCAAAGAACCTTGGGATACACCACCCTAAAAGCTAGCTCAAAGGGTGGGAGTGCCCAAGGCCTTATAAACTCCACATTAGTTGCTCTTCAACCAATGTGGGATTATATATCTCAACACGCCCCCTCACGCAAGAGCCCTCTTGGTTTGAAGCGTGGATTATGCAACAGGCCCAATCTTTGGTTGACCTTTTTTGTGCTTCCACTTTAAAGTGGGGGGCGGTGAGGATCGAACCTCAAGCTCTGATACCATATCAAAGAACCTTGGGATACACCACCCCAAAAGCTAGCTCAAAGGGTGGGAGTGACCAAGGCCTTATAAACTCCACATTAATTGCTCTTCAACCAATGTGGGACTATATATCTCAACATGCTCCATTAAAAAGCATTATGTGACATTTATAAAAAAAAAAAATTAACATTGGCATAAAAATAATTATTATTCATAAAACAAAGAAGCCATGGAAAATGACTCTTAACAGTTTATGATAAAAACTACTTATCAAATAAAGAAGCCAAGAGAAACAATAGAGAACAGCAAGAAACAAGTACGGAATTCTTCAACCAAACCCAAGACGGGAAAAAGAAAACATCTTAGGCTTTAAATAATAGAAAGGGGAGCAGAAACAACCAATAAATTTTAACCAAATGCCAATTGGATTAAGACAACAAGGGGAACACAGGATAAAAGTAAAACACAAGATATTATTCATGTTAGCAATAATTCAATACTCAAATCAACATTAACATCAGCAAATTCTTTATCCCAAACTAGTTAGGGTCGGTGGCAGATGAAACCAGATGAAAAGTACAAAAGGATTGAGGAAAGACAATACTCAAATGAAATTAAATTATTTTTTAAAGAACCTTGCCTGTGGATGACTTGTGGACATAGGAATTCTTCCATCCCGCACCTCTATCACAACATCCATCAACTTGAGCTGCTCCTTCAGTTCTTTTTCTGCTTTTGCAATATGACCAGGAAACCACTGTCCAATACACAGGAAGAATCAGCAACCCAAGTTTTGCAATGATGCAACAACACAAGGCACATAAATAGAACAGCACATAAATACCTGCACAGGGCGTAATGGCTTTGTCCAGTGATGAAGATCATTGTCAAGATCAGTCCAATGATCAGTCTCTCCTTGGCAGCCATCAAATATGTTGCTGTTGGGATTAGCATGTCCATTTTCACTCCAACCGGTGCCTTTCACACCGACTATCTGCAACATTCTCATCACAAAAATCACTCAATGTCAATGACTAAACTCTGGGTGAGGGTATAATAAAGTCCATAACTTCCTCCTTTTTTAACAAAGGAAAAAAAGTTTATCCTTTCAAATGACACAACTTATATTCTTTCACTCTCTCACAAAGAGGTGGGACTAACATCTTTATATATTTTTTTTTGTCAATTCTCTCTCCTCCTTTATCTATCTCTTTCTCTCTCTTAAAATGATATATCTTTACATCTTTTGAAATGAGACAAACTTTTCCCTTTAACAAAAGCTGGAAACTTTAATCTCTAAAAACACCATAAGACAACAATTAACAAATCCATAACATGACAGTTATTGAAGTACAACAATCCTAGCACAGCTTCTATGAATTAAAATGAACATTTAGCACAAAAAAATGAAATTTTGAATGAAAAGGGTAGATGGGTAGGTGATTGAGGATTACCTGAATGGTGGGAGATAGGGATGAGAACGTTGGTGTGGCAGCGAGAGCAGATGGAGAGAATCTGCCACTGCTGGGAACAAAGTTTCCATGTATTGATGGAGAATTGGGAATCCATAAGCCAGATAACTGAACACTCATCGCAGTGAAGTTTCTTGTTTTTCTGCTAATTGGTTCACACAACACCGTCCACAATACTCACATTCTCTTTATGATAATTCTAAAGGAAAACGTATAATTTTTTTTTTTTTTCTTAGTCTATTATTCAATATTCAACAAATGGAAGATGACTGATTGACTGAATTTTTTATTTATTTTTATACCGATATTAATTATGTTTTTAAGCAAATTGATTCTTGTATTTTTACAAGCTTTAATAATTTTCAAATAAGAAAATTTTTAATATACTGAGAAATTTTATATTTTTTGTTATGCATAATACTTATTTCATTAGTTTGAAGAAGTGAAAAATACTACGAAGTGTATGGTAAAATACTTAGTTTATTACTTTCAATTTAATCAGATAAAAATAATAATATTAAATAATTTCACCTCTTACTCTATTTAAATATTTAAAAAGATCAAATGAAAAAATTGTCTTTAGGCTTTTGTTCATGTGCGAATTATTTTAAAATTTTGAATAGAGCTAAAAAAAAAAAAACTGCTTATTTTTTACTAAATGACTTTTAAAAAAAATAATAATCTAAAAACATCATAAAACTATCTACATAAAATACCGTTTTTATGGGGAGTAAGTTCAAACTGGCTGTGCTCAAAAAAATAATTTTCAAATAAAAATAATTATTGTTAATAAATTAATCAAATTAGTATTAAATTGAAAATTAACGTGACTTTTTTTGAATCAAATAATATTTAATTTTCATTGCCTATCATAATATTTTGCAGGAATTTAAAAAAAAATTGTAAAATAAATAAAAATTAGTTGTTATTAAATATTATTTTACTTAATAAATTCAATATTAATTTTTATTCAATAATAACATAACCATATTAATTTATTATAATTTACGTGAAGTGAATTAATAAAATTAAAAAAATGAGAAATATAATACAAATGCGGCATATTAAAAAAATTATTTCCAGACATATCAAAAGATTATTTTAAAAAGCGCGCCACGTTTGATAGTTTATAGTTATACCACAGTTTTTGAGTATTTCTTCCTACACTCATGTTCATTGATTGATTATTTTGTTACTGATTTATTATTTTTTTACCACTTTAACAAATAACAAATAGTAAGTTCAATCTTTGACATGCGCAATAAATCGTAACATTTTAAAAAAAAAAACTTGTAATCTCCTTTCTTTCTCATATTCAAATAATTTATTAATAGAAATTCTTGTACATTTTTTGCTCAAATTTAAAAAAGGCTAGATATGCATCTGACTGAAGTTTTTACAATTTGACTGCACCGTATACGCACATAGCTGTTTCTTGAGATTGTTTTGCAAGTAACATGGTAGCAACTTGGCATGCAAGAATCCCAAGAGCAATAAGATGGTATTATGTCCGTATTAAAAGTTCATGAAAAGATTACAAGCTAAATGGAATGTATCAATGATACCAAGCACGGATATTAAGGACCAAAACCAGCCTTAAGATGTCAACACTATATATATACTACTTCAAGAGAAATGGCATTCATAATATCAAAATTGCATTACTTATTCTAGAGTCTTAACTCAAAGCTACAAAGAAAAGACTCTTCACCACATAAACATATTAACCTGTATGATCTGTAGTTCTAATTCTAACTACAACATTTACAGCTTTGTACATTTTCACCTTTCCTCGTATCATTGTTAAAAATCTATGGATCCTCACGAGTCAGCTGGATGAGGCTTGGTAAGTAAAGTTGTGAAGAATTCGCGCATGCTTGGTACAATGCAACGAAGAAGGCGGCAATACCTGCAAATTGAGAAGATAGAGAACTTAAATATGATCGATGAAATATTGGCTTTCCTGGTTTGAAGGCTCCCACAGCACAATCCCTGGTCCCAGAAAAACATACTGAACTAAGAAAATACTACTCAGATCGTAAAGAATGTAACATACCATGGTTTGGCACTCAGTTCATCAAAGTGCGCCAACACAAAGAGTACGCATGCATGTTTTAATGATGTAGCATTGAATGCCTCTGACATATCGTACATCAGTGAAACATTTTTCACAGTAATATCCTGTAACAATAGTTTGATCAGTCTCATGGGATTAAATTGAATTATTTCATAAAATCTACAAAAAATAAAAGAAACCGGCAGCCGTGAAACTCATTTCTTGATCTACCTGAGAAATAGCATGTTCACAAAGACGCTTAAGATCGTCTAGAAGATACTGATCTGCAGCTCTGAGGAGATCCTGAGCAGTATCCAAATTGACAACTACTGTTCCACCGTATATAAATCTAGAAGTGCCAACAGAAAACCAGTTCATACATAGGGCCTATTATAAATACATAAAAATATTACAAAAAGGGATTGTATATCACCTCATCATCAACTCAAAGACATCCCATTTAATATTTGGAATCTCGATCTCTTTGGCTTCCCTTTCCTGCTTATACATTTGAAGACATTAATATTGTTATTTAGGCTTAAGTTCTACATATCCAAAAGTAAAATTCCAATTCTAAAGTAATTGAGGTCTGCAAAATTTCCACATTGTCTGGAGAACAAGATACGCAGTAAATGGACAAGCCATCACATTAAGTTTCTATACGAATATTTAGAAAAGATAGAGGTTATTACAGCTAATCTGTTACCTTTTATACTTAGAATAATTGTTGATAAAGAAAGGAGGTAAACTTTTGATTGGGAGAACATTTCACCAAGAATAAAAAGAGAAGAAAAGGACGTAAACAAAGTTGCAAGATTAATTAATGCTTACCCGGTAACCACCATCCAACATTGCGCGAAATATATCATAAGCCAGTAAACAAGCTCTATGAGCATAAAACATTTTACCTGAAGAAAGGAAAACACAGTAAATTAGAATATACATAAAACTCAATAGGCATACAAACAACAAATTAGTTGAAAATATCAGTAACACAATAATAAAGTAGCAGCTTATTCACCTTCAACCAAGAAGGTGACATCAGAAAGCTTAGGATTGTTTACATATTGCTCGTCCAAGCACACCTACAACAAATACAACCAACAATGAATATTTCTGTGAAAAAAAGTCTTATTTTGCATATTCATCTCCTTTAACATATTGACAGCAAAATATCAGCAATTTAATTTCAAAGACTACAAGTACTACAATAATTTGTATAACGCAATCACGATAACATAGACTAAATGCCACAATAAATAAGGCGATAAGGAGAGGAAAAATGACACACGAATGGCACAGATAGCAAAATACCTGGCGAGCTGGTGTTTGAATAGCAGCATCACCGAGAGAGACAGACGTGCCTCTGGTAGCCAACTTATGAAGCGCCACTGAACCATCACCCTTCTGCTTTAGGTTTGTAGAATCAAGAAGATCCAGCAGCAAGTCTAATCCTGAACAGTCAACGGTATATTGATTCAAAATGCCTTTTAAGCACTATGAGTGGGAAATGACGGAGATGTACAGATCAAAGTTTATTACCATCATTGTCAATGAAAATAGCTTTTCGATCATCAGGGAAACACAAATGAGCAAGAGAAAGAGCTATACGCCTTTGAACATCCTTTTCTGCAAAGTGCATTAGATGTAACAGGTGGTTCAGTACCTGCCAAAGAGGAATTGATATATGAATCATACCCAATAAACTAAATAATTTAAACACAAATATATTGATCGAATAGAATATAATTCTCATCTGTGACTAGACAAATAAATGATCCGCCACAGAAATTGATAATTTAAAAGAAAACTCACTCGCCCATGCATCTTCTCCCCTAATCTTTTTAAGATCTTTGCCACACACTCTTTAGTAGGCTGCAAGTCAAACAACAATCAAAACGAAACACGACTAATTAATTAGTGAGAAACGACTTATATTAGTATCCCTTAATAGACAATCAAGATATCATCAAGAAGAAATTCCAGTAAATTAAAAGCAAAACTATCACAGTTACTGCAAAGAATAGTAATTGAACATACCTGAGTTCTGAAATGTCCATCCTGTAGTTTTTGTAAACCTCCAGCCTTGATAATATATGTAACATTGTCCTATCATACAAAGCGGTTAAATCAGTGGTAGGATATCACTACGTAATGATTTTCAAATAAAGAACAAGGAAACTAACTTCACCTCATTATCAGCAAGACCATAGAGAGCAAAAGCTGCATTATGTTGGAGATGCACATTCGTTGAACCAAGAAGATTTAATAGCGGCTCTAGACCTCCACTATGAGCAATACCAGCTTGATTGTGTGAATCCTGAAATTCGAAGTATATTAGGAAAGAAAGGATATAAAAGAAAATGGTAAAAGCAAAAACCAACACGCATAATTACATAAATAAGAGGCACGATTTTAGCATTGCCATTTATATATAAACTGAGAAAAAGTACATCCAACAAGAGTTAGGTTTAAGAAAGAAATTCCCATGAACAGCCAAAAATATTAAAAAAAACAACCCTCTCGATCTATCCAAGGCATGGAATGGCAGAGACCTTTGGTGTCCCCTTCAGTCAAGAATTAAGGCCTCACAATGACTATTATGCTTTCTTTTATCTCGTGCCTTTCGCTCATAGTTTGTTATTATGTTGTCCTAAGCATAGGGGAACCACATCAATCCATCCCAAACTTGGTGGTTAAACTCTAATGCAGTGACAATACCATAGGCGGTACATTAAACATCAATCATATGTGGGGTTGTCTGTACTATGTTAGAAACACACGTATATCAAAAGAGTGCCTTTACACTTTTCAATTGTTGAATGAAGTGATAAACTGATAATGACAGGCAGTACCTACCCAAAAATTTCTCTATCGCATGATGTCTTATCAAATTTTTAAATTTAAATAAATTCTTGGACAATCCATGATCAAGCCGATCAGCCACTATTATGTTAATCAAAGCTTCCCTCTTAAGTTCATCAATTTTATATTTTTTATACAGGCATACAGGTAAATATTTGTTGCAACTTGTCTCACCTGCGCCAATCTCCCAAGCGCAAAAGCTGACATTTCCCTAAGCTGTTTATCGGGGGACTTAAGCATGTTAACTAATGGTGGAATAGCCCCTCTTTGGGCAATGTGAACCTGCATGAGCCAAAAAAGTATGCAAGTCAATGAGAGAATTCCATAAAAGAGAGACTTATCATGTTGCAAGTTTGCAACACACAAAGTAATCCACCTTGCAATCTGAATCTATTGAAGCAAATTGACCGAGTAAAAGAGCTGCTTCTCTTTGGCTCTCCGAACAGGAGGAACTATCATCAAAATAAAGAACTTGCAGAGATTACTTAGGAGAAAAAGGTATCAAATTAGATATGAAAGTATTAGCTTACTTTTGCCTCTGTAATGTTTGATAAGCATATCGTTCACCTAAAGATTTCTTACAGAAAAAACCAAGACCTAAGTGTAATGTTACCTAAGTAACGAAATGACAGGTTGTAAAGCCCCAGCTTGAAGAACGTCTTTCTTAAGATTTGGCGAAGAGTGAACCAAATTTCCAATCACGCCAACCTACAAAAAGCGCTAATTCAGTTAGTGCTAGTAGCTTAGAACTCTGTAAGCTGCAAGTTAATATATATATATATATATATATATATATACATATGCTGTAAATTGGTTTTAGTTTCTAACCGCTTCGTGGTGTATTGTCGGGTCTTCTGATTGAAGCATTAGAACAAGAGTTGGTAATGCATCGCATTCAACAATCTGCAATTGTTTTATTAAAGTAAAGAACTATAACAAAAGAATATGTTACACCAAGTTGCTGCAATGTCAACTTACCTGGTTTTTATTGTCAACATTTTTAAATGCA
Organism: Gastrolobium villosum; assembly: GCA_032173675.1. Taxonomy (NCBI): domain Eukaryota; kingdom Viridiplantae; phylum Streptophyta; class Magnoliopsida; order Fabales; family Fabaceae; genus Gastrolobium; species Gastrolobium villosum. Next base: position 296,922 of record JAVKPL010009470.1, read on the forward strand.
AGAGTTCGCAAGGCCCTAGCAGCTGCCATCTGCACCTTTGTATCATTGACTTCTAGCAATTCAACAAGAGGAGGAATACCACCTTCCGTCCTGAACATACCATATTTATATAAGAGGAAGAAATAATATATTTTGAGAATATATGTCTATACAGTACTAAAAATTAAATAAAAAAAACCTGACAAGGGTCTTAATGCTATCATTTTCATGTGCAAGGTTGGTAACTGTATCAGCTACTCTCCAAAGAAGATCAGCAAGCGCTGGAGAGAAGTTATTGGTCTCGTGACTCCTTAATAAATCTATAAGATAGGGCAAGGCTCCAGCATCTACAATAAGTTTTTGATGCTCTGGCTGTTTGAGAAAACATATCAGCATATACAACATCAAAGTAAAGATACTTCCAGATTTACAAAAATCTGAAATCAGAAAATGATGAATGATGACAGCTGCTCCTTGATCATGTGCTAAATAAACAACTGAGAGAAACCTAAAATATTCTACTCTCAGTGTGAACAACGGGCTAGATAAATGAGCAAATTATTCATTGAATATTCAATAGTCAGCAGTTGAAAACTAAGCTTTCATATTTATCAACAAATACATTCTAATAAAATATTGTCGCTAAAAAGGTAAATCCTAGTTTAAACATTGATAACCAAGAATAACCTATACTGTCACTCACTTTCTAGAAAGAAAGAAAAAAAACGTCATTTCCTTCAGCACAGACACTGCGAAAACAAAAATAAAGGATCTACGCTAGAACACCTAAGTTTTGTGAATAACAAATCTTCTGTCACGTATTTCAATGACAAAATAAGAGTATGTTCTATTGAAACAATCAATCCAATACGCACCAATGAAAGATGGTTCCACATTCTTTCTGAGATGACATACATCAATAAGCGTGACAATACATTGTATGCCTAAATCTCATTGGTCACGTAACTAAAAATCCTCATACATATGCATTCTATTATCCAAATACGGTTCATTTTATAGAATACAGATTAAGATATATTTCAAAATCCCAGCTTCAATGGAGCTACTAAAGCCAAAGATTCAAAGTTTCATTCCTTTTCTATAAAAATCTGCCCAAATCATTGAGAACATCAAATCAAATATTCGAAATAAAAACTTGACAGATAGACAATACTTTCAGAAAATATAACCAAATATTATAGAAGTAGTAGTTTCCATAACATTAGACGGTCACAATTTCACATAATTGAGATACTTAGAAAGAAGAAGAAAAAAAAGGAGCAGTAAAATTTAATTACCTGAATAGCAAGTAAGGTAAGGACGAAGGAACATCCTCTCTCCACAGCAAACTGGTAAGGTTTGGTTGCATCAGTGTCAACTCTTACTGCCTTTGAGACCTGAAGAAGAGTCACCAGAACAGGGACAGCACCACAGTCCACAATAGTATCCACAAGGTCCTCTGCAAGAAAGAGGGTTCAGACAAAAGGAAAATGGAAATTGATAGAAGAAGAAAAATGACAAAATCTAAATACAGTGGTAAGGTGAAGCAATATTAATAAAGATTAATAAATAATAGGTATAATTGAATTTGAAACGAAATGGAAAAATTCCAAAACACACACAAAGCGGTACCGTTTTTGGCCAGTTCTGAGAGGGTATTGAGCGCAATCTTTGCCGTAGTGAGATCTGAGTGGGAAGGTGAGAAAGAGACGTTGAGGAGTTCCAACTGTTTAAAGATCTCATCGGAGAAATCTTGGTGAGGTTTTTGAGAACCCTTGCGATCTCCATGGTCCTCGTTCAAGTTTTGTTCAAGCTTCCGTTTCAAGCTTTGCCGAGCAGGGGAGCGACGGCGATCCATGAAGTTTGGAGGAGGTGGTTGAAGAAATCTGCTACAAGTTTCTTGAAGGTTTCGAGGGAAATGAAACTCTGCACACTTTTTTTCTGCCACTTCTTTCTTCCACGGCTCCTTTTAAATCGAGGTTTATTACACCCAAAATTTTAGTTTTGGCGCCAAACACGACAAATTTTGGTGCCAACAAATTATTTTGAAATTTTTTTCGTTTACCATAATTGTTTTCAAACTGTGTAACAAATAAAAGGGATTAGTTTATTTTCACCCCGTATGTAGTTAGTTTTATGATTTTTTACTTTACCTTCTCTGCTTCAAATTTGTTATTTAGACTCATTGTAACTACAAAAATATATTATTTAACTTCTTGTAATTACAAAAATTTATCACTTAAACCCCCTTATAATTGTATTTTATTTTTGGTAGGCTCCTTTTATGATTTTATAATGAATTAATTCATTAGATGATATGAATTTAAATCGTGTAGTCTTATATTTGTATCGTAAAAAAAAAAAATAAGTCAAATATTACTTTATTTTATGTATTTTATTTGATATTGTTATAATATTTAAAAATAATAATCTATTTAACTAATATGTCTTATAATTTATCTTGAATAATATTCTTAATTTTAAATATACTATTTTACATAACTAAACAAATTTAAAATGCTTTTTAAAATTTCAAAAAAAATAACTTTAAAAAAAATTAATCATTAATAATTATTTTTTTTTAAGTTTATTTGACAATATTATAATTATATATAATAAAAGTTAGAAAAAAATAAAGAATTTTATATTTATAAGACCACCAGGGTCTAAGTGATATATTTTACTTACCATGATGGGTGTAATTGAATATTTGAAATCACAAGGAGTTAACTGATACACCATTAAATCACAAGGGATGAAAATAAACAAATTTATAAACAAAATTAATTCAAACCATTTGCACGGGAAAAGCATCATTTCAAAGCTTTTGGATAAAAGAAAGGTCTGGTTAAAGTTGATTGGATAAGTTTTTCCAAACTAATGCAGTCAAATATGTCACCTATGCTGACGGGACTCGTGCCACGTCAGCGCCACGTAGGCAGTCCAATTACCGTAAAGTTTTGGAAGGCCATAACTTGTGACTCGGGTATCCAAATCAGATGATTTTTTATTATTTCACATAATTTTTCGAGATCTATGCAATGACACCTCATTTGATATATTTCATCTCCCACAAACATAGTTTGAAGATCTTCTGGATAAACGCTCTTTGATTGTGGTACCAATTGTTATAAATCCAAACTATGTTTGTGGGAGATAATATATGTCAAATGGGGTGTCATTGCGTAGATCTCGAAAAGTTATGTGAAATCAAAAAAAAATCATCTGATTTGGATACCCGAGTCACAAGTTATGGTCTTCCGAAGTTTTACCATAATTGGACTGCTTACGTGACGCTGACGTGGCACGAGTCCTGTCAATATAATTGACGGGACTAGTCCTGTCAGCATAGGTGACATGTTTGACTGCATTACTTTGGAAAAGCTTATCCAATCAACTTTAACCGGGTAATTCTTTTGCCCAAAATTTTTAAAACGGTGCTTTAACCCCATTTGCACATTATAAAAGTTTAAATGAATTCAGTAAATGATTCAAATAATATTATTAAAATTATGATATTTCTATTTCTCAATGTTAATTTTTTATTGTTATAATCTATGTAGCACCGATACCGACACGTGACACGATACGACACGACACTCCGATAAGTTAATTCTAAGAAATGTTATATTTCGACACGTTTTGATATTAAATAATATTTTAAATTTATGTATTATATATTATACTTAAGATTTAATAATTTAACAAAAAAGAATCTAAATTTATAATATTCATAAATTTTGCAACGAAATATAAGATATCCCAAATATTTATATTAAACTCAATAAAATGGTAATCGTAATCCAACAAATCTAATAGTTGGAACTAAAAACTCAACACAACGCAACATTTTAACTTTTTTTGAATTTCTATAATCCGTGTTGGCGAGTGTCGGAGTGTCGGAAAGTGTCGGACACGACACGTCAGGGTTTTTGAAGCGTCGGTGCTTCGTACGTAGGTTATAACGGTACGACTATTTTGTTATTTTTTTGAAAAAGAAAGTGCTGTATATTTTATTTCAAATTGTAGATTTATATCAAAATGCCACCATTAGGAGGAGAAGACTATCAATGAGGTGAAGCCGTCTTAGACTTCATTTTCTTACGGGTGATCCCTACGATATTAAATTGTGATTTATATGTTATCTTGTTTTTTTTATTTTATTTTTTGATTTGTAAATGATATTTACATTACTTTGTGAATTCTAAATTCTTTTTACATAGCTACTTTACTATTTTTAATAGTAAGTTGCTATGAGTAGTAGTTCATCTAGTAACTTTATTTGGATGATCCTTCCTTGGATAGGTAGTCTTTAGTTTATTTTAGAGCTTTGAGCATTTTGTAGCTGTATGAAATTTGTTAGTAATATCTTTTGGATTCTAATATATTTTTAATGTTCGGATTATATATTCTGTTGTTGGCTGATTTTGTAGCTATATGAAATTTGTTAGTAATGTCATTTGTATTCTAAATTTCTAATATGTTTCTAATGTCTGGATTATATATTTTGTTGTTGATGTGTGGTGTTGTATATAATGATTTATATTGTACACTATTATGTAAAAATACCCATAATAAGTAAATTTGGAATATTAGAGTTTAACGAATCATAATATAATATATTTGTTTTCCCATGCACATATTGAACATTAATTATATAACTAGGTTTTTTTAAAAAAATAATTATGATAAAATATGTCATCCTAATCATTATCCACTTACATATTTGAGGAACTAATCCATACACTTCCAATGACTTCATTGAGCAAATGAGATAGGTTTTGGTCAAATATGAGCACCAACAATTATTTTTACAATGCCTTGGAAATTGCTTAAGGATAACTTACCAAACAGGTGATAAGGATATTAGAAACAAACCCTAGGTTTATGCTAACAGCTCAAAATACATCAATTAAAAACAAACATATGCAAAGATATAAATATTCTCATATGACTGGATAACGGTTTACCTCAGAGAATCTAAAAAACCTAATTTTAAGAAGTAGGTTTTTCAATTGGGCAGTAGTATAAAATTTCATAAGAGCTTCAAAATGATGTTTCAGATTTGATGGAAGAGAAAGCAAATGAAAAATCAAAAAAATAGAGAAGAAGAGATATAAAGGGGGCGGAGGGTTGTTTTTCTTTTGAAGAAAGTAATGGATTAGTATTATGGATTTAAAAATAAGAAAATTACTATTATACCCCTTTTAATTTGGCACATTACATTTCCAAATATTACTTTTTTTTAGAATCATATAGTTACTATTATGCCCTTTTTATTTTTTTTTATTTTTTTTGCTATCACGCGATTCTCCCATGTAAATTCTGAAATTTATATTATTTGGCCTCTTTTTTTGTGAAAGTAATTTAAAATTTTGAAAACAGATTTAATTCGAGGAAACATTAATTAGAACCATTCTATAAGAGAAACAAAATGGTATGCTCATTTTAGAATTAATTTTTTTTAAAAAATGCCAAGAAAATGAATTTATGTTCAGATAGAACTATTTTAAATAATTATATTATTATAGTGGTGTACGGGATTTAAAATCTGCAAATAATTTTTTGAAAGAATTATCTTATGACTTTATTGGCTGTTATAATTCTTTGAAATAATTTTTGAGAAGTAATCAATAGCAACAATAAACCATTCTGACCCCCGCCCCCAACTTTGCTTCTTGCGGAGTGAAGGAGAATTTTCAATATTAAAAAATTTAGTGTGAAATATCTATTTAAGGATGCGATATCTTAAGGTGTTCAGTGAATCAGTAGGGTGCATTCATCAAACTTTCTTCGGGTTTAAAAATCCTTATTTCACTATGATGCTTTGTTTTAATCCTAAAATCAACTTGATATTTATTGTAATCTTCCAATTTAATATACTTCTCATATCTCGCTCTTAAGTCTTCTACGAATTATCGCTTTTATTTTGTTAGAGAGGTGGAGAAAGGTCAATCTTGTAAGTCATCGTTGATTCAATGTAAGGAAACGTGTGGATACAATTTTCTTACAAGAAAAAAGTTTATTTGTGACCAAATTTTATGAAATTTTATCACAAATTCTTGTGTTACAAGTTTATTTGTAACGAAATTTAGTTATTTGTGTTAAAAATTGTCATTTGTGACAAAAAATTTCGTCACAAATAAATTTTTTTCTTGTAATTACTAACAAAGCTTCACCAAATAAACGATTCATGTAATCCCACGAAGATTTACGGGATCCTGTGTAACTGTTTTTAAAGCACAAGTGGATGTTGTGCTTTACTTGTTCCAAATCTTACAAAGAATTGATTAGATAAATCTTTTAGAGATAGAGGAGTATACCACCTCAAGGCTAATTCTTTTAAAATAATTGGAAATAACCTCCAACTAATAGCACTTGGGATCTCTTGCGCCATCATATTTATTTGAAACTGCTCATCTCTCTTGTCACCATGTTCTTCAGTGATTTTTTTTATATCTTTAGGCTTATGGATATCCATTATATTCGAGATGAAATGATGAGCACTTTTTGAAATGGTTTTTTTAGAAGTATCTAGGGGATGTGAAATTTGTTCTCCTATATGAAAAGATAAATAACTATGGGACGTACACATAGGCCTGTTTGATTGTGTTTTGATTTTTTTTTGTTCTTAAAACTATTTTTTATAATAATTATGGAAACAATTGTTTTCTGTGTGTTTTTTGTTTTGAAAGTTAAAAACAAAAATAACTCATACATGTTCTCTAAATTTGATTCTAAAAACAAAAAATTAGTTACAATTTTTAAAACTTTTTTTACAAATCAGGGCTTAACAAACGAGTTTTTTTGTTCTGAAAACTAAAAAACTGTTTTTAAAAACAGTAATCAAACAGAGTCAAAATATTTCCATTTTCTGGCTTTTTCTTTTTTGTAGCAAGTTGTCTTCTTTATTGGGCTTGTTCTTCATTGTGAAGAGGATGTTGGATATTTTCATTAGAATGTTCATTTAGATGTGATTAGCATCCTTCAACTGCTTCTTGTTAGAGTTTTTTGAACTAAAGCAATTCACGTTCTTGGTTTTCAAGTTTGAGCTTTTGTTGTTTAAGGGTATCAAGAACTTGAAGATAAGTTGCCATAATCTGTAATTGTTGGAATAAAGTTTGGTCATTATGCAAAAGTAAGGTTGGGGTTAGGGGTGTTAACGGGCCGACTGAGCCGAGTTTTGATCTTAACGGGTCAAGCCTGTATTTAAACGTGTTCGACTAGCCTTAGCCTGTTACCTGTCACGAATATAATATTGGCCTGTGGCCTGGTTTATTTACAAAAAATAAAAGTCTATGTGAAGCCTGTGTTAGCCTGTTAGCATGTTAAAGAATAAAAATAAAAAAACAGAATTCCACAAAAAAATAATTTCCAGATAGAAACCTTACTTCTAATTTGCAGCAATAATTTACAAAGTCTACAATAAATAAATAAAAATTAAAGTGAGAGAAGGTAGATAACAAGTTATATTATCTTAGCCCATTATAAAAAAAAAGTGCCAACAAAAATAAAAAATAAAAAAAATAAATTGACACAAACAAGCAGTGCACAATGGAACGAATGAGTTTTTGTGGGTTTGTTTGTGTGAAGGAGGATGAAGGATAATATAGAACAGCACTAGTAATTCCATAAATATACATAAATTCAATATATCCAAATAGCATAATATAGAACAAAATCATTTAAAAAGTCTGTTAAACCAATAAAATGGGGTGAAATAAATTGATGAGAGAGAGAGTTATTACAAGTAGTATAAAAAATATAAATAAATATTTATATACTAGGCTAGCCTAGGAGGCTCTAAGGCCGAGCTTCTGAATTAGAGCCTGAGACATTTTTATTAAACGAGCTTTTATACAAGTCAAAGCCTGGTTCCAACACGAGCTTTTATTAAACGAGCTCAGACCTTTACGAGCTGAGCCAAATGCCCCTGAAAGGCCCCTGACTCGTTTACCACCCCTACTTGGGGTAATGGATGTTCTTAGGGCGTTTTCAAGGCGGTTTCAGGATCAATATGAGATTTGGACATCTTGCTTTTGGTATTAACTATGCTTTTACTTTTTGAATGGGAATAAAAGTTTATGGTTTTCTTTTCACCAAAAAAATAAAAGTTTATGGTTTCCCACAAATTGATTGAAGGATGCTCGCTACAAGACTTGCTGATCCACCACACGGAATAGAGTAAGTGTGATGATGGAATTGATGTTGGAGAAGTCTGCTTGCTTATAATATGTAGGGTGGGGGGTATTTCAAAACATTATGATTCTTACATCAGTATTTGAGTGATGAGCTCATGAAATTGAAATAAGTAGGGGTGGTAAACGAGTCTATATTTTATAGGAACAACATGATATGGTTGTCACGTTGCTATGTCATCTTAATATGCCGGTATTCATTCTTTTTGCTAGATTGTGGTGGCTTTGCGAGCCTATTCCATGTGCGGAATGCCTTTTGTGAGTTATGATAGGTGAACTTAACTGGAATCTCATGCATGTTCCTTAGCCATTAGCTATTAAGGAGGTCCATGAATCCTGAGCCGCTGTGAGTACACTTGTGCTTTCCTATGATTGCGTGTACACGTATCATACACATTTCTTTATTGACTATGTCTTTATCTTGAGACCTTTTGGGCCATTATTGGATTAGACTCTTCATGTTGTTTAGTATGAGTCCTAATTATTAAGAATTTACTAAGAATTGATATCATACTACCATTCTCATACATACAAAAAATCAATCCCAAAGATGTAAAATGATTAATTTGGAAAAGTAATACACATTTTTTTTCAAGTTCATGTTTTTTAATATACAAATGAATTTTTTTGGCAAGATTGAAGAATTTTTCTTTACCGTTTTTTAAAAAATAAATATATTATACTAATTGAATAAGACGGGTAATTTGGTATGTGATTCATCATCGAAAATTGCTGGATGCGCCTATGCTAATAGAATCTGACTTATTTTGAAGAAAAGTTCACATCTATTTTGTGTGATTAAGTATAAGGGAAAGTTATACTTACCACCACTTAAGTTTACCGCCCTTACAATCAATTTAGTTTCCATTATATTGATTTAGATCCAACAATTATCAATTTTTATTAATTTTTGTTCTCTCTTCGTCTCCCACATTCTTTTCATCGACTCTTTGCATATGCAAATTAATCCTAATTATTTTCTCGTCTTGTCATTTGCCACTTTCTCCGTACGAAGTATCCTAGATCTAAGAATTGATGGTAGCCATTGCCCATCCTCGTAAAACACATCATCTTCCTTATTTTTCCAGGTGCTAATGACTCATAAACCTTTCACCTCTGCAACTTTCTTGTCATCCCTCATATGAAATTGTTAATTTCCATTTTTAATCAATTTTGACCAGACTTATAAAAATTATCTGGTCAAATGCTAAATGCTTTTATAATTTTCAGAATTGAAACAATATATCTTGTTTTGGTGCTGCTTAAGGATTTAATACACGTAACACAAATTCCAAAAGAATTTGATTGAATTCCTATTTACTTTGGATCTATTTTGAATCTTTCTCTTTAGGCATTTGAATAAATGGCTTGCATGAAAAGGTTTTGAAGCTGAAAGATTGCAGCGTTGTCTAAATCTAATCTTATTATCATGTAACTTTTTTTTTTTGTATATATAAAACAAAAACCCTTCAAAACTGATGTCACATAATAGTGGAAGACGAAGAGTGTAAGAGGGAAAAATTAAAAATAATTGGAAACTGTTTGATCTAAAACCAATCTAATAGTAACTAAATTGATCGTAAGAATGATAGCAATATAAGTATTCCCGTACGTATATATTATTTGATAATTTAATAAAAGGCTATGCAATAGTCAATAGACCTGTCAAATAAAAATAAAATTATATCCCAGGCCCAACTAAATAGTAATCTCATGACCCAAAGAAAAATAAAGAACCACTAAGTCCATGAATGGTGTCACACGGGCCTTTGAAGCAAATATCGAACCATGCATTTAATAAGGTAGTTTGGAAGGATCTTTATGAAGTTTGAGGGCTTATTTTGGTTTTTCTTTTACATTTAGGGATTTGATTTTCTTATGTTGTATGAGAATTCAATTCTCATATTGTGACTCAACTAATGGTGAGTCCCACATTTATTAAAAAAAAAAAAAGTTTTGCACGCAAATCGAAGGATCACAACATGAGAATTGAATTCTCATGTGACATGAGAAAATGTTTTCCCCTACATTTATTCCGGATAATTCATCCGTATAAACAAGAGTTCACACCAATTATTTTGAACCATTTATACAACTCGCAAGTGCCAAATCGAAATTGAAACTTTATTTGTTTTTGGGTTTTCATTTCCTCCTTTAATGTAACATAACAAATTTTATTACACACATACTATTTTGTGGGGCCCACACATTTTAAAACAAAAAGAAAAAAATGGCACGCAAAACGAATCTCTATAACATTACACAATCACTTTTCCTACAACATAATAAACATAAAACCCTTTCTTTTTACATTAAAAGTTTATATATGCTGAATGACATGATTTATATACAAAGTGAAAACTCGTGAACATATCCATGATATGCAATGGACGATCGGTTAAGTGTGAATTAAGGAATTTATGTCAATTCAAGTTTGAGATAAAAAAATAAAATAAAATATGACAATGGATGGTAAGATGCATTTTTATTTTTATTTTGGTGTGGAGTAAGATGCGTTCTTTATCATATCGCCATCGGTGTTTTTCTTTTTATGACACATTCTTATGAAATTAATTTTATCATGCATACTATCCTTTAAAAAATACATATATAGAAAACTATCAAATAATTAAAGTCCAGTAGCAGCAGAAGACACGTTAGCTACAATGGAGGAAAGTATGTACTAAGTGTGTTCAATTTGTATTTAAAGTGATTTTAAAAAAAAAATTAAAAAATAATGAGAAAAATTAAAAAAAAGTTTATCTACAATTAAATCAAACTAAACTCTTTTTATATTTATAAAAAAGAAAGAGCCTTGTATTACATGTGAAAAAATGCGGAGATTTATAGAATCAGAGTTCAAAAACGAAAATGAAGGTGAGGTGGTGTTAGGACTTTGATAGGTAAATCAAAATGGTCTCTCCTATCGGTGTCAAGGGCGACCCTGATCGGGCTTTGATCTTAAAAGATTAAGTTTGTATTTTAATATGTTAGTCTGGCCTAACTTATTACTTGTTATAAATATAATTATTGGTATGTGGTGTGACTTATTTATAAAAAAGAAGTCTGGTTAAACTTGTTAAAAAAAATAACACAACAAAAAATTATCTAAACAAAATATATATACGATCAACAACGCTATTAATTCTACAAATATTCATAAATTCAATGTATATTCAAACATCATAATATAAAATAAAATCATTCAAAAAGTTTGTTTCATCAATAAAAATGGGTGAAATTAATGAGTTGAAGAGAGAGAGGACTATTATGAGTAGTATAAAAAATATAAAATAAAAAAAAAAGTTAATATACTAGGTTAGTCTAAGAGGTTCTAAGGCCGGACTTTTTAATTGGAGGTTAAGGCTTTTTTATTAAATGAACTTTTATACAAGTTCAAGTATGGTTCAAATAATTAATCTTAAACACGTAAGCTCAAGCCTTCATGAGTCGGGCAAAAGACCCTGGTTCGTTTAGCACCCCTACTCCTGGGGGTGTAAACATGCTAGGCTAGGTTAGATGTTGGCTTAAATAGGCCAAGCCTTTATAAGAAACCTTAGGCCTGCCCTGATCTATTAGCCTGTGTAGACTCAAATTAAAAGTTTGATCTAACCTATGTTTTAAAAAAATAAAAGTCTTGGCCTGAGTCTATTAACTTGTTTAAGCGTGTTAAAGATTCAATAATTAAAAAAAACTAAAATAGTATTATTTTATTATTAAAATAAAAATTTTATTTATCTTATTTAAAATAAATAATATGATATAAACCAACTTGTAGACTTATTGACCCGATATTTACAAATAAACTCTATGATTTGCTTTCTAAATAATTTTTTTTGGAAGTCTAGATATGTTATATTTAAATATTTATAATAAGATTTTATAAGAGTTATGTTGTAGGAAAAGTGATTGTGTAATATTATAGAGATTCATTTTGCGTGCCTTAATTTTTATTTATTTTTTTGTTTTAAAAAATGTGGGGCCCACAAAATGTTGTGTGTAGGAAACTTTGTTATGTCATTTTAAAAGACAAAATGAAAACCCTTTATAATAAGTCAAATCTTACATTATAAGCTAAGTTATAGATCTTTATAAACCGATGTAATCCATTTTCACCCCTAATCACCCAATTAAAAAACACAAAAATAATAACAACAACAAATAGCACAATACAGTATAGTAGTATACAACTGTAAATAGCAGTAGCCAAGCTGTCAAGGTAGTAGTTGTCACTTGTCGGCGAGGGTGAAGAGGCTGCTATTGGGCTCCCGAAGGACATGGTTTATCCTTGCACACAACATTAGAAGCCATTTTTCATTGCTTCACACATCTCAATTTGTCCGTTTCTTCCGTGCACCTACATAGAAACAAAAGGTACTAAAATTTCCATCTTATTATAAGTTAAATTACGCATTTGTCATAGCGGGCCCTATAATATATTTTGGGAAATAATAATCTCATGTTACATGAGATAATTATCTGATGCAACAGAGACAAAGTAGTGAGAGTTAAATTTTTTTTTTTTTGAAAAAGTAATGGATCCTACTATCTTGTCTCTATTGCATGAAATAATTATTTCATGCAACATAAGATTAATAATGCCATATATTTTATGGGTTTATCATCTATCATTTAACATGACCAGAAAAACTTTCCTACACTCACAATATTTTATGGGGCCCGCAGCAAAAAAAAATAAAAAAATTCCGGCACGCAAAACGAATCTCTATAACATAACACAATCACTTTTCCTACGACATAACTCTTATAAAACCCATATTTTATATCCCAACATTTATTATAACAATCCAATCTAAACCAAGGACAGAGATGAGGTAGGGGACCTGTCTCCTCAGTCATGACCATGACAAGTGCCATATCATATTCATATCAACCAGTTTATATAGTTATTTATATTCATATCAACCATGTTTCGGATTATTGAAGTTACGTGGTAGTACTAGCTAGCAGCCTAGCAGGCCGATCCGGTGTACACAATACACATAGTATTAATAAAAAAATATAAAATATTTAATAAAAATATTAAGTCCTCCTTAATTAATATATATACTTTTATGACACTTCTTGTCAAGACCAAATTAAATTTGATGGCGAAAATGTTACTCCTCTAGCCCAGGGTTTGACCGAGAGAGCCACTTATGACTAACATTGTTTTCTAATTGATCAGATCAAACCCCTTATCGGTGTTAATGGCTGATCAATTACTATTATTTATTGCATAGTATATACAAGAACTAACTTCCTCTTCACCCCAACATGCTAAAGAAAAAGTTCTAATTAATCTCCTATATAAAAAAATAAAATATAGTTTTTTTGTTTAAATTTGTGTTGTCACTTGGAGATGGAACTTCGTTTGGGAATCTCCCGTGATAATATGACACTGCCAAACGAGACGACAAATACCAATTAGCATATATATGCAACTTTGATAGAAAGGAACAAAACCTCGACTCTTTCTCATCTAGCTACATATGTTCGTGGATTTTACTATGTTTCAGAGTCAGAGATAGCACATAAAGGGTAAATTGTTCTCACTCTCACGTAAGATGTATCCATCGCAATCTTTTGGCCACTGGATCTGTACATCCACAACCCTAGCAAATAAAAATCTTCATTTAGAATTTTAGCACGTATCCTATATACACATTCTATTTTTTAATATTATCATTATGAAGAATTTCAAGTTTTACAATGATATTTGAGATGTGGACACTTTATCTTGCAGTAAAAGTAGACATTGGACCGTATAAGAGACCAATCCATCATTTCATAACATTTCTTATAGTTTTTTTATTCCGTAACTTTTTTTTTTTTAGTTTTTAAACAGAGGAGTACGGTGCTTATAAATTTTGGCTAAATAAAAAACAAAGCCAGCTAAACAAATATTAGTTTTTATTGTTTGAAAATTATATGAATTATTTTAAACAGCTTTTAATTATAAGGGTGACATTAAATTTGGAGTGAAACGACGGGGATTAATTAAATAATTTAAAATAATCTAACAATTTTGAAAACGAAAAACATTAAAATCAAAGTTAAATCTAATTTAGTTCCTATGCTTTAAAATTATTTAATTTTTTCATAATTTTTAAACAATCTAAAATGGTTCTATAATTCTTAAGTATTTAATTTTTATACACTATAAAAATTCATATTACCACCCAACTATATTTAAACAAAGCATTCTAAAAAATTAACTATAATATTAATAAGCAAATGAAAAGTCAAACTATTTTAATGACATAACAATATGTAACGATAGTGTAAAAATTTTTATCTAATAAACATTAAAATCTTAAGTCATTAGGATTACCTAGTAGTGAAAGAATTGGGTAATTTGTATTAGGTTATGTGTTTAATTTTTGCTTTTGTATAAAAAAAAATAAACATTAAATGTTTATTCTTTTAAAAGATATTTTATTATATTATTTTAGTCAAAACTACTGTGTTTTATATATGGTGATAGAGAGTGAGAGTTTTTTTTTTAATTTAAATATTAAATAAAAATAGTAATTTTAACTAAAATAACTGTCTTTAAAAGAACAAATATTTTTCCTAAAATTAAACTCAATTTTTAAAGCACGCAAAGTTGTCAATTTCATTTCAAATAGAAAACAATAAAATAGATAAACTTTCATGATTCGAAAACTTATGAATTTTCTTCACCAAAAAAAAAAAAAAAACTTATGAATTTTCTTAAACAGTTTTGAATTATAAAGATTACTTTAAGTTTGAAGTGAACAACAATATGGATTAAATTAATAATTATTTTGATTTTTTTAAAGTTTTCCAGTCATTGTGCGTATGATATATTGCATTTCATCGGAATATAAAAGAAAAGTAATCGAGTTGTAAACTAGCTAGCTTGAACATCACCAAAATGTATAGTAATATATATCTTTTTAATGCCATAACAGAGTTGGGAAATTTTGGGAAATGTAAAGGAGATGAAAAAAGGATCACATTCAATCATTCATAATACCAAGTATATATAATACCTGTAAAGTGTGTGTCATTTTAAAAAATGTAAGATTATGTTATTTTAAGAGAAAAAGAGATAGATAAAGGAGGAAAGAGAATTGATAAAAAAATTAAAATGTGTGTGTCCTACCTCTCTGTGAGAGTAAAAGGATATAAATTCTGTCATTTACAAAGATAAACATTTTTCCCATATACTATCTACTATATACACAAGAATAAGCGTAACTGTCGTTGAACTAGAAGATCATTGACGGAATAAATTAATTTATTATTATTTTTATATATATTACTTACAATGGTTTCTATATACAATTTTTTTTTTAAAAAAATTATATCATTTTCACAAAATTTTCTTAAATAATTAAGTGAAACAAGAGTCTCGTAAGCAAATTTTAAAAGATAATTAGTATTAAGTACAAACACAGAATCAGCAGCAATTGGAAAAAAAATAAAGAAAGAAAGAAAAGAGAGAGAAACATGCTACAAATTTAATTATTTAAATTTTGGGTTTTATGTTTATTATGTTTTAAGAAAAGTGATTGTGTAATGTTTTAGAGATTCGTTTTGCGTGCCATATTTTTTTCTTTTTTTTTTTGTTTTAAAATGTGTGGGCCTCACAAAATATTATGTGTGTAAAAAAGTTTATTGTGTTATGTTAAATGAGGAAATGAAAACCCTTAAATTTTATGGGCTAAAGTTTATCCATATCAAAGTATATCAACATCTAGAAATAATTATATCATGTTGCATGCGATAATTATTTCATGCAATAAAGACAAGATAGTGGGATTCACTATTTTTTTAAAAATAGTGGATCTCACTATTTTGTCTCGTTGCATGAGATAATTATCTCATGTAACATGAGATTAATAGATTACTTTTTTATATATATATATATATATATATATATATATATATATATATATATATATATCCGGGAAGAATATTCCAAAATTGAGAGGTCTTTTATTTTTAAAGAAAATAAAAAATACTGCGTGGAGTTAGTGGACCACAATTCATCTTACAAATCCAAAGAACTTAAAAAAAGATTTTGTACGAAATGTCTATTATCCGGGGACTTAGCGTTTGTTTCCTGAGTAACTGTAAATGCAGATGCAGAGAGAATTTACAACGTAATGGACCTTGATTCAATTAAAGCACTGTGATCTTCTTACAAAGCTCATTCATAGCATACATCTAACTCCTTTGGTCCTTCAATTCCCCTTATGGCCCTTGCTATACCATGCTTGACCCAATTAATTATGAAGAAGGGAAGTGTCAGAAGGAAGGTAATTTAGGTAATTCGTGCTGAATAAAGTTGTATTCTTTGGCCTTTTTCAATCATGGCTCAGCCTCAAGATATTCAGAGGATTGCATATGTGTGTATGACTCTCTTTTAATGGAATTACCAACCAACTAATAACTCAGAAGATTCAATGGGAGGAGCCCCATTTGCACCAGGCCCTCAGGCCTCAGCCATACCCTGACATTAGCATGAAACTAGTATCCAAACGTATAGTTGTTAGTACAGTACCTTATAGTACTGTGAGCTGATTGATTGTAGTTTCTTCATCAATCAATGCCCTCAACCACTAACATTCTTAGAAAAATGACCATATGTTATATAAATTTAGGGTTTTATTAATCTCATGTTAAAGGAGATAGTTATATCATGTCATAGAGATAAATTTGTGGGCTTCACCACCTGAAAAAATAAAAGAAAAGAAAAGAAAAAGGTGGCACAATTATCGAAGGGTGTGTAGGAAATAAAACTTATCTCATATAAAATGAGAATAGCTTTTCCCATAGATTTAATATAAAAATTATTAATGTATATATCAGTTACCAATTTAAGATATTAATTAAATTGGTTGCATTATAGAATATATATATTAGAGTTTAATTTTCACTTCTCTTATTTTCTTAATAGATATTTAATGGGTTCGCTTTTTCTACATTCAATGTAGATAACTTATCTACATTGAGCCTAAAATGACGTCGTTTTCAGGCGGAAATCAAGATATTTTTGTAATTATAATTTGTTTCAGGGTTATAATAGTCTTTTTCATTATAATTTTTTAATTTTTTAAATCAAAATGATGTTGTTTTAAGAGTGAATGTAGATAACTTATTTACCTTCACTTTAGAAACATTAAAGCTATATTTAAGTAGGTTTGTGTATTATTCATTATTTACCAAATTTTTTTTTAAGTTTTTTTACTATAATTAAGTAGATTTGTGTATTATTCAGTATTTAAGTCCAATTAATCGTTATGTAAGGGAATGTATTACGGAAATCTAATATAAAAATCAGTAATATAGAACTTCTTATTTATTTATTCTTATTAAAAAGAGCTAAAGATGTACGGCACGTCCTATATTCCCATCCCACATATTCACAGGCAGATAAACAAATAAAACTGATTATCTTGTTTCCGTATAGCAAAACCTTGCATTTCCTTTAGGCGAAGAAGATTTAAAAACAATGATAAAGTCAAAAGAAATAAATTTTCTAATCAAACCGTTTTCTTATTCTAAATTAGTACAAAAATGGTATTCAACTCTCTCACCAAGTAAAATGCCCAGATCTTTTCACCAATACTAAAAATAAGGTCCAGATCTTGTCTCCTTCTCCTTAAGATATAGTGTGTGACACAGTCCATAAGATTTTATTCTTCTTCAGCCTGAAAATAGATGCTATTTTATGCTTTAATATGCTTGTTTATCAACATCAAATGTGGCTTTGCACAGATGTTCAGGTCGTTGTTATCCAGGACTCATTTGGCATTGTGTATCTGGTTCGCAATGTACTTGAAAATTCTTCAGGAATAAATTACGTTGGGATAATGAGTATTACTAATCAATAGTTATTAATCATTAAAGCAGCTTCAATGCTGCATGGTTTGATGGAAATGCATGGGATTAATAAGTATATTAAGAGTTGTTAGTTTAGTAATGACCCAATTAGATTTCATGATTTAACTTGTTCAAAAGATAATAATTTCAATTCTTAAGAGTCCCAATTTGTGTAAAGGACGAAGAGATCCAAACCCAAAAAATAATTAATCGGATCTATTAGCACTTCGGATAATGTTTGATATTTACGAAAAAAAAAAATTCTTAAATAGAGTACAACTTGGGTCTCAATCAATCGGGTTATGAACTATCCCACCCGGTATTATCTCTTTAATGTCATGGCTCCTTTCCCCAATTCCTTTGTCATTATGTGATTACCGAACATGATTGACTACTAAATATTTAAGCTCAATCTTATCCCCAAATTTATTTTGAATGTGCTTATAGTAACCTTTACACTAATTATTTGGTCCTAACTAAAACAAATGATCCTAAGCGAATGAAAATTGTATGAGAAGTGTGCACGTTTAAGTCGCATATCTCTTAATACATGGTCAGCATACAAATCAACGCGATGTAAGACACGTATCCTGAAAATGCACATTCAAGTCACTTACATGTAGACATTTTTTGGATTTTACATAAATCACACGTGAAAATAATGTACCATTTTATCATGTGCACACACCCCATACATGTTTCAATTGCATTGGAGGGATAAATAGTTTGTCAAAAAAAAATTATACCAATATTTTATTTTATTTTTTGCACTACGGTAGTCAAAAAGTCCATATATGTGCTCTGCCACACCGTTACGGCTTCGAAAAATATCAGAGAGATGCACAAAGGAAAAACCGAAAAACAAAGAAAGAAAGTGACATAAAGAAGCAGAAATTACAGGCTATTTAATGCCGGGGCGTAAGCAACCGGTGGGTGACTATGTCTATGTGATGCCAGCGGTGAGCAGTGGGGGAGAAGTACTACACTTGCAATTCACCAAACTCACCTACCAAAAGAAGCAGTAAGATAATTCAGAGGAGCATGCTATAAATGAAAGGCTGAAAAGTTAAAATTAATAGAATGAAAAGGTAGTTTCCATCTTGCAAGCGTTGAAAGAGATGAATCATGTGAACCAAAAAAGATACTTGTTTGTTAAAATGATATCAGCTTGCTTGACACTAGAAAAGTTAGGATTGGATTCCTTTTCCTCCTCCCTCTCCCTCTGTTCATGTTATTGCATGAAATTGTTGGGAGGATTTCCCGACGTCAACACGCCCACCTACATCAAACGCATCTAGAAAAAAAATGATGTTTGATTAAAATTTTATATTTTCAATGTAGGGTTGACTAAAAGTTATAAGATGAGTTAAGAATTTCATATTAAATTTTATCATTAACTTATTTTAAACAATTTTTTTTAAACATAAACCACTTTATTTCAATCTTACATTTAATTAAAATTAATCTTATAAAATAAAGATAAGTTAAAATTAAGTCTGCATCTAAACACACTTATATTTTTTTATTTTTTTTTGGTAAAAAAACACACTTATATTTTATTATACATTCTCTATCACAAATGGGGTTTGTAAAGTTAAAATTTGTAAATGTGATGCTGCATTTAATAAAAGTTAAGGAGATAAGTATTTTCTTACATTGCTTTTTTTAACTTTTTATTATAAATGAAGTATTTTCCATATGCATGGCACGTTTATTAGAGTATGTTGAGATATATAAAATCATTAATGTAGCCTCACCCAATAGCTTAAGCAGTTGGATTGAATTGGTTCTTTACATGATATCAGAGTTTCGTGTCCCGGGTTAAATCCTCGTCGCCCCCACTTTCTTTCAAGTGAAATTTCTTTGTTTGCATAGGTAGGTAGGCTTGTGCATTGTCAACCTTTCAAGCCTAATGAACTTGTGAAGAGGTATGTTGAGATATATAATGTAGCCTCACCCAATAGATTAAATTGTTGGGTTGAATTGGTTCTTTAGAGGCCACACCTTTGCCTCGAAAATGAAAAAGTCTTACAGTTAATAATTAAATTCCTGTAATATATGAATGCATACGAAAATTCTTTTTCAAACTTGTCATAGCCGATCTGAATAACACCTATAATCAAACGTGTTCGATTAAATTATATATTGATCCCGAACTATCCAGAAAACAATGTTTAAACCTAGTTTAACAAAAAATATAACAAGGGAGGGATCAACTTTATCAACACGTACACTCTCGGTGTAGGTTAATATTTTTCCATATAATAAATATGATGCAGCTACACTCAGTACAAATCAAACTAAGTAATTAAAATCAAGGGGTTAATATAAGAATATTATACAAGAATTAATTAAGGGAGAACGCTTCATGTTTTAACTCCAAACTTAATATATATCTAAAGAAAAGTAATTCTTTTAAATTTACAATTCGATACAGAAGTGCGCCATTAAAATAGTTTAAGAAAATTTTTAATCTAATTTGAGAAAATATTTGATAAAAAAATAATTTTATAGGAGAAATCTGATTCATTTTATCCGAAGATAGTTTCTTTACGTAATTTTTAACAATTGGTAAGTGTTTAGTTTCGTTAAATCCGAACAATTTTTTTTTTTTTTTTTTGCCAAAAACCATCCACCAATCTTCATAAAAAGTTAAATACAACCTGTCATAACTTATAAATTTTTATGTGGTGTGTGAATTGATGTTAAAACTTAAAAGAATCCTTAGGGAAAGATAATTGGAGATATATTTATATTTCGAAATTTTTAATATTTCCACAAGATTTTTTTCTCTTAAACTAATTTCTATAAGTTTGTTTTTTAGAATGAACTTACGCCCGCAGCGCTCAAAGTGCAAGACTACACGAGTTGGAAGTTGAACTTGGATTTGAAACATTGCGTTGCAAAATGTTTTTCTTTTTTCTTTTGCGCCAAATAAAAATAGGTTGGTCACGAGGCTAGTCGTGGTGCTACAGCTCCACGAATCACGCAGCCATTTTGGGGAATTAACAATCACATGTAACTGTAATTACCATTTAGCAAAGCATGTCCCATAAAAAGAAACGGTAATTATCAAAGTCCATTCGTCGTGTCTCTGTTTGGGAAGATATGTCACCTCACCTTCCATCATGGGAAGTGAAGTCAAAATCAGAATCATATTAACACCTATTCACTCCGACAACAGGTAAAATACAAACTCAGGAGTTTTTTTTTTTTAAAAAAAAAACCTGACCTTGACTACAGTCTACAAGTTACAGCGTCAAAAAAAATAAAAAAAAATAATGACCGATACGTGGTGGCTTACGGCGGAACCTTGCAGGGACTAGGTGGCAGGCTAGCTTTTCCGGTTGCAACAAGACGCTGCACAAAGCTCTCGATTCTGTTACCGTTAGTTTCCTGAAGTAACCGTTTGCCGCCAAACGGTAACGACTCCAGCACTCTCTCACTCAGAACCTCCTTTTCTTCCGTTCCCTCTCCTCCTCCCAGACCGAACGCCTGCACAAAAAACACACGCCGTAAATTCACTCCGTCACCCATAACCAAAATTAAAATTAGAGAAGTTAGTTACAACAACTTCTGTTACTACCCAAGAAATAGAGTTCTTTCGGAACGACGCAACTGAATTGAATTTCCTTTTCTCATTCCTCATTTTTTTTTTTATAACGAAATCAAACAGTCTAAAAAAGAAAGACGAATCGGCATTTGTGTGGTGTATACCTGAATCCTGACGTAATCCGTAAGGTTCCAACAGAATGCGTTTCCCAGCATCTGGTCAACGGTCTCGGAAACGCCGTCGAGGGCAATGTCAACCACCGACGACGTCAAGCACTCACGGACGTCACGCACTCTCTTCGCCTGTGCTCCGTTGCCGATGGACATGACCAGGAGATCCTCCACGCCGTTCACCGATGGGAAATCCCGCTTGTTGTGAAGGACGTGCGTGACGGCTGCCGCCGCCGGATTGTTCATCACCAGGCCTCCGTCCACCGCCGAGCACGAGGTTTTCCCGTCGACGGAGGCGAAGTGGAAGGGCTTGAAGAGGCTCGGCGTCGCTGACGTGGCGCGGCATACCTTCCATAGCTCGAAGTTGAAACTCGGTGACTCGGACGCGTCGGCTCGGGAAAACACGAATGGCGCTGAACTCTTGAGGTCAAAGCAAGGGATAAGCAAGGGTTTGCACGTGTCCTTCAGGGTCAACAACCGTCTTTCTTCCTCTTTTCTTTGGAACACTTGCTTCAACACGTTTTCAATGCTCCTCGAGGAGAATCTCCGGTTCCGGCGGAAAAATCCGGCGGGCTTGAGTTTGTAGAGTTCGTGATTCTTCTCGGCGATGAAGTTGACGGCATCTCTGGCTGTGTAGAGAGGCCTGCCGAAACCGTCATCGGCGGTGATCATGGCGGCGAGAAGGGCTCCAATGCCGGTGCCGGCGATGATGTCGAAGTAATCAGCGATTTGGGCGTGGGGGTCGGAGGTTTGGTAGCGGATCTGGTCCTCGAGGTGGATGAGGGCGGCGCCGGCGACAATTGCGGTGGTTCCTCCGCCGTCAATGCTGAGTATGCGAGTTTTGACGGTGTCTTCGCATTGGGAGAGCCATTGCTGCTCCAGATTGGTGAAGATCTCTAACGTCACTTTGCTAAGCTCCATTGTCTTGCAATTCTGAGTGGTAAAAACGCAGAAAAGAAGCGGAACGAAATAAGACTCTTCAGGATTTGTTGCGAATTCTGGTTCGGTACTCTCTCTCTCTCTCTCTCTCTGTGTGATTCTCTGTTCTGAGATGAGTTAGTGAGTGTTAAAAACCATAGGAGAACTGAAAGGTGGGTTTGGGAATGGGGTAGTTATATTATATCCACGGTCCTTTTGTCCTTGTTTTGTTTATTTATTTATTAATTAGTGCGTTACTTCACTTTTGCAATTAATTAATTAATTAATAAATAATAAAATGACTCCCCGTGTGTTTTTCCACTGTAGTCGCATGAGTCGATTAGAGTGAGAGAGTGTTTGGTGTTAGGAGTACGTTTGCACGTGCAAGTGCGCGTGTTGTTACGGGGTGGCGGGTAGCGCGAACCTCGGCTCGGCTTTTCTTAATACTGTCACTGTCACTGGTACTTAGAGCTGGCAAAACGGGCCGAGCCCGCCGGGCCGGCCCGCCCCGCCCGCCAAACGGGGCGGGGCGGGCTGAGTTTTCCAAACCCGCTGCCCGCCAAGCCCGCTAGCCCGCCCGGGCTATTTTTTTTTTAAATTTTTTTTATTTTTAGTGTAAAATAGTGCGGGCTTGGCGGGCCGCCCGCCCCGCCCGCCCAAACGGGGCGGGGCGGGCTGAGATATCTAGCCCACCTTCAAAGGCAGGGCGGGGCGGGCCAGCCCGCTTTTTGGCGGGCTTTTGGCGGGCTGGGGCGGGGCGGGGCGGGCAGCCCGCTTTGCCACCTCTACTGGTACTCTACCAGTAGTGTGTCTGTTTGCACTGTGTTATCTTAGACTGTTAGTGTTGCTCTTTTCTTTCTTTATTATTTTCTTCATTTGGGGTGCATTCGCGTTCCTTTCCTTTATTTAATTTTTTCGCCAGCTTAATTTGTGCTACCGACTGCTACTCTGTGATCCATATGAGGAAGATAACTGGAAATCTCCTAGTCGCGTTTACGGTAAGGAAAGCCAAGGAATCAACGTGGAAAAGGAAAAAATTTAATATGCTTCAGGACCATTAAATCTTTTGGTGCTCATTCTCATAACATTACTTTCCTCTTTCTTTTTTTACCTTTATTATTTTTCCACTTTTCCCATTTTACCCTCCTATTTACATTAAGGGGCCACCTAAAAATGGTGGTCCCGATTCACGCAAAATAACTTCGTGGAAAAGAAGTGCGTAGCATTATACTTTACTGTGCGCAAGTAAATAGCTTGAGGTCAACCTCAAGTCCTCAACACACTTGTTTTGTGCTGGACTTTAGCTCAAATAGATTATGTTTGTGTAAAATTTTATTTTAGATTTGATTTGATCTGTTAGTGTTGTGTAGTATTGTGTAAATCTACGACATAAGTTTAGTCTAATTTATATTTTAATAAGGTACGGCTCATACTAATAATTTTTTTTTTACAATCTCTTATCATCAATATTTTAACCGTTGATTTCCTTCCATTTAAGACTTATTACGAATTAATAATTAATTAATATATTTTATTGACAATAATCTTAACCGTTGATTGACGGAAGTATAACCTTCCCCTTCACAAAATATAAATTTAGGCGTTAGCTGGTTTAAACCTCTTTGGTATTAATAATTAAAATAATTATTTTATTATTCAAAATTATTAAAATAAATAATATAATATAGACTGATCTGCAAGATTTTTGGCTAAATATATAAGAGAATGTCTATAACTTATTTTTTAAATATCTTTTTTAAAAAATTTAAATCTGCTCTATTTAATTATATGTAATAGACTAAATCTAACCTGATATAGGTTAGGCTGCGCCATAAATTCCTAATAAATCAACTGACCCATTTACATCCCTAAACACGCTAGTATTATTACTAAAATAATTAAAGGCTAAGGCTGCTATTCTTTCTTCTTCGCATATGGAAAATAGAAGCAGAAAAGAAACACAATTGGATACGACGGAAATGGTTGACTTCAATTTTATGCATCTCCTAGGCTGTAGCTGGACTTGATAGTACATTTAAAAACAAAAAAGATTAAGAATTTGATCGAAATTCATTTGAAAAATAAATATTCTTCAGAAACTGAACCATATAATCCTTTTTGCTTTTGGCGTCTAAATATCAGAAATGGATTTTATTTAATATTTTTGAAAAAAACAAGCCTTGATAACTATCTTATTGATTGACAGTCGTGTTTTATTTTATTTATTATTTTTCAAAATTGAAAAACACCAAAGCCCTCTAAAGGCCCAGGTATACATTACAGCCCAGTTGATGTTTCAATAAGCAGGCCACAACGTCATCATGAGGAATTAGTGGTAAGTGTACACAGAACAACAATATTGTACCCAAAGAAAAAAACAAAATGAAATCAATGTTTGAAGCCCATTAGGTTTTAGCAGCATATTCCTTGAAATATAACCAACCCGTTCGGCTTCTTTCCATCCAAGCTGGACTATTCTTTTCGGTCAATCATCAAAGCTACATTGAAAGTCTAAAACTGTGTCTTCTTCTTCATACAATTGGGCCTCAATTCGGCCTACAGGATATCGCCCCGTTTTTTTATTTTTAATAATTCACCCCTAAATTCTTACTTTCACCTTTTGACATACCAAAAAGGTATTGTTATTTTTTTTTAACATAAGATATTGTTATTGTTATTTTTATTTTGCTTACGTCTCCTTTCATGTTATTGTTTTGCCCCTAAATAAAGATTAAAATAATTACGTATCATCCCCTTTTTTTTAGATTATTAACAAATATTTTCACGTGAATTATTTGAAGTTTTATTTTATATGATTTATGTATTATATGTTTCAAGAGAATCCTACGTATGATTATTAAAAGACAATTAAAAGAAACACAAAAATAATAGACTTTATATGCAATCATCATTTTCATTATTATAATTATAATAATAATAATAATAATAATAATTATTATTATTATTATTATTATTATTATTATTATTTACAAATTTACAAATATTACCAAATAATAGTGAACTTCAAATTTAGGGGGTGTATTGCGAATAAATCTTTGGTGCAAACAGCCAAGACTCAGTGCATCTGACCAATGAAGGCATCACACATTAGCCAACACACATTATAGGAGAAAGAATATCGGCTGACATGTGATGCTCCCATTGGCTGGATGCATGAGTCTTTGGTGCAAGTGTTGCAACAAAGACTTATTCGTGTATTGAATTGAGATTTTAAAGTATTTTAATGAATTATTTTTTGACAAAAAAATCACGTGGTATTCGATTAGGATCTTTAAAGATTATTTAGAGTCCATGTAAATTCGGTGATATTCAATCATTATTTTAAACAAAGGAAAAATAATCTTGTTGTATTCAAAAATCTAACGATTTTAGTTGATTTTCTCTTGGTGTGGAAAACTCTCATCACGTATAACAAAAATCCTAAGATTTTCAGGATCAATTGCAAAAAATTCCAAACAAAATTTTTATCATGAACTTTAGGTTCTTTATGCAAATTTTGAATTATTTCAATAAAAAAAAAAATATGTCTTATAATCATATATGCATAACTCTGATACTAAATGAAGAAGATTATTTTCATACCATTGATCAAACCCAATAGTAGAAATGAGAATATGCTAATGCGTGGAGGCTGGTATAGATATGTGCAGAACTATTGTTTAATAAGACTTTAAGTTACATCAAATTGCTGATTTAGAAAATTATATTAGGGTTTTTCTTTTTTTTAAATATTATAAATTTATATTGTCCTTTTAAATTTTATAAATTATATTAAAATCCTTCGAAATTCAATCTTATAAGATCTTATTGTAAAAAAAATCTTTTAAAAAGTCTTTAAAGTCACTACAATTTTAAATAGTCTTTTGAAATTTATAAGAATTTTTATCTCAAAATAATTTTTTTTTAAATCCTAATTCAATACATTCTCCCCTTAAATTTGATTTAACATATATCTTTTGCAACTTTATTTTTTTATTTGAGTAATGATGTGGCCATTTTTTATTTTTTTTGGTGAATAATGATGTGGCCATTTTTTTTTTTTTGGTGAATAATGATGTGGCCATTTTAATTCAAAA
Source organism: Gastrolobium villosum (assembly GCA_032173675.1). NCBI lineage: Eukaryota > Viridiplantae > Streptophyta > Magnoliopsida > Fabales > Fabaceae > Gastrolobium > Gastrolobium villosum. The sequence goes on from JAVKPL010009470.1 coordinate 323,695, forward strand.
TTCAAATCCTCCCATCATTTGATATAACAAGTAATTTCTTCTGCTTGGCATTGGCTTTACGGTGTTGTTTAGGTTCAAAGTTTTGGCACAAGCGTAAATATTCGATTTGTCTTCTCTCGAATGGGGTTCAGATATTGGGCCCACTTTTTTCTTCCGCTAGTTGGTTGGACAACAGTTTAATTAAAATAATTTGTTTTTGAAAGAAAGATGGTTTTTTTATGGGAAAAATATTTATTCTTCTAAATGACACAATTTATATTTTTTCACTCTTACAAAGAGGTGAGACCCACACCTTTATTATTTTTTGTCAACTCTCTCCTTCTTTATCTCTTTCTTTCTCTCTCTTAAAATGACATAATTTTACATCTTTTAAAATGACACACATTTTGTTCTTATATATATATATATATATATATATATATATATATATATATATATATATATATATATATATATATATATATATATATATATAACGATGGCACTGAATTTGAACTTATAACTTTATTGAGCTGTCCAAATTATTTATCACTAGATTAATCCTTACAGTTTAGAAAGGTGAAAAGTAAATTCATCACGTGTGTAGAATTTGGATGATTTGTCTGCGCATTGCATCTTTTCAGTTTACAGATCTCAAGTTGTTATGCTATTTTTTTTTTAAAGTAATAAATTTAATTCCTGATGATTATTGCTATGGCTCCTATCAATGGCCGACCTATAAAATTTATTTTATGTCCGCACATTTAGTGAAGTGAATTTGGGGGCACACTTCTTCCGTTTTTTTTTTTTAAGATATTTTGTATCCGCACTCGCGGTCACTTACGCAATAGTAGGTTTGCCACTGTTTGAATGATCAATAATACACAATGATATATCACAGACATCCTACAAAGTGCAAACACTATAAACAAAATGTCAACATAGAAAGAAAACACAGGGCAAGAGAAAGTCATTATCATCACAACACGATATTGCCGTCTGCTAAGCATGTCATATTCATAGTGGTAGGATCAGGAATTTATATGCGGGGTGAAAATAAAAAATATTAAATAAAAATACTTACAACATAATAAAAATCCAGTAGGATTTCTAACAGCATCTTGAACGAAGTTAACTAAAGCGTATCAAAATGTATCATATATTTTCCAAGTGATTTTATTTTTTAGATGATACAAAATGATTTTATTTTTAACTGTCTTATTTTTTAGAGTGTAACCTATGACCTAAGTAGGAATCTAAAAATCAAGGCGATTTAAATTATAAATAGGGAATGTTTAAAGGTTTCTCACATTGCTGCATTTAATTCATGAGCGCCAAAGTGACCAAGTATGCTTCCACCTCACGTAGAGTTTGCAATACGTGGGTCTAAATCCCTCCACTTCATTGAATGCATGATCGCCATGTGTCCACCAATTTCCTCCCTCTCTCTTTGGTGCATGATCGACATCTACCCAACACAAAGGACACTTTGCATTCCCTTATCCCTTTCACACACCGACCACATCCCATTTATCCAATCAGAAAATTCCTTCTCTTCTTAGTCCTAAAACCGTAGACTCACCTCTTTACTTAGTATTTTCTTTTGACCGTGGAGTTACATCAAGTTCATCACCATCACCATTCCCTCTTCTTCCTCAAAACTGAAGCTCCCATTGCTTTCCAGCTTTTCAGCTCTGCATGTTAATATATATTGAAGCAAGTGAAGAAATATGTCCTCTATGGCTGTCAGTGAAGCGTGAATGAAGTATTTTCCCTTGAGGGTTTTCAGATTAGTGGTTTAACTTTACCCAACTAAGCATTCAATCAAGAGTTCCGTACTTGCGGACACTTGCCCCTGACTAGGTCCGCCACTGCAAATACAATTTTGAGATGTCAATGAAGAACAAACATGTTGAGAGATCACTTTAAGCAAACATGTTATAAATTAAAGGGGGAGGCATAATTGAAATTTTTTTAGTATTGTTGAACACATTCAAACAAGAGAAAAATTACTCTTACGTTGTTGAAAAGTAGTTCTTTTTCCGACTTATATATTGATTTTTGTATTTTTTTTATTTTTTATAAATAAACGAGTTACACCCATATTTACATCTGTGATAAAGAGAAAATTATTCTACTATAAAATAAGATTAATAAAGTTGTTCAAATTTCAAACAATCAGGGTTCTTTTATACTGGTCTTTATATTTTATAATATCACTTAACTGAAAGTCACTACGTCAACAAAGGTGTGTTAATGATATCACATCGAAGTTTGGTACTCAAGAATAAAATATCAAGGGAAAATAATCATTCTACATTATTATTCTCGAGTACCAAACTTCCATGTTTTTTTTTTTTTTTGGTGAAACAAACTTCCATGTTTAAGTCAACAAAATAGAATGCAAATTCAATAACTATTTTCAGGTACATTGTCCCATCCCATGCCTAGTGTGTTTGTTCACTTTGAGCACACATGGTAAAATATCTCTACTCATATTCACCTACCGAATTAGCCCACACTCTCAGCACAATATTGGGCTTTGCTTGGTTACGTGTCCGTATTTGTTGTCATCTGTCTATTTCCTTTGCTAGAATCTTATCCTACCCGCAGTAAGTATCTGGTATCTGGATCCTCTCTTATTTGAAAATTAATATCATCTGAAATCATAATCATATAAAGGTGGATCAATAGTAATAAAGGAGGAGATAAAAAAATATATTAAAATAGATAGTTATGAAATCATAGCCATTAATTTATCTTTGTATGGTTGAAATCTTTTCATATGACCATATCATACATTTTTTACACATGAAAGGATCCATTTTCAATTCAATATTTTCTTTTTTATTTATTCTCATGATTTGCGGTACATCCAATACGAAAGTTCTTTCCATTTTCGCTTTCTCTTCTTTTTAATATGATTCATTCAGATGACTAAGATTTTTTTTAGTGTCTTATCATAAAAAGTGATATACGTAAATCTTAACAATTAGATCATTGATATATAATCAATATTAGAACATAACTCATACAATTATTTTTAAATGATTATCTACTTTCTTGTAACTTGTAATTTTGTTATTCAGCCTTTTCAATTTTCATAATAAGTTAATATTCTCATTCTCTCTCACACACACGCATATATATAAGTTTCGAACATTGGTCCAAAGTTCTGGATTACAGCTTGAAATACAAACATTAAAAAAAAAAAACTCCTCATTCTCTTTCACAATAGCATTATCGGAATAAGTTAAGAAAACTTCTGGTCTCTGGTACTACAATTAACAAACATTATTTTTTTCTTCATAATATAATTAAGAATTGTATTTCTTAATCATGGTGCCTTCCACGGTTCGCAACTAGACAATTTCACATTCCCGAAATTCATTATTATTCGGAATGCTAATCCAACGTGGAGCAATCAACGGTGGCCAAATTAACATCATGTCCAAAAACAAAAAAAATACTCTATTTCTAGTTGTGTCTATTCAGACCAACTTGAATCCAACAGATTAAATTAAGTAAAGATTACATTTCTTTCTTAATTGCTTCTAAAGTTGAACGAATGTGCTTGTCTTAACCCACTAATATATTTTAATTTTTATCTTTAGCTGTGCATGTTTGTTCAAAATATATAAATAGAGAAAGTAGCTTAGGTCAAAATAGAATTACCTAGTTAAATAAAGAGGTATTATACTAATATCTCCAAGGCCATTGGTCATGTGCAGGCGGGTTGAATTCATTAATTAATGACTAAATCTAATTAAAGGTGCGGATAAACTGTTTTATATTTTAATCGTTATAAAAGCATTACCACTAAATTTAGTACACGACAGGCGGAAGGAAGACTAGGAGAGAATTTATTGTGGTCCGAGATCACCATTTTTTAGGTGGTCAATGAGAGGGTAAAATTGAAAAAGAAGAAAAATAACAGGGATAAAAATAAAAAAAAAAAATTAATGTTGTGAGAAAAATCTTAACAATTACCAAATCATTGAATAATTCTGAAGCATAAAAAATATGTCCGAAGAGTAGATCCCTCTCGACGTTACATATAATATGTTTTATCTATTCAAATTAAAGTGTGCTGGAGCCTACCAAGGATTCTATGTTATTACTTTTCCAATTTTATAAACTCGAATAATTGTTTATGCATTGAGACTATAGAACTTTGTACAAGCAATATATTTATATAATATTATCTATAGTACTATAGTACGCAATAACTTGTACTTTTGTCACTCTTTTAAGAAAAGTATTTGTCTGTTTGTTTTTTTTTTAATTAAAAAAGAAGAAGATAATCTACGTTTTGCTTTGCATTAAACTAATGCCCTTTCTTTTGTCCGAAGATGTAAAGATTAGTATCAAAGACTTAACAATATATAGTCCCAAGGTCATCCAACAACAATAAAGGCATCTTTGATCTTTGCATGGTGGAAGATGCTTTAAATTAGTATTATATTTGTGTGTGTATAGTCTCCATTTTTTTTATAGTTGTGTTTCAAGCACCTTTAGATTTATCCTTTTTATTTAAGTAAAAGGAAAACCATTGATTGGCGAATAATTTTATTCACATACCTTCCAAATTAGTATAAATTAACTTTTTTTATCAATCTAGTATAACTTTATATTTACTTTTTAATATGATATAATCTGTATAAATTAGTTTTGAGTAAAACTCACATTTGTAGTATAATTTTTTTAAAATATTTTATAGTAAAATTATAAGTATCAAACACTAACTTATACAAAGATAGCTTACTAAAATATATATAAGGACAGATAATTCTTACATCGATATATGAAAATAAGAAAAAATATATTCAATCTTAATAATTAATTTGCTTGCATATGATGATTACATATATAATAATTAAAAGTCGCTAAACGTAGATAGAATCAATAATCTATATTTAGAATGTAACACATGTAAAATGATCTCAACCCATCCTCCACATATTCACATGAATGATTTAGAGCTCATTTTTTCTTTTTTCTCTTTCTTTCAATGGTTTGTTCATTCACATATGTGTACGAGTGAGAAAAAATTAATATGGTCGTGGATCATATTAATTTTTTGTGCTCTCTCTTACATAACTTTCCTATTTTATCTTTTTTTTTTTTTACCTATTTCCCTATTTTACCCCCTCACACTTTTTTTTTTTTTGGTGAAACCCCCAATTTAACTGAGGGAGCATGTTGTTGAGGACCACACAATTAATGCTGGTACAAGTGATTAAGTTATTTCATATTTGGAGAAAAAACATTATATTCCTTTCCCATATATATATATTAAAAAAATAAAACTCATGTATAAGTTATTTTTACCCATAACATAGTCCGAAAGATATTAAAATATACTCTGTTTCAGTTGTGGGTATGCACGATTTTATAAAATTATATCATTTGGAAAATTAAATTCAAAATTACCCCAAACTATTAAAAAAAATAGTTTAATAATTCCCTTTTGTTTCACTGACAAGAAGGCGGTGGGCTGTGGGACAGGCTTTGTCATTAACTTAAATAAAGAAAGGAAAAAACGTATCAATTGTCAAAATCTTAAATACGTAAACCTTTGATTCAAATTATTTAGCTTATAATTACCTTTTTGTCAGACTTGCTGTCCTTGAGTAACAGATATTTCTTCCTTTTTAATTCTAAATTTCTAATACATTCAATAGGCTGATCTAGCTACTTAGTAGCTTCTCCAATAATAAATATGGTAAATATTTTATTATGACGTCAGATGTAATTTATTTTATATTAGTGAAATAAAATTATAAAAAAGAAATTCATAAATAATTTGAGAAAAAAAATAAAAAAGGAATCTATCTTTATTATGTGTATAAAAAATTGATTTATGTTATGTTGAATTAGATAAATATAATCCAATAAATATACGTTATCTTTATAACAAGTAATTCTCAAGCACTTCCTCTCAATTCTCCATCTTCCCAATTTGATGATATAATTAGTTTATGTAAGAACAACTTCATTCATTGTTGTTAAAATCTCAATTTATTAATTTTATATTTTTACGATTTTTTTCATCAAAATTATTTTACTAATATTCCAAACGTTTTTACGATTTTTACGATTTTTTCCAGTAAGATTTTACGTTTTACGATTTTTTAATTTCCTTCTGAGTATGATCTCGATTTCAATAACATTGCTTTCATTTAACTAAACGCTGATATATATATAGTACCGTTGGAATCTATAAGCCCACTATGTTCCCTTTAAGGGGGGTGATTACTGTATGGGCGATACATTTGGCTTGGTAAAGACCAGACCAAGAGATACTATCCCAAGTATAAGCAGATAATCAATATAAGGTTAATGAAATATAAGAGAATTCAAGTGATGGACAAAATAACGATACATAACCTGCCCTTAGTTGTGCCCATGTGGGCTATTTATAAGGATCATGGTGTGGATTAATGAGGGAGGAAGGTCAACCCTCCTTGGGATACACTCCTATGATAGCAGTGTTGGGTGGTGTTGGTGCTGACATTGTGGCAGCGTTGCACCTTCTGCGACGGGCGACGCTAGTATTGGGCAAAGGGAGAGTTTCCCTTTGTGATATCCGTGGCGACTGCTTTTGGTGGTTAACGTCCCAATGTAGGACATTTCGGTGTATCTCTCGGGTGTGTTGCAGCCTTGGAGGATGCGAGAGTCCACGTCAGCCCTTAAGAAAGGACTGAGGGTTGGGCTGTTGGAGTAGTTGGGTCATCCAGAATATATATATATATATATATATATATATATATATATATATATATATATATATATATATATATTTAGGGATATGAACCATTTACAATTTTTTTTGTGAATTACACTAAATACGACCAGACGTACACTATTTTTTATAAATATAACGTGTCACATATATTTATATATTATTGCAAGTTGATTCCAATTATGCAATTCGTCAGTAATATGAAGGAGACGGTAAGGGGGCGTTTGGTATAGGAGAAACTTTTTTTTAACCGGGAAATTTTTTTGCTTGAAACATGGTGGGAAGAATTATTTGCCAGGTAAATTAAAAAAAGTGTTTGGTAGAACAAAATTTTGCTAGGAAAATTTGGTAAATTATATTGATGTTATGTTTGGATGATTGTAAAATATTGATGGAAAAGTTAACTACATTTACCAAATTACCCAAAATTTTAAAATTGAATGTGTTTGTGATAAAGACGTTATGTGCATTATCTCTCTATCTACCTTGGTTCGTTTCGTTCTCTTCTCTCACAAAATATCTGTGTATTTGTCGTTCCAATATTACTGTTGGAGTAGATCTGATCAACAACGGCAAGAACGTTAGTGCCACGCGTTTGGTCCCTCACTAACAGCTCCAACAGAGAGGTTGAAGGAACTACATGAAGAGAAAGAGGAACTCATCAAATAATTAAAGGCTTCAAAGTCACATGAAATCATTCGCATATGCGACCTACAACAATGAAATTCAACATGCCAGCAAATGTACCATGTCTTCACACGTTTCTCCGCATCTCCCTTTCGAGCAAGTGTACCTATTTTAGAGTTACATAGGTCACATTGTATTCTGTTATGCTAGACCATACACTGTAGTTTACTAACGTGTCCTATTTTTTTTAGACCCAAAGTTCTTTCTTGCATATAAAATTTGTATTCACGCTAGTTGGTAGCATAACATTAGCAGAATGCCATAGTGATATAAATTCATGTTGTACCCGCCATATTGGTTGAAAGCATGAATGAGATGTTGTAAATGATTGTTTTATGGTTGTTAAATGCGTACAACCATTATGATATGTCACCAAATCTGGTCTGATTAAGTTGCCAGGTAGTTTAATAACAAAAGCTTATGATACGATTCTACTAATACTTGTAACTCACAACACATGTTTCGAATATCACAAAGTAACATTTGGTCGTCTGCAAATTTTAACTGAATTGGTCTGGCAAATCGTTCAAGGCTGCACACTAAAGTTTAAAGATTTGGTTGAGATTTCATTTGATGCAGAGGCTCAAAAGTTAAATTATTTGAACTACACATTAATAGCGTGACATACAAACTCAAAGATGCTGAATGTAACAATTTAAAATGGCAGAAAGAAGAGTACAAAATGTTAAAGGACATGCAACAAGTTCACAATAAGGGGCAATATGTAAGGATCTCCACTGCAATTGTGAACGGTCTCCACTGCAAAAAGCAAATACCTTTTACTAAGCTAGGGCTGCTAAGATGAGGTTTTAAAGCTTATGAAATTTGAGGGCATTTTTGTCTCATAAAATCACGATGAATTTGCCAGAGCGAGGGAAACAATATATTCCATCCTATGGAGAGTCAAATTTTTAACCAACTCTATGTGTAAAATGTAATCACTGTCAAAAAAATTTCCCCCACTGCTTTTTCGTTATCCTCCTACCAAACATGGTTGTCTGCTTTTCCCTACCTTCATTTCCTGGGCACCTTTTTTTTGCCCACATACCAAACGTCCCCTAAAATTCATTTAATACGGGAAGTTTCCAACCGGGTAAGTAGTGACATTTATTTTTTTGATAAATGTGACCTGCTCCGTATTATATGATGAAAAAAGATAAATCTGACGCTTTTGCTAATATTTCCCGATTTTGGCTTACAGATAATGGAATTTTTTTTTTATTCATGTGGAGGAGGAAAAGTATGAAGGAAAGAAAGAAAATAATAATTAAGCCTGTTTGATCTTGGGAAAAGTATGGTTGGACGAAAAGAAATTTATTCAAATTGACTCAAAGCACATTTGTTCTAGATTTATATTATTCAAAGACTAAAATTTAGCTTTAAAAGACATTTTGGTGTTTCAGGCCTTTGACTAAATCAAAGCCATTAATTGACTAAAGTTATTCACGTTCTCTTATTGAGATATATAGTCTCACATTGATTGTATGAGCAATTAATGTGAAGTTTAGAAGATTTTGGGCACTCCAATCCTTTGAGCTAGTTTTTGGGGTGATGTATCTTAAAATTCTTAACATAGTATCAGAGCGTTCGAAATCTCATCGCCTCCCATTTTCTTTGTAGTAGAATTTCCACATGTAGGTGGGCTTGTATGTTGTCCATCCTTCAAGTCCAGTGGACTCTCGTGAGAGGAAGCGTGTTGAGATATATAGTCCCACATTAATTGGATAAACAACTAATGTGGAGTTTATAAGGCCTTAGACACTCCATTCCTTTGAGCTAATTTTTGGGGTGGTATATACTAAAGTTCTTAACATGGTATCAGAGCCTCGTCATCCCATACTTTCTCTCTTTCCATAATATAATAACTTAAAGATTGCCCTCGCTTTGGTTAAAAAAATCAATAAATGTTCCGCCCTAATTGATAAAAGGAAAATTTTCATCAAGTTTAAATTTCACTTCACTTGTTATAAATAAAAAAATAAAAAAAATTCACTTCACGCGACTCCAGCTAATCGGAGTTGTTGTCAATACTTGTATCGGTGATCTATACTATCGGAATATTGGATTAACGGGTTATTGGGTTCAATTAGTGAGTCATTCGATGTATTGCTTAATTGAATTTATATATTAAATATATAAATAAAAATAATATAATAATTAAAATAATTTAACTTAATAGTTAGCATGTCAATTTTTTTCTTTTAGGTACCAAGTTGGAATCTTAGGAATATAATTATGGAGGAATATTTTGTCATTATTTTTAAAAACTGATTCAACTAAAAAATAAATGATAGATTATTCTACCTACTCTCATATTGCCTACCTTTACATCTTTTATTACCGTTGGATTACAATCTAATCCAACGGTTCAAGTTTACGAAATAAAATAATTCTTTTTTCACTTTCTCTCTCTTCATTTCCTTCTACACCCTTGCTCTCTCCTCCCATTTTCTCTCTTCCTCTACCCTATACCTACTTTTTTTCCCTTTATCTCTGATCTCTGGGTGAACGCGCACATAAGCATATAAATGCCATTACTATCCATGGACATGAATCCTAACATGTTAACATTTAAAAAATATCCATGGACATGAATTGTGAAATTTAAATACAAGAAGAAAAAAGTCCTTTATCGTAAAATCCTTTATACTATTCCCTCCTTAATACTATAATCGTCAAAATTCCTCAAAATAAATAAATAAATCAAAGCACAAGACAACAATGAATGTAAAATTACAAGCAACCATGTACATGGTAGGTAAGTTCTATATTATTTGCTCACTTTTCGATGCTAGGTATTGTATCAAGTCATACCGAGATTGGTCCACTTATTGTAAGCATCTTTACACACATGGGTCATGAAATTGGCCGCTTCACGCTCGCTCATCTCCGGATGAAATCTCTTCCGAATATTGCCAATGGGGTCTCCCCTGCTGAATCAAGGTAACCCACTGTCTAGCCTCAAAAGTGGTAGACCCAACAGGTCCATAGTCTTGCATGCTGAATTATCTTTACACAATGGGTCATGAAATTCCGCGATAGTTTACCTCGAAAAAGATCAGAGATAAAAGAAAAAAAATAAGTATAAGGTAGAGGAAGAGAGAAAGGATGTAAGAGGAAGTGAGGAGAAAAAAGGGAAAAAAGATTATTTTATTTCGTAAATATGAACCGTTGGATTAGATTGTAATCAAATAGTAACGAAAGAGGTACGCAAGATGAGAGTAGGTATAATAACCTATCTCTTATGAACTGAGAAAATCTTATTATGAAAAGTTACGTACAAGCATAAGGAAAAACTCCTTATATACAAAACAAGAAAGGGAAAAATAAAGCAAGAAAGGAAAGCTCTAACTAACTAACTAATTGCTTTACAGTTTAAGTAACTAACACTAGTTAACCAATCGAAATAACAAACTAACAAGAATCAGTTGGAGAGGCTGTGTCCACATGGTGATGAGGTGGGTTATCTTCTGAAATGGATGTCAACATCCCCCCGCAAGTAGGACTGTAGATATTCTGAAGTCCTAACTTGGAAAGATTAAGGCGAAATGGATTGGCAAAGAGAGCTTTAGTAAACATATCAGCCAGCTGATCAGAAGATGAAACGGGAAGAAGGTGGATGAGCTTGCTAAGAATTTTCTCACGAACAACATGACAATCAATCTCCACATGCTTTGTGCGTTCATGAAAGGTTGGATTGTGGGCAAGATAAATAGCAGAAGCATTGTCACAATAGACAGAAGCTGGTTGGACTGGAGGAAGGTGCAAGTCAGACAGTAAATAAGTGACCCATTGCAGCTCACATGTAAGGCTGGCTAGGGCCCTATATTCTGCTTCACAAGAAGAACGAGAAACAATAGTTTGTTTCTTTGATTTCCACGAGATCAAAGCATTACCAAGGAACACACAATGACCCGTGACGGAACGCATGGTATCGAGACAACATGCCCAATCCGAATAAGAGTAACCAGTAAGTTTCAATGTGTTTGAAGCTGGGAAAAATAAACCCAGACCAGGAGAACTTTTGATGTAACGAAGAATGCGATGAGCTGCAGCTTGATGAACATCCGTTGGGGAAGATACAAACTGGCTTAATTGTTGCACCGAAAAATATAAGTCAGGTCTCGTGGTGGTGAGATAAAGAAGACAACCAACAAGGCGGCGGAAGGAAGAAGCATCTTCCAATAACGAACCTGAAGTGCGACTAAGCTTGATGGCAGGATCCAATGGAGTTGTGGCAGGTTTAGCAGCAAGCATGCCACTATCAGAAAGAAGCTCAAGGGCATACTTTCGTTGATTGAGAATGATGCCGTTTGTGGAACGTGAAATTTCTAGTCCAAGGAAGAACCGTAAGTCGCTAAGATCTTTGATGCGGAATTGTTGATCAAGAAAAGACTTAACATGCTGAATTTCTTTGATATCATTGCCAGTGAGCACTATATCGTCCACATATACTAATAGTGCTGTAAAAAATGTGCCTCGATGAATTGTAAAAAGGGAATGGTCAGCATGGGACTGAATGTATCCCAAAGAACATAAAGCGGAAGTGAGTTTAGAATGCCACTGGCGGCTGGCTTGCTTAAGGCCATAGAGGGACTTCGTTAATCGACAAACCTGGTTGGGATGCTTGCTGATGACCCCAGGAGGCAGCTTCATGTACACCTCCTCATGTAGATCGCCATGTAAGAAGGCGTTATTAACGTCTAGCTGTTGAAGAAACCAGTTCCGTGCAGCAGCAATGGACAAAAGAACCCGTACATTTGTGAGTTTGGCAACGGGAGAAAACGTGTTGAAGTAATCTATTCCTTCAATCTGAGTGTAGCCCTTGGCTACCAGCCTTGCCTTATGGCGTTCAATAGAGCCATCGACATTGAATTTGGTTTTATAAACCCATTTGCAGCCAATAGGAGTTTTGCCCGAAGGTAAATCAACAAGTTGCCAAGTATGGTTGAGCTCGAGTGCATCAAGTTCTGCCTTCATAGCCTGTTGCCAGCAAATCTGTTTCATGGCTTGGTTATAGGTTTTGGGTTCAATTTGAGTAGATATAGTGAGGCAAAAATGCTGGAGTTTGGGAGAGCAAAGTTTATAGGAGAGGACACTATCTAAGGGATATTTTACAGAAGGTTTGGTCGTGGTGAGATGACAATGATAGTCATGAAGATAGGAAGGTGGGTTATGAGGTCTGGTTGATTTACGGGTTATAGGTAGTGCATGCTGTGAGATGTCAATGGGAGAAGGTATGGAAAGTGCATGTTGTGATGTGTCCACAGGTAGGATAGGAGGTGGATTAGGTGGTATGGGCGTTGGTGTAAGGGTTGTGCTGTCATCAGAATAGAAAGGTATGGGAAGTGCATGTTGTGATGTGTCCACAGGTAGGATAGGAGGTGGATTAGGTGGTATGGGCGTTGGTGTAAGGGTTGTGCTGTCATCAGAATAGGAAGGGAATTGGGTTGAGGTGTCCACATAAGGGGATGGCTGTGTAGTAGGTTTATGGGAAAAAGGAAAGATGAATTCATAGAAAAAGGTGTTTCTGGAAATAAAAATTTGCTTGGAAGATAAATCATACAAAATGTGTCCTTTGGTTCCAATGGGGTTGCCAAGATAAACACATTTTCTGGCACGGGAAGAAAGTTTGTGTCTTGTGGAAGGCAAGGTGGAGGCATATGTGAGACAACCAAAAGCGCGAAGGTTGATGAGGGTGGGAGGTTTCTGATAGAGAACTTCATATGGACATTTATGTTGAAGTAATGGGGTAGGTAATCTATTAATCAGAAAAACTGAGTGTAGAATGGCATAAGATCAAAAAGAGTGTGGAAGGTTGGCTTGGAAAGCTAAGGCTCTAGTGACATTCAAGATATGTTGGTGTTTACGCTCCACTAAACCGTTTTGCTGTGGAGTTTCAACACAATAAGTTTGATGGGCAATTCCTTTTTGGGCATAAAAGTCAGTCATCAAAAACTCTTTTCCATTGTCAGTGCGAATGGATTTTGGTGAAGTACCAAACTGATTTTCAATGAAGAAAACAAAATGTTGAAGAAATTTTCTGGTTTCACCTTTGTTAGTCATGAGCTTAACCCATGTATATCGGGAAAAATCATCCACAATGGTGAGGAAGTATTTATGTCCATGAATTGAAGAGATAGAAAAAGGACCCCAAATATCTACATGCAACAAATCAAAACATTCATCCGTCTGTGAAGTGCTCAATGGAAAAGGAAGCCTTTTATGTCTAGCAAAGTGACATATGTCACATGGCTTTACAGGAATTCTGGAAACAAAAGGAAACCGGGATGAAAGCTGTTGCAAGGATGTTTCTGAAATATGGCCTAAACGTAGGTGCCACAGCAATGAATCAGAAACATTATTACAAGTCGAAGTAAAAGAGTTCTTGCAAGGGTGCGAATCTTGAAACATAGAGGAGTCCATTGTGTATAAGCCATTCTTCTGTCTAGCTGTACCAATCGTCTTCAATGAATGGTTCTGCTTAATCAAACAATGTGAGGCCTGAAATATTAGAAAACAATCTATATCTACCATTAGCTTTGTGACAGAGATCAAGTTGACTGTGAAATCTGGTATATATAAGACATTCTTCAAGGTAATGTCAGATGTAATATGAATAATACCAGAAAAGGAAGTAATCACTCGAGCACCATTTGGAAGATTAACAAGAATTGGACAAATCTTGTTAAGTTGAGAAAAAAGGGAAGAATCATGAGTTATGTGATCTGTTGCTCCTGAATCTAGAAGCCATTGAACATAGGTCATACCTGTCAAGGTTTGAGGTATTGTTTCTTTCAGTGAGGCCTATGCCATATTGGTTGAATGAGCAGACTGTGAGTGTTCCAAGAAAGCCAAGAAATTGTTATATTGATCCTTTGAAATTGACACTGCCTCATGAGCTTGATTGGTTGTGGTGTCAGTGTCATCAACAGACTGGAGCACGTTATTGGCATTGTGCTGCTGCTGAAAATTCTGAGAGCGATATCCTTGAGGGAATCCATGCTTGAAATAGCATGTATCGATTGTATGGTTTGTTTTCTTGCAGTGAGTACAGTATTTGGTGCCTGTATTTTGTCCTATACCAAGATTCGTGCGTCCTCTACCTCTGTTGGAAAAGCTGCGATCACGATTAAAACCTCCTGAAGAGCTGGCATAGATCTTGGTTTCATTAGCATTATCAACATGAGCTGGAGATCTAAATTGGCGTTCTTGCTGCACAACTAAAGAAAAAGATCTGTTGATATCAGGAAGAGGATTCATCAACATAATTTGGGAACGGACATGAGAAAACTCATCATTAAGGCCTTTCAAAAAACGGATAACATAATCAGCATCTCTATATGCTCGCATCTGAGCCAGTGTGCCACATGTGCAAGAAGGTAGTGGCTTGAGGTTATTCAACTCATCCCACAAAGTTTTCAGATTTGTGAAATACTCGGTTATAGGTCTATCACCTTGATGCATTTGAGAAATTTCTTCCTGCAAATCTGAGATTCTAAACATGTCAGATTGTGAAAAACGATCTCTTAAGTCACTCCAAACCTCATTGGCTTTGTCAATCCAGAGGATGGACTGAACAATTATTTCTGAAATGGAATGGTGAAGCCAAGCTAACACCATGGTGTTGCATCTGTCCGATGCAGGATATGTTGGATCGTCCTCCGGTGGAGAAAGAATGATGCCATTAACAAAGGATAACTTGTTCTTCGACCTTAGAGCCACTGTCATAGCACGCGACCATGTGTGGTAATTTCTTCCATTGAACAGTGGAGAAACAAGGACCAAAGAAGGAGATTCATTTGGATGGAGAAAGAAAAGATAAGAAAGAGGATTTGGGTTTGCCATGAAAGAAAGAGAGAAAGAATGGTTTAGGGTGTGTAATCTGATACCATCTTATGAACTGAGAAAATCTTATTATGAAAAGTTACGTACAAGCATAAGGAAAAACTCCTTATATACAAAACAAGAAAGGGAAAAAAATAAAGCAAGAAAGGAAAGCTCTAACTAACTAACTAATTGCTTTACAGTTTAAGTAACTAACACTAGTTAACCAATCGAAATAACAAACTAACAAGAATCAGTTGGAGAGGCCGTGTCCATATGGTGATGAGGTGGGTTATCTCCTGAAATGGATGTCAACACTATCCCAAAAAATAATTAGCAAGTTAGCATTGCTTATTATATGTATGGCTGGTTAATTAACTGAATCAAATAAATTAAGAATTTGGGTTCTGAATTTTAATAACATTGATTACAATCTATAATGATCGGGTCGATTACCCGCACGTATTAATAACACTGATTACAACCCGCATAGCACCGTACCAATCAGCTTATTGTACTTTTATCAGTTCAATACAATGAACCTTGATGTATGATAATATTTTAAGTTAGTCAAACACGGGGAGTCAGGGACAGGGTAGACCATTAAACTTTTGTTGTCTTGATTTTTTTTTTTAAATACAAAAGAAAATGATTAGACCCGTGGCGTTTATCATGATTCTGATTTCCGGAATAGACATTCAACACTCAACCGGGGAAACGAGAATTAAGGTATGTTTCATTCAAGTGTTTATCATCTATCATCTAACATGATCACAATTTTTTTTTACATACAATATTTTATGGGGCGCGCAACAAAAAAAACTCCGACACGTAACATGAATTTCTATAACATAATACAATCACTTTTCCTATCTCATAATTCTTATAAATCCATTCATTCAATGCTATAAAGAGTACGATAATTTAAAGTTTTACGTTATCCAGCCCTATTGAATTCATAGTCTCATCAGTTACCGATAGTGGTAACCATGCATGAATGGAAAGGAAAGTTTGCTTACATGGCGAAATTGAATTCACTTAAATATGTAACTTCATTTCTCAAAGCAACCCCATGATGGTCTCATCATTTGGATAAAGAAATCGATAAAAACAATCTGTATTATGTAGAATATTTTATTTATTATAAACTATAGTTATTCTCAATGTGAGACAATTTTGTTCAGGATAGATTCTAAATTTTTTCTAAAAATGATACTAGGAATAATTGTATCTCTCGCACTTATGTGTTGAATTTTCATGCACCAACAGCTGAATTATCTAATTTGATATATAAAATATTTTCAATTGTAAGAAAATTTCATTAAAAATAAAGATATTAAATGTAGAGTGGTGTTTGAATAGAAATTAAAAGATGTACACGTAGTTTATCAAAAATAAAATAAAATGTACACATAGTTTATCAAAAAAAAAATTGTACACGTAAAGATAACCCTGACCCCACTCTTTCGAGATTATTTATGGTGAATCGGGACCACCATCTTTTAGGTGGTCTCTTAATGTAAATAGAGGGTGAAATTGGAAAAGAGAAAAAATATTAGAAATAAAAAGAAAAGGAAAAAATTAATATTGTGAGAGGGAGTGTTTGAACCCTATAAAATATTTCCCACTCTTTCGGGTCCCAAACACCAGACAGAGACAATCTAAGGCAGCAGTGTAGCGGTTGAGTTGCCGCTGCCACTACCACCCTCTCTCATGCGTCCCTGAGCAAATGACACGCACACAGTAACACTAACCTAACTTGTCGCCATTATTGCCTTAAATTTAATTTATTTAATAAAAATATATCCACGTACAAACGTAAGGTTTCTTCATTTGCCACTTATAAATTTGTTTATGTATTCTTTAACATGATCTTGTATAATTGTTATATAATTTAATATTTTTTAGTCATCATGTAATTTTTTATTTGAAAAATGTTTAGTACAGAAGATCTTATAAACATGATTTTATAAGGAAAATAAATAAATAACGTCCCATATGAGTTGGCTTGAAAACACGTAGTTGATTGGCAGTGCCACATTGTTTACTTTGACATTGAAGTGGACCAAAAAAATATTATTTTTAATTCATTCTTATTTATTATTATAATTTTCAGATTTTCTTAAAATAAAAAAATATTATGATATTATAGTATTCAATAGTTATTTAAATATAACAATTCTTTGGAATAAAAAAATATTATTTAATAATGGATAGTATCAAATTGTTCAAAGCAGTTGATTAGTTAATTTAATATAAGTTAAATAATAGCATGTGAAAGCAAAAGTTCTACACTAAATATAGATAACATCATATAACTTCGAGTGGAAGCAATGGTCCACATTTTGTGAAGGATAGCGAACTTGGTCCGCCAGGGCAGCCCAGCATTATCATTATTTGGGATTTTTTATAGTCTAGTAGTTTAAAAAGTTTTTTTTAACAAAAAATAACAATTTAATTTATTTTCAATTAAATTTACTAAGAAATAGAGTAGACAAGGTGATAATTAGATCAGGCTACACCTGACATTGGCTTTTATGACATAAACCTACATAAATATATGTTTAGTCTATATGATCTCTTAACTTATTAAAAGTTTAATTTAAAGGTTAGATCTAACCTATTATTAAAAATAAAAAAGTTTAATATGACCTAAGCCTATCAAATTGTAAATTAAATAAAAATAAAATGTCTCATTCATCAAATAATAATTTCAACAAGGGTCCAAATTATAAAAAAATTTAAACAAATTTTTTAGGAAGAACATAATTTTTTTTTAAATAATATTCATGACAACAAAGATATGATAAATATTGGGGTTAATAACTTTTATAATAAATAAATAATATATATGATAAATATTTTTTTAAAATAAATATGGGCAATATAGGCTGGCCCGATTCATTTATGGGATTTGCATTCATCATTTAACATAATATAAAAAACTTTCTTACACACAAAATATTTTGTGGCCCACATTTTTTGAAGTAAAAAAAAAATACTAAGACATGCAAAATGAATCTCTATGATATTACATAATCACTCTTTCTACGACATAATTCTTATAAAACTCTTGATTTATACCTTTAATGATAATCATAATTGTGAGAACATTATGTGTTAAAATGAGGGAGGTAATAGGGTATTTATAAACATATAAATGAGACACTACCATGTGCGATGCGTAGAAGTACCATCAAAGCGTCAGTTGGAATAAAATTTTGTATAAATGGTTAACTCAAGTATTCAGTTTGTTAAATATTAATTTTAAAAAAATTAATATACACTACTATTCTTCTATGCAACTGCAATATACATGGTTTATTCTTTGGCGTTTAGTAATCTAACGTTGTGAGAGAGTAGTTATCTCCTATTGTAGATACAACCATGGATGTGACTCGTTATTTATAAAAAATAAAAAAATAAAAAAGTAAGAATTAAATCACATGGAAATCAATGAATGTGTAACTAAGAGATGATATCTTATGTTACATAAAAATAATATTTCTCTTATTCTTTTGGACTTAATAGTTTCAAACATATTTAAATTTCTTGCGCCCAAAGGAATTTTTTAAGTCTCCAACTAATAGTCTATGGACATGTGTTTTGTATTCGAGTATTTCTCTCTCCATTTTATTTACGCCGCCCTCCTACTCCGCTGCGAGGCTGCAACAGCGATTGGTACGTTTTTTCACAGCACGCGCGCACTTAACGCGTGTAAGTAAGACTTCCCTATCTGAATTTCTATTTAAGAAAGCATTAAATAAAGGGATAGATATTCTGCCAGACAAGGACGTCTGTGCCATGTAAGCACCGGCTAGCCCACGAGGCCCGTGGGCCGTACGATCTACACTCATCCAACGGCGAGGATCAGGCGAACAGCATCATCACGAAATCCCAGCCGGCCGCTAATGCTTCGGCGTGTTAAGTAGCTTTCGCATGACTGTAAATTAAATTATGAAAGGGAAACATTAAAAGATGAGATTAGCTCATGAGTAATAATAATGTAATACTAATAGTTAATAATGGATATATATGTATTTTTTAATTTTGAAAAAAGAAAAAAGAAATAGAGACAAGGGAAGTTGTGATTTGAGAAAGTAAAGTAAAGAGAAGCAAAGTGATCCTAAAAACCGAAAAGGAAGGGAAGAAAACAAAACACCAAGTGGGAGAGCATTTCTCCTACAGAAAACAACGCCATTCATTTCGCTGTCAAACGATTCCGCCGCTCATGCCGGGATTCCGGTAACGCATCCAATTCTCCCGCACCACTTTACGCTACACACAAACTGATTTCTCGGCGACTTAGGTTACATGAGAAGACAACACAACATCATCATCATCAACAACAAGAACTCCCCAACCTCGTCAGAAGAAGATCATCATCATCATCATCCATGCCTTCCACACCAAATGCCTCCTTCCCTAGGCGCCGTCATCCAACAATTTCTCTTCGAGGCTCTTCGAGTATGTTCCTCTTATTTCATTCTCTCTTTCTTTTGTTGTGTTTTTTTTTTTTTTTCCATCATCGTTATGTGATTTTATGTTGCGTTTCTTTTAAAAGAGGAAGGACAGGTGGAGCTGCAAGAGACGGTGAGGTTAAAGGCTAAGAGGGATAGAGATTTGTTCAAGAGGAAGAGAGCGTGTAACTCTCACAGCACCGAAGAAGAGAGTGTGGGAAATGAACAACAACAACACTACGAGACTGCTTCATCCATATCCGATCAAAACCACCGGAGAATCTCCACCGCCCTACGGCCCTGGAACATAACAGACGAAATGATCGGCGCCACTGTCCCCAGGAAGGCTCGTTCAGGTCCTTCTCAATCAAAACTCACTCGTTTTTTTGGTCTATTCGGAGCACTGATTTTTTCTTTTTCTTGTTATGCAGCTTCTGTGAAAAGAGCGCATGAGAGTTTGATGGAGGAGCAGAGTTTTCAGAGTGCTGAAACGGCGTCGCCTTCGTCTTCCAATGTTTCTCTTCGGAAGAAGATGGTATTGTGCTACCTTTGCTTTCTCTTATGATTTTTCAATCACTTAAAAAAGAAAAAAAAATACAATGATATAGCTTCCTTTTTCTGTTTTAGAAATCGATTGGACCAAAGACTCGCTTTCTGAAGACGACGAGGTCTTCTTCAACTCAAGAAGACATCGAGATTGAGATAGCTGAGCTTCTGTACGGTTTAAGGACTTCTAAGAACCACGAGTCTTCCTCGCAAAAGCTTGAAGCTAGCGATTCGCGTCCTTCAACGGATGCTGGTGAGTTGAATTTTCCCGATTAGATAATGGAATGTGTCTCATTTATTTTTTAGTTTATTTTTCATGATCCTTTTTTATTACCAGAGGAAAAGAAAGGGGAAAACTACAGTTCTTCTTCCGCTCCAGCTCCGAACAATTCAACTGCCGAGTCTTTCAGAATTGAAAGTGAGCAACCTGCGAAAATGGAGAAACCTTCACCTGAATCAGCAAGTATGTCGGGTTGTCAGTATGAGAATGAGTCAAAAGAGGATATTAAGGAAGAAAATTTGAATTCAGGTGTTGGATGTGGCGATACTGCAGATGGAAGATCAGAACTCTTCACAGTGGAATCACCATCACGCTCCAAGTCCAAGTTGGATGTGGATAAACAGGATTCTGCTACTACCAGAGCGTGAGCATTTTTGAAAATTGCTCTTTATATACTTATTGGGATGGCTGATTATTGATTCCATTTCCTTCTTGCTTAATTTTACTAGGATGTGCGCTGTTCCGGGGGCCAGCTTGCAACGTGTGGACAAGTTTGAGATTGATCTGATGGTGAGGATCCTTATTGTTCGCATTCCGGTTACATTTATCTTGGTTTTTTCTGTCAAATATCTGAAGAAGAGTGCATTTCCAACAGGCTCCTCCTCCTATGACCCTATCCCCAGAAAGGGATAGCTTGTCAAGGGGTGAAGATAAGGTGGTGGAAAGACTCGTTGAGAAAGAAAAAACGCAGGAAGAAATTGAAGAGGTGCAGATAAAACTTGATTTGGAGAATCCAAACAAACATAAAGACATAGCTACGAACAATGAATTAGAAAAGGAGGATAGGAATAAGGAGGAACAACCTACTACATCGAGAAACTCCGAAGTGGAGAAAACTGGTAACTTGACATTTTTTTTTGATGTAATTATACAGTGCCACTTGCCAACTCTGGTTGTGGCTAACTTGTTGATTAGATGTTTCTTATTCTTATTCTTTTGTTCTTCAGTTCAATCTAGTTCGATGCCTTTGTCAACAACTGTATCAGAACAGCCATGCAGTCTCTCTCTTGGGTATTAGACCATTTACTTCCCTCAGAACCTGTTTTTTTCCTTCGTTCTGATCCATATCTATTTTTACTTAGTGATTGGTCATGTGAAAATTGTGACTTTACTAAGATCAATAACTATCATTGGCAGATACCTGCCGCCCTTGGAGACAGTTGTGAAGACGGAAAAAACCACAGGATCATCGACAGCCCCACAGGTAATACAACTCTCACTAAATTGGTTTTTGTTGTACTTGTTTAAGTCCTTTCTTTATTCTTAGGAGTGTCAATATTCTTGCTTCCTGCCTGTAACATGGAATTGTATCATGATTAATCCCTTGCTTAATTCGAACATTCAGCATGTTAATTTGGTTCTCTCTCAACCTCGACCAAAGAGATGTGCCACCCATCATTACATTGCTCGCAACATATTCATGCACCAGCAGTGTACAAAGGTGAACCCCTTTTTGCAATCAGCTATTGGCTATAGTTCTGTGTGTGACACAAAGCCCAAAAATGTCATTCGAATGAACTCTGCTGAAAGTGTGGTTGTTGGAAAGCAGTCTCAAAAACACTCCGCAGTTATGAACCAAAATGCTGCACAAGGGAAGGGTTGGGCCGCCACTGGTGATTATAATTATAGTCTTGATGCAATTAAAAGTTTCGGTCCTACCAACCCAGTGGATTCAACACAAATGAAGCAGCTCCTTCTTCGGCAAGGTCCACATCCAGAGTCATCTGATAATTTGGTGGTATGATCTTGTCTTCTAATAGCTTCTATACAGTTCACTAAAAGTATGTCATTTATTTTATCGATTGCATTAATAGGTAATTATTTTGGAAAGTCACGTTCTTTAATTCTGAATGTAGCACGGTCCTGCTTTCCTGTTTCCACTGGGCCAACATCAAGCATCAGTAACAACAGCTACTAGTCAGGCAGGTGGTGTGAATTGCACCAGCAGTGCTTCCTCATCTAATAAATCCCATAGTTCAGGTGCTGGATCTCTTGGTACCTCATCACTGCCAGCAATTGGCGCTGCAATGAGCTTTAGCTATCCAAATTTGGCAGCCAATGATGTTTCATATATGACAGTAGTTCAGAATAACGGGTATCCATTCTCCTTTTCAACTCATCTTGGAAAATCTGCAGCAATCAAAGGTGCAAGCCCTGCGCAAGCAACTCCCATACTCAATGGGCCTTTGTACTCTTCTCAAATGTTCCATCCTCTTCAGCATCCACAACAGCATCCTCATTCCAAAGCACTGGTTCAACCAAGTTATCCTAATGCAAGCACTACAGGTGTTTCATCATCATCTCATAAGCAGTCACAGAGGACTCAAGTTAATGGCAGCAATATTTCGACCTCTACAGCTATGCCACTACAACAGCCAGCAAAGCAGCATACATCACTTTCTCATTCTCACAATCACGAGACTGGGATGGCCGGACAGAATGTCTCGTCTGTTGCTAGTGGAATGGCTTACTCCCAAAAGAATGTGTTTGGGCAGAACTTACCGCCGAACCTTTCTTTTAGGCAATCTGCAAAATCGGAAAGTGTTGGCAGCAACAGTGGAAATTTTAGTGATAGGCAGCAACAGCAAGAGGCTTTAAAGGGGGGAGTTGAACGAATACCATCTCAAGCATTTCCAATATCATTTGCTGCATTTAATGGGACCAGTGTTCCTTCAAATCTTAACTTCTCGGCCATGACACAGAACCCAGTGATATTTCAGAGCCTGCCTGATATTGCATGGCAAGGATATCAAGCTGCAAGTACATCTCATACTACTCAGCCAAAGATGTATTCTCTTACCGAAGGGAAGAGTGGAGGTGATTCTTCCCATCAAGATGATGAAAAGAAAGCCACATCTGGGAAGCCGTCAACCAATGGCCCAACGACCCTTGTTTTTGATAATTCATCAAAGAATCTTAACTTTGTATCATCTCCTATGAATGGAAGCTGGCCTAGACGTTCCATTACTTCAACTGCAACAACCACAAGTATGCCTCTTTCTAGTAATGCTTCAAATTCTCAACAGTCACCACAGCTGCTTCATCTTCAGCAGCAACATGGTGTATTACAGCAGCAATCTGCTATGGCTACTCGATATAAAGCATCATCGACTAATGCTACTTCAGCTACGAAAATTTTAAATAGTTTCCCAGTTTTCTCACAAAATCAAACTCAGTGCAAAAGTTCTAATCAAGCTTCTCAGTCTAAGAACACGGGAAGAACCCCAGATTCTCATATTCTTAACACATCTATTGTAACATCTACTACCCCAACCCTCAAAAGTTTTTCTCAGGAGCAAGGAAGAGTTTTACAGGGTCAAACGCAAATATCTTTTGGGGGGGATTACATGTCATCCCTGCCACCCCATGGACAACAGCTACTCAGTAACAACCAGCCTTTTGGTACAACAGTTGCAGGAACTCCACCTAATGGGGGCAACTTGAATACAAATCCCCAGGGAAGCAAAGTTTGTTCATCAATGAACACTTCACAGATGCATCAACCTAAGAATTCTTCTGCTGGGACTGGCCAAAAATCTTCACCTGTTTGTGGGAGAAATGTCCCATCGATCTTGAGCGCATGCCCTAGTCACTTATCTGAAATGAAGTATTAGAAATCAAATAGTATACTGCAACAATACAAAAGGATTTCTCTGCAATCGGCACGCCTGAAAGTCCCTTGTATAGCTTGCAGTAGTCAATAGCAATTTCCAAAAGAGCGAAACATTGAGGGCAAACGTTTTGGTTTGGGAGCTTATACGATTATATCCCTCTTCTTGGGGAGGTGCATATGCTGGGGGTGCTGGTATATTAGTTTGCAGTCATTTTCTTTTTAAAGAGTGGCAATAATATACGTGACAAGTGAACACAACTTTGATGTTGGTACGTACACTCATGTGATATTCATTCTTGAGATAGGACAGGTGCTGCCACTTTTGCTGGTGTGGTGATAATGAAAGGAACTAGGTATCCATTGGGCCCACAGTTTTGAAAAACAAAGTAGGGACTACTATCTTGTCATACCTTCTGGAAGGCTATTACAGGTTCACGTGGTCTAATTATTATTTCAGGCGTTAAATTCAATTCTGATCTGTAGATACATATAAATATCGTTCTGTTTGTTTTTGCTGCAATAGCAAGAAATGTACTTAAAAAAACAGAATCATTTTTAATAAAAATCTGTAGTTCTTTCTTCCACTTTTGTTATTATATTGGGTGGGTTGGTGGGACATTCATCGGAAATTTGGATGTAACGTAGGAACAGGCAAAGATAATAAGTGTTTGATCTCTTTGCTTTTTTGGCGTTTCCTTATTTCTTTCTCGTTTATGTATGTTTCATGATTGATGATTCAATTCACTGAAAGCTCAGGTGCTTGTAATCGACGTGAGGACCAAAAACTATGATGATTTCTAAGTTTTAAACCTGTCCAACAAAATTCAATTGACAAAATCACATTTTTTTAAGGAATTTTTTATTTGATATACCTGTTTTAATTGGTTTTTGAGATGAGTCGGTCCAAGTCCTTTGGATGTTGAAGCCTTTCATTCTTCCTCAAAAGTATATTTGGTGTGGATTGAATTTAGCAATTAAGCTATACCATTGAGTAAAAAAAAAAAAAAAAAAAACCCTCTTTAATCACAATGACTTTCAATAGTGATGTAATTGGGTGGTAACTTGAACTCTAGTCAAGGGAAATATTTACCTGTGTCGTCATTCAGTACATCTTTTATCAAATATGAAAATAAATAACATATGAGTTTATTATCTATCATTTAATATGACCATAAAATTTTTCCTACACACATGATATTTTGTGGGACTCGCAGCGAAAAAAAATAAAAATCTGGCACGCAAAACGAATCTCTATAACATAACACAATCATTTTTTCTACACCATAACTCTTATAAAACCCATAACATATTTATACTAGGGATAGGTTATTGTGCCTACTCCCTATTTGCCTATCTTTACCTACCCCTCTCATCACCGTTGGATTACAATTTGATCTAACGGTTAATATTGAAAATATAAATAAAACCCTTTTATCTCATTTCTCTCTCCTCCCCCTTCTCTCTTCCTACGCAATACCCGATTGAAATTTTTATGCCCTTCATCGTCGATGTCTGCCGCACTTGTAGCCGTGAATTTTGGTTAAATTTCTAAATTTGTTAAATCATCAAGCTTGAAAAACACCCTTGAATTTCATCTGACTTCCCCTAAATTTCAAAAAGCAACGGATGGTGATAGCACATTCATGGATCGTCTAATATTGTTGATTAAATTTCATTACGGGAAGCTATATTATTGATTAAATTTCATCGTCTAATGAACATGCTCATGGATCGTGAGGTACAGTTCATCTGATTCGTCTATGCAAAATTCTTGAAAACATTTGCAGGAAAGGTAATAGCATTGCTCACCTCTCTTTTTTGTTTGGATTTTGGTTTTACTTTGGATTTTTTTTAAAAAAAATTGTTTGAATTTTTTTTATAGAGAAACGTGCCACTTGAGTAGGTGTTTCAAATCTGAGGTGTGATTCAAGAAGGAAGGATATGTTGTCTTCTTCGTCGAATAGGGTGGAGTCTGAGAGAGGGAGGGTGGAGAGAGAAAAGAGTAGAAGGATTGTATTTATGTTTTCAATATGAACCGTTAGATCAAATTATAATCCAACGGTGATGAGAGAGGTAGGTAAAGGTAGGCAATTAGGGAGTAGGCACAATAACCTATCCCTTTATATTATCCTTGTCTTTATGATTATTTCGTTCTATAACTCTATTTTTATTTTTCTTTTTGGGTAAGATATACCTCCTCTGTTGTATCGAAAATTCACTCCTAGTAAACAATGAATTTTATATGTCAGTTTGAATGCTATTATTGATTGCACATTAAGTTTAGGATAACTAATTTATTACAGTTGTATGAAGATAGTAAAATTAATTTTTTTTTCTTTTCTTGTTTGTATTTGTACTCGTGAACCTAGTCTCTTTTTAGAATACCAATTTGCAAAATAGTTTTTTTTTCTTCTATTTATTTGTTTTTAAATAAAATTCACTTGCAATTTTATAAATGCTTTAATAAATTTAATTTTCTCACGTTGCATACACTTTAGGCACATTGTAACAAATATATTACGACTTCTAATTTCTATAAATATCAAAACATTGGGTAATTCAAGTTGAATCTCAAGATATATTTTTTCTTGGTTACATATGGGTGATGATTACCTTGTTACCTCAAATACTAGTTCAGACAATAAGTTAATGTGTATCCACAAGCAAGAAAAAGTCTGCATTACTTCTTCCGAGCCCAAACTTAAACCAAACCTGGAGGAGAATCACGAATCCTAAAAGAAGAGAAATCTTTGACAATACAAGAAACAATGCCTTACTAGAATTATTCCTTCTGGACTTAAACCTAATAATATATATATATATATATATATATATATATATATATATATATATATATATATAGAGGGGGTAGGATCCTTTGACACCGGTGTCAAATTTGAAGTTTGTCACCTCATCTGATAGTCGTTAGATCAAAAAAGATCAATGGTTTCACATACTTGCAAATCAAAGTCATTGTTCTTTTTTATCTAACGGCTCTCAGATGAGGTGTCAAAAGATATATATATATATATATATATATATATATATATATATATATATATATATATATATATATATAGGGGCAGCATTCTATGGCATTACTGTCAAACAAAAAGTTTAACATCTCATTTGAATGCTGTTAGATCAAGACAGACTAATGGTACCATATGCTTACAAATTAGAGTGGTTAGATCAAGACAAAATCAACGACTTTAAGATGAGGTGTCAAACTTTTTGTTTAACACCAGTGATCCTAATGTTAGAATTATTTTAACCCTGAATCATGTATATGATTATAAAATACCGAAGCAATATGAAATTAAAGTTTGGATGGTGTGTACCTTAGTGGATCATTACAAAGCGGAAGAAAGGAGAAAACTACATGCCAGATCTTCCTCTCTACGATCTATTCTGAAAGTGGCAGTCTCAGCGATGAGAGCATGACGGCTCATGGGGCTTAATCCAATATAAATAGGCTAGAGAAGGAACCTAGCAAAACCCTAATGAACAGTGTGTCTGATGGGTCCACCATCACAGAAGCTCAATGAGACACTAATGCCTACACTGTGCTGCCTAACTAGGCCCCAATTCCAAAAGATGCCAAAAGCCCAACTCAACATGATCACAATGGGCTTATCACAATAGATTAAATTGGAATATCCATTAACTCGGTTATTTTAGAAGATGCAAAAACATTAATTAATATTGGCCAGATATGAAATTTCTAACATTCTTCCACTTGGGCTATATTAATCAATTTATATTATTTTAAAATACTTTTATTTGAAAATGACTCAATCGGGTTAATAACAAGGAAAAAACATTTTACGTGGCTACGATTTTGAAAAACAATATTCCAATTCCAATATCAGCATCTCAACACAATTCAATCCAACATAACCTCATCATAGGAACATGACGATCAATATACCGAAAATATCATAGTATATTACCTTCCATACTCACACACAATGAGTATTACATCTGCATGAATCAAGACCTAGCAGTGTAGTAAGAATTAGTGCCAAAATGTGATCAACAATGTAACACACTAATTCTTATCGGTCCTTAATGTAATTTCTCAACAACATGAAATTACATTAGTGCAATTTCCAAGCAACATGAAATTACACTCCATAATGCAATTTCTCAACAACATAAAATTGCATTACCGCAATTTCAAAACAACATGAAATTGCCCTTTTCAATCCAATTTCTTAACAACATGAAATTGAAGTAACACAATTTTCAAACGACATGAAATTGCTTAGTTTAAATAAACTAACATGTCACAATACAATATGAGATCTCAAAATTTGTGACATCCAATCATCTTTAAGCGCTCACAACATGCTTAAAGATACTATTTATACATATATTTCTCAGTCGATAGGAGAAATAAATATAATGATGATCATCAGTTATTAAAATTTAAACAAAAGTCACAAAAATCATTATCAGTTTGCATGACCAAAAAAATAAACTGAATATAACTCACACTGATCAAGGGAATCAAAAGAACTTAAAACACTTAAAAGAAAACCTCGAGTACAACTCCCACTAATGAAGGGAATCAAAACAATTTAAAGTACTCATATATACAAAGGAGGCTACTTCAAGGTATTTCCTTTAAAAGCTTTTTAGAAAGAAAAAAAACTTTTATTTCATTCAGTAAATCATCATCTTACTGAAAAATAAAATGTCATCTACATAAATTACTAAGAATATACATCTATTCCCACTTACTTTCATATAGATGCACTTGTCAAATATATTTAAATTAATTGGAATAAATTAACAAAAATTCATTGTTAAGGCAAAATGAATGCATCCAAATAAACCATAAGAGAAAATAAAACTTCAATTAAGGCAAGTTATTACATCGAGGTCAATAAAATAGTACATTTCCTTTTGGACAAAATGTACGTACCAAGGTTAAAGCCTCAGATGAATCAATCAATGAGTATACACTAGCTTCAGAGATCCGTCCTCTTTGGGCAGACACATCACCTAGACCAATGCACTCTCAATAACTTTATTACCTGTATATGATTATAAAATACTAAAGCAATATGAAATTAAAGTTGGGATGATGCGTACCTTAGTAGATCATCACAAGCGGAAGAAAGGAGGGAACTACATGCCAGATCTTCCTCTCTATGACCTATTTCGAAAGTAGTAGCCTCAGCGATGGAAGCATGATGACTCAAGGGGCTTAACCCTAATATAAATAGGCTAGAGAGGGGACCTAGCAAAACCCTAATCAATAGTGTGTCTGATGGGTCCACCCATCACAGAAGTCCAATCAGACACTAATGCCTATACTGTGCTGCCCAACTAGGCCCATACCAAAAGATGCTAAAAGTCCAACTCAACATGATCACAATGAGCTTATTACTATAGATTAAATTGGAATATCCATTAACCCGATTATCTTAAAAAATAGAAAAACATTAATTAATATTGCCCACATGTAACATTTCTAACACCTAATTCACATATCATGACCCACAAAATGAGAAAGGAAAACTCAAGAAAATGAAAGGGACGAGCCTTAGGCTTAGGGCATGATTGTGAAGGATAAGGCCCGTAAGGGTGTAGACATTAAAGTGTGTGCGCGCACTGTGATGAAGCCCCTTATACAACCTTAGTTTAAGATAATCAACTTATTTCTCATAATATATCATGTGCTCATTAAAAGAAGTTTCTTCCTTTGATTCTGCATAAATGTTGGGCCAACTCGGATTTTGATAAAGTACTGAAGTGCCCCGAGAAATTACAAGATCCGATCCGGGCCTATGAAGACTAGTAATTAAGAGGGAAGAAACATGGGACTTTAATCCAGATTAATCTAACAATTTAAATTAGAACACCGAACATGATTAATCTAACAATTTCATCAGGAAACTCAAAATCTGCTAATGTTGCTTTGAAAATTTGTGACTTAAATCCACTAACTTAATCTCTTATTTTATTTTTTTAAAAAAATTATATTATTCTTAATTATTCCTCTTTTTTAAATATTAAATTTAAATTAACTAATTATATATACTTTTTCATAATTTTCATTTATGTAATTGATATTTTTTATATTTTACTTAAATTAATTATACATATTGTAACACCTGATTTATTTACTTTTTATCTTATTTGATATTTTTTTTTTACTTCTATTGATAATCCTACCCTAGGAGAGAATTTTGTCTGGTCCGAGACTACCATTTTTTAGGTGGTCTCTTAGAGTAAATGGGAGGGTAAAATCGGAAAAGAAAAAAAGTAACAGAGATAAAAAGAGAAAGAAAAAATTAATGTTATGAGAAGGAGCACCAAATCATTAGATGATCATGGAGCATAAAAAATATTTCCCAAGAGACCATAGCGCCCTTTTCTTCAATTCTTTGCATACTTTGGGAGAGGGAAAAGTATGACATTTCACCCAATGACACCTTAATTGTCACTCATCATGCCTTCTCCTCTACCCATCCGTAAACCAGCTCTTATTAAAAGATAGGGTAAAATGTGTATCATTTTAAAGGATGAAAAGTTATGTCATTTTAAGAGAGAGAAAGAGATAGTTAAAGGAGGAGAGAGAGTTGACAAAAAAAGGGTGTGGGTTCCACCTCTTTGTGAGAGTGAAAGAATATAAGTTGTGTCATTTAAAATGATAAACAATAAACCCTTTAAAAAATATTATGTATCTTAGTTTCAAGCCAACCAAATATGACAAAAGTTTACAACTCAAAGTTAAAGACAATAGTTGGACACTTTAGGATACATGTACATCACAGATACCGAATCTAGCAAGGTTGTAACAAAATACTCAATATGCAGTTCCACAACTTGTGTTTTTAGGCTTAATAAATACCAGGCTACTATCACTTGAAATTCATTTGGAATACGGTTCTTGCTTTTGTTTCTGCCATTTTTTTTGGTTAACTCAACCTTTTTTTTAACCTCACAAGCTTCGGCTCTTTGAGCCGACTACGAGACTAATCCGCAATGCGAGTTGAGTTAGAGATGAAGATATTTAAACCCTTCCCAAAGGGTGACATTTGAACTGAAACCTTTATTTTTTTGAGCCGGCTACAAGTCTAATCTGCGGTAGGAGTTGAGTTAGAGATGAAAATATTTAAGCCTCTCCCAAAGATGACATGTGAGAATCTAATTGAAACCCTTTACTTTTCACTGCTCACCCACCCTTACGACCAACTGAGCTACTATTATTTGATTTATTATTTTTTCTTCGCTTTTGTGTGTTGTGTTTGAAGTTTGAAATCATATTAGGTTATGGGAGGGGGCCGGGCTCTTACACATATCCCTTTTATAATCTTAAATAATTTTTAAAATTTTTAATTTTATATTTTACCTGAATTTTAAAAACCCATGTAGTATATGTGATATTTATTATTTTATTTTAAAGGCAAGGGCACCATTCTAACTATTAGGTTTTTTCCCCATGCATATCATTGCTTCCTAAGAAATAATAGCATTATCATTCATTCCTCTCTTGGGCACAAAACTACACTAGAGTGGGTCAACAAACAAATTATGAGTGTTAATTTGGACTGAGTTTATAAATTTAGGACCATCCTATTATGGGTTAAGTCAAATGCGGATTAGCCCAATGCAATTCCGAATATAATTTATATTGTCAAATGTTGGCCATTTCGATCTTAGGCGAATTGTGTAATGCAAGTCGACTCATAAATTCACAATTTTTTGGTTTATTTATACAATTGAAGTTTCGCTACCAAATTAAACAAATAAATTGAAATATTGATTTTAAATAATTTATTAGATAAACTTGTATTAAAGAACATATAATAAAAGACCCGAATTTAATTGAGAAATCACATTCATTAAAATCGACTTTTAACAAACCAGATATATGAAGAAATAATGTAGGTGGTTCTTTTAAATAAATACTTGCGAATTAAATTTTTGAAGATATGAAAAATCCTTATTGGATGTTACTTGACAAGGAAAAATCAGACGATTTTAGTAACTGATTTTCGAATAGTATATAGGCATGTGCAAAATGTTTTAAATAACTGAACCAAAAAAATAACTTAAATTAACGATGAATATTACTTTGACACATGATTATTTATTATCTTTATATTAAATACTAAGATAATGAAGTGGTAATAAACAACGATGTATTAAAATACTAGTAGATCTCATATTGGCTAGCGGGGCAAGCCGCACAGCTACAACTGGAACATGCAGATTTTTACTTCAATCCCAGATGGCTGCAAGGCTTTAGTTTTTAATGATGCTAATGGGGTGGCGATCCCCATATTAGTCCACGAATAGCATAGTGTTTTTGTCTTTTTTTGTTTTTGTTTACATTCAGACGATTTCCAAAAAAAAATAAAAAAAATTACTAGTAGATCTCAGTATTAAACTTTTTTATATAATGATATCAATTAAACTTTTAAAATGTTAAGAGTTTTAAAAAACATATTAGTTTTTTTTAGCTCATAATTCATTATTTTATCACTAACAAGACATGCAATTTATTTTTAAATAAAATAAAATATTATATATATATATATATATATATATATATATATACAATGGCGGAGGGAGGGGCTAGAGGGGGCCACCGCCCCCCCCCCCAAATTTTACGAAATTTTTTTTTAATATATATATAAAATAAAATTTTGTTAATATTATTAAATTATTTGTTTTAAAAATTGTATAGTATAAAATTACTCATCATGACATTATTAGATATCACACTATACTCAATCATTTTTTATTTCTATGGTTATTCCTTTATCAATTTTAACAAATCTTTTTTATTTCTATTGCTATTCCTCTATCAATTTTAACAAAATCTCATGGCCTCATATGTATCCCAATGAAAAAATTCTCTCGCAATTTTAATAAATCTTCTCACCTCAGGTCTCTCATTATCTCTATTTTTTTTATGAAATTAACAATGCTACTATTATTTGATTGTTTTGTTTCAAAATCCGTTCATATCATCCCCATGTTTTGAATGTTTTGTTTCGACTCATTATCTTCCATGGATTAACATTTTTTTTATACCGACCTTCGGTGTATTAATGTTTAAATAAATAAACTCATCTATTCGAATCTTTTTTAATTTATTGGTTCATACGTGTTTTGATTTTTTATTTATTTATTTGTCCAACACAATTTATTCTTTCAATTTGAAAAGTAATCCTCAATGAAACATTAAATCATTAAACACGTAGAGTAAGAGTCAAATGAAGTGATCTTAATTAGCTTACCACATTTTTGTTCTCTTTTCATTTGCATAATTGTATTTCTCTTTATGTAGTGATTTCGTATAGAGAAAATAAATTTGCTCTAACTTAAAAGATTCACTTTTTGGGACAACTTGGTTGTAGTTTTTTATTTTATTTTTCAAAAAATATGTAGTTAAAATCATTGTTTAAGTTAAGGCACTTTTTTATTATTATTATTTTAAACTACTTTTTATGTCTGTTGGACCGAGCAATTGTACATTTTTTTCAATCTTTCAAATGTTGTTAAATGTTAATATTTTGGTAAGAAATTAACCAAATGAGTTCCTACGAGGTCAACAGGTAATAAAAATACTAATATTATGCAAAATAAAAAATTAATTTTTGCCCCCCCCTCTCCTCTAATCCTGGCTCCGCCACTATATATATATATATATATATATTTATGGAGAATATTCAAACAATTTTGTTCATGCAACACATAGAAAAAGTGGAAGAAACCCCATGAGGAGAAGAGACAGACGGTTTCGCGCAGGAATTTTATTTTTCATTTTTATAATCAGTATGCATGCAATGCAACACGAGAAACACACATATACATATACATATATATATATATATATATATATATATAGCGAAGAGATCATTTGACTCCAGAGTAAGACTTACATCATAGCTGTTGATTTCCGTCCATTCAACGGTTATAATTTATGAAGTTATATTAATTAATTAATTATTAGTTACATTACAAATGACAACCGTTGATTTCCGTCCATCAACAGCTGAGATGGGGAGTAAGACTTAAAAGTCTTATTCTAGAGTCAAAAGAACCCTCCCCATATATATATATATGTGTGTGTGCACGCAAAAATGGAATAACTTCAAATAATAGAAAAGATTAATCTGATTACCAAAAAAAAAAAATAATCAAAGAAATTTCAAATTAGAATTTTACCAAAAGTCACAAAATGTTTCAATTTTGATGCAATAAATTATTTTTGAACAAGCGGAGTTTCCTTTTAAAAGAATTCAAACGTGGAAAACTATTTTTTTTTTTGGTAAGAGAAAACTATTTTTTATATATGTAAAAAAGGATAAACTTCCAACTAGGGAAAAAATCAACAATAGAATTAGAAATCATAAAACATGATTTAGAAAATTTGTCATTTCTAAAAAGTAGTTCGATCCCTAATTAAGAATAGCAAGTATAATATGAAGTATAAATATTTTTAATAAGTCATAAAATGTATGACGACTGGATTTGTATAATGGAACCACCACCACCAAATGTCTATAAAAAAAAAAAAAATGGAACCACCAATTTTTTTTATCAGGAAAATTGAAAAACTATTTTGTTGAAGAAAATTGGTCTTTGAAAACATAAATGGATTTAGGAATCGATTACATGTATAGAAAGTATTAACATTTTATACTGTCTGTTTAAAAATGGTTACCTTGAATTGGTTGAGTGAACTTATTTTACCCTTTTAATAATTAGTAATAGATATTAACAAGCTAGGAAGAGTAAATTCTAACATTTACAATGAAATAATTTTAGTCAAAAAAATTAAACAAAATAACAATCTCAAAAAAATGTGAAAGGACAAAAAAAAGAAGAAAAAACCAAAATTAACTAAACATCTCAAGATTTAACAATATCCCAGAATTGAAAAATAATTATTTTTAGTTTTTTATTTTATTATTTTTAACATTCTTATAAAAAAAAACATATATCATAATATGATGTATACATAACTAGAACCTAAAATGACAAAAAAAACTAAGAACGGCAATGTACATGTATAAATGAGAAAAAAATAAAATAAAGCTTGTCCTTTCTTTTTAAGTTCGACACTTCCTCAATTTAAAAAAACTTACACAAACACAAATTAGTGTGTACCCCTTGGGACCATGAATGCATAAAAAAGAAAGAAAAAAGAATCATGTATTCAGAATTTTATAAGGGGTGTTTGGCACAGGAGAAATTTTTATTTGTCCGGAAATCTCAATTTTCAAAAATATGATTTTTACATTCAGTTTATGATAATATCCAAAAATTTAAAATTTAAAAATTTAAGTTTCTTGGGAATCTTGAAGAACACCGCATACCAAACCGCCCCTGAATAAACAAGATCAATGACTTAAAAAAAACATCAACTTACCCTTTTTGAGAAGGTGCCGCAAAGTAATCCCAACATTGAATAAAAAAAATATATAACAAGCAACCATGTGATGAAGTTTACCAGACAGACATTCACAAAAGACAACATGATTCCACTTTGTTACCAAATTCTAAGAAAAAAATATTATAACCATAGCATGAAGAAGGAAAAATTAAAAAAAAAGAAGAAGAAGGCAAAGGCTAATGTACGGTTCATTTGAAAGAAGATCATAACCACCAAATCATTACATCTTACAATCACAGTGTACAAAAGATGAGATTAGCAAGAGTAGATTATATACGGAGCGTGACTATTAAAGTATAACATAAATTATTAAAAGTTTTTTATTTAATATTTTAAAATTTTGGATGGAAATGATTCTTTATATTATATTAAAATTTTAATAGCCAAAAGGTCATAGTTCAATTCTTATCGGCCTACGTAATATTTTATATTTCAAGTTCAAATGACTCTCACATGATAGATGTGTTAGCGAATAATATAAATTATTAAAAAAATCTTCGCCCATTGATGATGACAACAACAATGAAAACAACGACGACGACAACGACAACGACAATGATGATGACGATGACGATGACGACGACGACAACGACGACGACGACAACACAACAATGACGACAATGACAATAACAACGACGACAACGACAATGACAACAACAACAACAACGATGACGACAACAACAACGACAACGACGATGACGATGAGATCGAAAAGCTTCTCCTCACTTCCATCTTCGTTTGTGGTCTTCGTGCTCTCTTTTGTTGTCTCTCCTTAATTGATCTTTGTTTTTTCTCTTTTGCTTCTCCTGTGTCACTGTGAATCCTTTTTTTCCTCCCTCTTCGCTATGTTCTCGTCCTTGATAATATCGTCCCGTTCTCCACAAAACCCTCAACTAATTAAAAGAAATGAATATAGTCTTCATTGACAAATAATTTGGAGACAACACTTGCAACTCATCCCTTGCGAAGATAGGATGTATCTTTTCTCTGGCCATTTTTCCACCAAGAATAGGGTAACCCCAAGAAGAGCAAACACAAGATTCATAAAGATAGTTCCAAGGAGTCTTCTCTTTCCAGCAAAGCATGATCCCTTTGCCCATTCCACTGACTGCTTCCATGTGAGTAAGGATGGGGTGTCTTGCTAATTTGAACTTTGCCAAAAGCAAGATACCAATGAAGCATAGGTAACGTAGGACCTTTGATGAAGCTGCATATTCATTATTGAGAAATGGGGCTGTGGCGGGATGTGAAGAACGAACAAAGCACTTTGTCCTGGAGTCTGCAATTTTAGAAGATAACATCTTTTGGGGATACATTTATGGAAAAAATGTTTGTATTTTAAATGACACAACTTATATCCTTTCACTCTCATAAAGAGGTGGGACCCACACCTTTATATTTTTTTTGTCCACTCTCTCTTCTTCTTTATCTATCTCTTACTCTCACTTAAAATGACACAACTTTACATCCTTTAAATGATACACATTTTTCACTACATTTATTATTATTTATTATGGAAAAATAATTTCTCATTGTTACATGAGATTTGAATTCTCATGTTGTGACCCTTCGATTTGCGTGTAAAGCTTTTCTTTTTTTAATAAATGTGGGACGCACCACTAATTGGATCACAACATGAGAAAATTAAATCCCTTTATTTATTTATTGAGAGAGGACAAAATGATGTTGCCGTCATTTGAGAAATAGGTGAAGTGAAAATAATGCATGGAATAACGATGTTGATGTTTGATGTTGGTTATATATATGTGCCCTGAGTATATGTCCATGTCTTGGAAAGAAAGAACAAAAAATGTATGAATACCCTAAAACTTTGGAAGTACATGGATTTTGATTTGGTTGTTTGAATCTAGTGATTTTATGTTTTTTCACGTAATTTTTTGAATTCTACAAAATGACAAATACTTGGAGGGAATTTGGTCAAATTTTTTTATTTTTTTTTGAAAAAATGCTTCCTTGTTTCTATAAATATAATGTTATTTAATTCTTATTCCCATTTCTCATTATCCAACAATAACAAATAATGGTGATTTATTATTTCAATGAATAGGAGATTATGTAAAACTTATTGAATTTGTCAGAAACTAGGCATCTGTATCCCAAAATCGTGACTAATTGCATGCAGAAAGAGGCACTATTGCGCTTATTCTGGTGCGCAACTAGTTGTTCCCAAAAGTGTGGACAACTAGTTGCATTAATTTTGTAGACACTTTTCAAATTGCTTTAGTTTTGTATTTTTTTATTTAAAATGCATCATTTTAAATTTTTTTTTTTTTTTTTTTTGGTAAAAGGAAAGGGCAAAAAGCCCCAAACAACACAGACTAGTTCAGATTAACTCTACGAAAATTACAAACCAACGAAAAATCTGCCAAATACAAAGGCAAAATCCCAGGAGGAGGAGAATCAAAAATAGTGAAATTATTATTCAAATGATGCTCCAAAGGATATTTAGACAACCAGTCTGCACATCCATTGCTTTCTCTAAACACGTGAACCAGATGCACCTCCCACTCTTTTTGTAACCATGCTCGAATGTGAGTCACCAAACGAGACTCTCGAGCTGCTCCCCCAAACTTAGAGAGCATAGTGATCACTGAACTAGCATCACTTTCTAAAACACAACGACGCCACCCTCCATTCCAAGCCAATTCAAGACTTTTAAGCACACCCCAGAGTTCGGCAACAAAGGCCGAGCACTTACCAATGTGATAGGAAAATCCTTGAATCCACCTACCAGTCTCATCCCTCAAAAGGCCTCCACAAGCCGCATCTCTAGTATTGAATTTGGATGCCCCATCTGTGTTAATCTTAATCCAACCGGTATTAGGGGGCTGCCACACAACAGGTATGTGAATCTGTCTTCTACCAGACATCCCAAACGCACGCAGATTCCAAGCCGAAATGATCTCTTGCACCTGCCTAATAATTGTTTGACTCTTGTAAGCCAAAAAATTATCCTCCTCCCCATGGGCCACTTCATTCCTCCAACGCCAAGCACAATCCACTGTAAACGCGAACCAGATAGGCCAATGCTCATTTAGTTTCATGACAACATCATTCTTCAAGTTCAGGAGCAACCAGGAACTTAAATCTGCACTAAAAAACATAGAGTAAAAAGCAGGGTTAATGAGCTCCTTCCACACCTGCTTTATTTTATTGCAGTCACGAGCCATATGTAAAATGGTCTCATCATGTATCTGACACAGGGGGCAGGTTGGAGAAGCCATGTTTCTTCTAGCCAACAAATCTCTAGTAGGCAAGCGGACATGAGCAATCTTCCATAACAGGATACAGACCCGACTAGGGACATGCAACCTCCAGATTAAAGACCATACACCCTGCGCATGCTCCTCCTCCTCATCAACATTAAGTAGAGCATTGTACAAGTGTTTTACAGCAATCTCACTAGAGCCTTTAATATTCCATCTGAATCTATCCACTCCTCCATCTCCTTGAGGTGGAAGCATACTCCGAATTGTTTGAATGATACTAACCGGAAGGAAATTTGAGATAGACCCACAATCCCACATCCCATCATCAGTAACATATTCATTAATTGTCTTTTCCCTTACAGAATCCGAGAGAGGAATGAGAGCTTTGCTAGCTAAATTGCTATCATGATCCACCCATCTATCCTCCCAGAACCTGATTGTTGACCCATCACCAATGTCCCAAATCAA
The DNA here is from genome assembly GCA_032173675.1 of Gastrolobium villosum. Classification (NCBI taxonomy): domain Eukaryota; kingdom Viridiplantae; phylum Streptophyta; class Magnoliopsida; order Fabales; family Fabaceae; genus Gastrolobium; species Gastrolobium villosum. Next base: position 362,955 of record JAVKPL010009470.1, read on the forward strand.
TCTAGTATTCAACTTGTGCCAAACCTCACACATGGCCTTCCAAAGTATAGAATTACCAGCTCTCCAATTGAATACAACCTGCCCATTTACCACAGTCACATATTTGGCCTTCAACACCTTAACCCACAAACTATCATGGTTATTAAGAAAGTTCCAAATAATTTTCCCAATAAACGCTTCATTCATCACTGCGAGGTTCTTAATACCCAGCCCACCTTTGTTCTTTGGCTTAGTGATAGCATCCCAACCAATAAGATGCATATGCTTTTTATCAACTGAATCACCCCAAATGAATGCCCTTTGAAGTTTCTCCAATTCATTACAGATATTCTTAGGTAACAAAGTATACTGCATATGATAGTAGGGTAAAGTAGATAGAACAGATTGAGAGAGAACAATTCTACCTGCTTGGGAAAGGGATTTAGCTTGCCAGCTATTCAATCTTCCCTTTGCTCTATCTACTACACTAGCAAATGAGGATTTAGTGACCCTACCATGTTGAATCAAAGCTCCAAGATACTTGCCAATATTTGTCACTCTCTTAAATCCACTTATCTGAAGGATTTTATCAGCAGTCTCACTAGGAGTGTTCTTAGAAAAAAATACATTGGTTTTCTGTTCACTAATTTTCTGACCAGAAACTTCAGCAAACAGGTTCAAGCATCTGAGGAGGATATGGATCTGATCCTCACTAGCCTCCAAGAAGAGCATTAAATCATCAGCAAATAGTAAATGAGAGATCTTCGGACCACCTCTACCAGCTTTGATAGGATGCCACAACTTACCATCCACTGCAGTCTGAATAATATGGGATAGCTTTTCCATTGCTAGCACAAACAAATACGGGGATATTGGATCTCCCTGACGAACCCCTCTACTAGGTTGAAATTCATCAGTTATGTTCCCATTCCATAAAATGCTAGTTTTAGGAGAGGAAACAGCAGTCATTAATAACTCAGAAAGATGCCCAGGAATTTGAATCTCCATTAAAACATTTCTAAGGAAATTCCAATTGAGCCGATCATATGCTTTCTCCAAATCAACTTTTATAGCCATAAAACATGTCTTACCTCTCATTTTCCTCATAGAATGCACTAACTCCTGGACCACAATAATGTTATCCTGAATATGCCGATGAGGAACAAAACTAGACTGGGCAGGAGACACCAGCTTCTCCATTATTGTCTTCAACCTGCTAACCATAATTTTACTGACAATTTTATATACCACAGGGCACAGTGAAATAGGCCTAAACTGACTAATATGCATCGGATTCTGCACCTTAGGAATGAGCACCATAAGAGTAGAGTTAATAGAAGCCAATAAATTCGGATAGCTCCAAATCTGATTGACCAGAGAGCAAAGTTGCTTTTTAATCAGATCCCAATTCCTTTGGAAGAAAATTGCCGGATAACCATCAATCCCTGGAGCCTTCAAAGCACCAATATTAAACAAAGCTTGTTTAATTTCTAAATCATTTGGACATCTATCCAGCTCATTTTTCTCCAAAATCGAAAGCTTAGGCCAAAGCTTATCAGAAATGATCCATCTTCTCTCTAAAATATCTTCATGAAACAGACTCTTGAAATATTTTATAGCCATCTCTTTCAGATCAGCAGTATTTGTTACCCAAGCATCTCCCTCGCTTTTTAATTTAAAAATTTTATTTGTGCTTCTCCTCACCACTGTACTAAGGTGATAGAATTTGGTATTTCTATCCCCATCAGTGATCCATTTTTGTCTTGATTTTTGAAACCAAAACAATTCCTCCTCTAGAAGAACCCTCCCAAGCTGATCATGATAATGTTTCTCCATAGTATGCAGGTGAACTGAATCATTATCCTCCCTTCTACCTTGAATATTTGCAATCCTCTTTATTAAGCTATTTTTCCTCCTATCAATATTCCCAAAAACCCTTCTGTTCCACACACTGATCTCAGGAATTAATCTTTGAAGCATATAAGGGAGATCAAAATTCTGCTCCCAATGAGAGTTAAGAAAATCAACAAACCTGTCATGCTCTTGCCACGCAGCAAAGAATCTAAACGGCTTCTTTTTCTCACCAGTATTATCTTCAATCAGTTTGATAAGGATTGGGTTATGATCTGATAAGAGTCTAGGCAGAGAAGATACTCTAGCTCCATCAAAAAGCATTCTCCATTCTACGTTAGCAACAACTCTATCAAGCCGCTTGTAA